>QXTE01000054.1:10035781-10341182 GCA_003942145.1 Platysternon megacephalum | reverse complement strand
TCCCCCGAGGAACAACGAGAAAGCTGCCGAGAACTTGCCAGGGCCGGGAAGGAAGCCCCAAGCGGCCAATAACACCGTCAGTGCCACCAGCCAGGTAACCCTGCGCTGCCGTACAGCCGGTGGGGCTCAGGGAGACGCACCGGGAGAGAGAGCCATGAAATACCCCTTCAAGGGTTAGCCCGGCTTTCCCCTTCTTCTCTCCCTCCCCCACCCCCTTGGAAACGAATCTGAGCCGGGAGAAATCCTTTCATTCAGGCACAACTTTTTAAAGATAATGACCCGACCCTTTGATCAAGTGGCAGTGTCGGAATTAGCACCCGTCGGACAGCAGGCAATTCTCCAGCACGCTCCTTACCCATGTCAGTTAATGATTTGCGGAATGTCAGGCTCATTTTAAATGAGCAAAAGTAGCAGAAAGTGCTCAGAAGCAGCAGCCCAGCTCCTAGTAAGACTGAAATACGGAGCGTGCCCAGGAAAGCCAAGGGCTGTCTCAAGAGATAACTGTCCCCTTTTGAGGGCTCTCGCTTAGCCTCTGATCGCGGCTGCACAACCCCATAGCCTTCCTTCAAGAGACCCAGGCGTGACACCGGGGCAGCAAAGCACGCGGTGATTTAAGCCTCTTGAAATGTCACTCTCCAGTCTGTATTTCCCCTCCGCACATATTACAGGCCGCTCCTTTGTCTCAATAAGAAATTCAGGCAGATACACCCGGCTCAAGCAGATTCAGATGCAGTCGTTGGCCAATGCTGCATCAGTACCGCACCCAGTCAAAAAAAAGAAACCAAACCAAACCACAACAACAACAAAAAACATTGCAAAGTGCAAACGTGTAAAAGCCAAAAAAAAAAAAGAGGGTGGGGCGGCAAAAAACCTAGAGCCGGCCCTGCTGCCTAGGTCTTCACAGTGAGCCCCGGGTAGCAGCTGTCTAGCCTGAAGGTGACAAAGACAGACAATGTTCAGAGGGAGTGGACATTGTTTTTGTTACTTCTTCAGAGTATTTCTTCTTTCCTATCAGTCATAATTAAGTCACATCTTACAGGGGTAGGCTTGAGCCAGTTGCATTTCTTGCAAGCACTTATTCCTTTCAGCACCTGGAGCAGATGGGTGATAGTGCTATCCTACTTCTGACAGACAGGTGGGAGTTTTGTGGCTGGCATTTGAGCCTATACAGTCTCACAATTTCATCTAGCGATCTAATGTAGATGCTGAACAGGAGAGGGCATAGGGCTGAGCTTTGTGGAACTCTGCACATAGAAGCTCTTGGGAAAGAGGGGTTCTTGACCATCATGAGCCTGTGGGATCTATCTGAAAGGAAGGGAGGAGGGATAGCTCAGTGGTTTGAGCATTGGCCTGCTAAACCCAGGGTTGTGAGTTCAATCCTTGAGGGGGCCACTTAGGGATCTGGGGCAAAAATTGGTCCTGCTAGTGAAGGCAGCGGGCTGGACTCAATGACCCTTCGGGGTCCCTTCTAGCTCTATGAGATAGGTATATCTCCATATATAAGGAATGAAGCCAACTTTATGCAGCTCCATTGATCCTTACCATGTTGTGTATCTGGGCCATAAGAACTTTAAAGTCAACTCCGCTGAAGGCTGCATTTGTATTTTGTCCTTGGCTACATGAAGATTGTCCATTAGCACCATGTACCATCTACCAGCCTCATTGTTCTAACTCAGTGTTACATCTGGGTCTGAAAACTGATTGGGAAGGGCCTAGGATACGTAGAATCATAGAATNTCCATCCTCTTTGGAACCCCCCTTCAGGTAGTTGAAGGTTGCTATCAAATCCCCCCTCACTCTTCTCTTCTGCAGACTAAACAAGCCCAGTTCCCTTAGCCAAGTCATGTGCCCCAGCCCCCTAATCATTTTCGTTGCCCTCCGCTGGACTCTCTCTAATTTGTCCACATCCTTTTTGTAGTGGGGGGCCCAAAACTGGATGCAATACTCTAGTTATCCCATCATAGAAGGCAATCAGGTTGGTCAGGCATGAATTGCCGTTGGTGAATCCATTTGACTGTTCCTGATCACCTTCCTCTCCTCCAAGTGCTTCAAAATGGATTCCTTGAGGACCTGCTCCATGATTTTTCCAGGGATGAGATGAGGCTGACCGGTCTGAAGTTCCCTGGATTCTCCTTCCCTTTTTTAAAGATGGGCACTATATTTGCCTCTTTCCAATCGTCCGGGACCTCACCCGATCGCCATTAATTTTCAAAGATAATGACCAATGGCTCTGCAATCACACCAGCCAACTCCCTCAGCACTCTTGGATGCATTGCATCTGGCCCCATGGACTTGTGCATGTCCAGCTTTTCTAAATAGTCTTTAACCTATTCTTTCACCATTGAGGGCTGCTCACCTCCTCTCCATACTGTGCTGCCCAGTGCAGCAGTCTGGGAGCTGACCTTGTCTGTAAAGACTGAGGCAAAAAAAGCATTGAGTACTTCAGCTTTTTCCACGTCATCTGTCACTAGGTTGCCTCCCCCATTCAGTAAGGGTACCACACTTTCCCAACCACATTTTTGTTGCTAACATACCTGTAGAAGCCTTTCATGTTACCCTTCACATCTCTTGCTAGTTTCAACTCCAATTGTGCTTTGGCCTTCCTGATTACACCCCTGCATGCTCGAGTAATATTTTGCTCCTCCCTAGTCATCTATCCAAGTTTCCACTTCATGTAAGCTTCCTTTTTGTGTTTAAGCTCACCAAAGATTTCTCTGTAAAGCCAAGCTGGTCACCTGCCATATTCTGCACATTGGGATGGTTTCTTCTTGCACCCTCAATAAGGCTTCTTTAAAATACAGCCAGCTCTCCTGGACTCCTTTCCCCCTCATATTAGCCTCCCAGGGGATCCTGCCCATCAGTTCCCTGAGGCAATCAAAGTCTGCTTTTCTGAAGTCCAGGGTCCGTATTCTGCTGCTCTACTTTCTTCCTTTTGTCAGAATCCTGAACTCGACCATCTCATAGTCACTGCTGCCCAGGTTGCCACCCACTTCTACTTCCCCAACCAATTCTTTCCTGTTTGTGAGCAGCAGGTCAAGAGGAGCACGGCCCCTAGTTGGTTCCTCCAGCGATTGCACCAGGAAGTTGTCTCCAGCACTCTCCAAAAGCTTCCTGGATTGTCTGTGCACTGCTGTATTGCTCTCCCAGCAGATGTCAGGGTGATTGAAGTCCCCCATGAGAACCAGGGCCTGTGATCTGGAAACTTCTGTTAGTTGTCCAAAGAAAGCCTCGTCTACCTCATCCTCCTGGTCTGGTGGTCTATAGCAGATGCCCATCACGACATCACCCTTGTTGCTCTCACCTCTAAACTTAACCCAAAGACTCTCAACAGGCTTTTCTCCAGTTTCATACTGGAGTTCTGAGCAATTATACTGCTCTCTTACATACAGTGCAACTCCTCCACCTTTTTTCCCCCGCCTGTCCTTCCTGAACACTTTATACCCATCCATGACAGTGCTCCAATCATGTGAGTTACCCCACCAAGTCTCTGTTATTCCAATCACATCATAGTTCCTTGAATGCCAGGACTTCCAGTTCTTCCTGCTTGTTTCCCAGGCTTCTTGCGTTCGTGTACAGGCACCTAAGATAACTAGCCAATTGCCCTACTTTCTCAGTATGAATCAGGAGGCCTCCTCCTTGTGTTTCCTCCCGGTATTGCACTTCCCCACTTACCTCTGGGTTTAGGTCACCGTCCCCTGGTGAACCTAGTTTAAAGCCCTCCTCTCTAGTGTAAGTGGGGAAATGGTCCCGCTATTGTGGGGAACTTTCCTGGATTATACACTACTCTGGTGAAATGGGCTAGCAAAAGGATCTGAGTCCTCGCTCCCACTTCCTTTACCCAGAGGC
The DNA here is from genome assembly GCA_003942145.1 of Platysternon megacephalum. Classification (NCBI taxonomy): domain Eukaryota; kingdom Metazoa; phylum Chordata; order Testudines; family Platysternidae; genus Platysternon; species Platysternon megacephalum. Next base: position 10,337,336 of record QXTE01000054.1, on the reverse strand, counting down.
CTGCCTGACCTCAAGGGCTCCCCTTCCACTCTCCTGTGTGGCAGAGTCCTCGTAACCCCAACAAGGCTGGGCCCAGGATTCCTGTGGGGCTCAACCCCCAATCTTGTCATGGTCACTTAGGGCAGGGGCTAGGGTGTCCCCACTCTGGGGTGCTCTCTCTGCACTGGATGCCTCCCTGACCCACTGATCATTGCATACAGTTCAAAGAAAATACAATTTATTAAACAGAAATCAATTTAAATAATAAGGAAAAAATGGGAAAGGTTAAAGGAAAACACGTCACCCCGCTCTGTGACACGGGGACGTCACAACCAGCGTCTCTGGCATGTAAGGGAAGTTCAGTCTGTTCCTCACAAGTCCCAGGTCCCTTCTCAGGCGCTGGCTGTGCTGCAGGGATGCTGCGGGTCAGACACTCTGGCGGTGGCCGCGTGCTCTCAGGCTCTAGGTGGCAGGACCCTTCTTCCCAGCGTCGCCCCCGCTCCGTTGGAGTTACGATCCCACTCCAAGTCTGGCCTGGGGGCATCTCCCTGCGCTGGGCCTGCTGTCCAGGGTCCCCCTCGCTCTCCCCAGCTGCTCACCGCACCCAGCTCCAGACTGCTCCAGCCCCAGCTCCAGCACTCTGCCTCAGCTCTGCTGCTGCTCTGCCTCCAGCTCCCTGGGCCACTTCTCTGGCCCCTCTAGCTCTGATTGCTACAGCTCTTCTCCCAGCACTGGTCTGCTCTGTGGGCTGCTTCTGTGACTCTGCTCCCAGCACTGACCTGCTTCCTGGGCTGCTTTTCTGGCCCCTCTGACTGGCCCGGCTCTGCTCCCCAGCTCAGCTTGGGCCCCTGCTTTTTCCTTAGGTTGGCCCCACTCTGTCTGACCCAGGCAATTCCAGCTCACACAGAGGACGGGACCCCCCTGTCCTCCTGACTTCCTCATTAGCCTGCCTGCCCTGTCAATCAGGTTGACCTGGAGCATTGGCCTCTCCCCATTGTTCCTGGGGACTGTCAGTCTCAGGGTCCTGATTTCCCATTGACCCTTCCCCTTTCTTTTGGTACTGGGAGCTTTCCAATCAAAACACGCCACTGAGTTTTAGTAAGGGGACAACAGACCCCTTACACTAGGTTAGCAAGCCTGCCTGTGAAGATGCTCTTCCCTCTCTTCGTTAGGTGGATCCCATCTCTTCCTAGCAATCCTTCTTCGTGGAACAACATCCCATGGTCGAAGAATCCAATACAGGCCAATGTTAGCTACCGCTGGGATTGGTTTGCCGTTATCATCTTGATGACTTTGCCCAAGAAAAGGAGATTAGAAGCCCTGCAGTAGTTGACAAGGTTGTTGGCATCTAGCCATAATTTTCTGAGTACTAGCTAAATTCTTATGTGCTTCAGCATAACTATAATGTGATACCAAAAAAGTCTTAAAAGAAAAGGTGGACAGCAAATTAGCTGTATTTGCAAAGTGACATGGTAACAAAAAAGAAAAAGGGCAAATGCAATTTTGGACTGCATACTGAAAGGCATTGATTTATAGAGCAAAGACATAGTTTTCCCTCTCTTTGTGGTTCTGGTGTGACCTCAGCTGGAATATTTTGTTCAGTTCTGAGTACCTTATTACTAGAGACATAGTAATAAATGGGAGGATTTCAGAAAGGGCAGGGGGAAAATAACTGAAGGCTTGAGGGACTATTTTATGAGGAGAGATTAAATATGTACTGCTATGCTAAATGATGACTAAATGGGGAATATGATAGCAGATAATCAATAATGGGTCTTGTGATAATCTGACCACTGTATTCTTGTAGTACACAGACACTGCATATCAGTCATCTTTAATTCACTGTAGGAGCTGCTATAGGTTATAGTAAGAATTAAAGACATAAATATTGATTTAGAGTATAGCAGTATCTCATCAGGGTATGAGTAGGAAAATTATTCCTTTAGTGTTGATGCTTCAGTAAAATACTGGATTTGAAGCTTTTTTCTTTCAAAATTTAATGGGGAAAATCCATTTATCCCTTTGATCAATCATGGATTTTTTGTTAAAGTCTTTGAAAATCCATCTGTATAACTTTCTTTATGCTCTTAATACCTTTCAGACTTTAAACAGATTGTAGAAAAAGAGGGAGAAGGATTCTCTCATTTCTCAGTACTATCAAACACACTGCACTATTTGGTAATTGCTTAAGAAAATTAATTGAGAGAACTTTATGAATCACAGTCAAATAGCACAGCAATCATATAATTTACAATGATAATACTATGTTAAATATTTGTCTTCTTGCAATTTTCATAAGATGGTCTTAACATAAAATAGAAAGATCTAGTCTTCATTACGGATATTACGAGCCTTGAACTTTTCACTGAATTTGGGGATCCAGAAAACATTGTTGGATTTGCAGGACCACAATTTATTATTAACTTTTTTGCACAGGAGATAGGAATCTCATACCAGATTTTGACAGAGGTACTGCTGAGTAGGTTTAAGGCTAAAATTAAGAATTGCTTTTTTTAAAATTTAGAACCAAAAGCAGTTAATGAAAAACAGCATTTAAAAACAATCAACATTTTTCTACAGCATTCAAGCAAAAGAACATTATGCTATAATAGGAGTCAGAAAGCAAAACTGACTATAAACAAAAGTGGAAATCACCAATCTAGTATCATTTTCCAAACTGACCAGAATTTGAAAAGATGAGCCTTTTTTTTTTACTTGTAACTTGCAGATACAGTAGTGTAAGATATTGTTAGTAACACAGGACACACACACATATGAAAACTTATAGTATAATTGTTTTAGTCTTGACTACCCCCCTGTATAGACATTTAAAAGTTCACTGTCTGTTAAGACTGTCGCTGCTTTATACATAGTATCTGAGTGTACAATAGCAGGATTTGGGGGAATCTGCATTAAAGCTCTGACTCTGCACTTTCTTGCACATAGGGAGTCAATGCGGCTCCGTGTAGGCACAGCTGTCTACCCAAGTACAAGAAGTTTCAAGACCCGGGCCTAAAATACTTAAGTAACATGGAGGGGTTGATGTTGCAAGTTGTTTAGGGCCTTCTGTGTGGTGCTGAACACCCTCCACTCCCACTGACTCCACTGGGTTCTCAGAGAGCTCAGCACCTCTGAAAAGGTACTTAGCACCTTGCAGGATTGGACCCGTTCAGATGAAGTGACAGATCAGGACAGTTACCAGATGTGGCCTCTGAAATTAGTACAACTTGATACAGATTTTGTTGACTGGAGGAGGCGGTACCAGAAAATAGTAGCCAAGAGATGGAAAGGGAGAGTGCTCCTGTTGGGGGTGATCTAAACAGTATCCATAAAGAACAAAAAAGAGAATCAGGAATCACTTTCTCTCCCTGACAAGTATCACCAGCCCACAGCGAAATCGCAGACCTCCCAGAAAGCTAAACTTGGATGGTGGTGGGGTGTTGGTTATTGTGTTTTTTTATTTTTTATTTAAGGGATTTAGAGAGGAGAAATGCGATGTATTGGAAACTGGCTAAAAACTACAAGCTATAACTCTAAGTGCAAGGGCTTTCCTGGTCCTGTTTGCAGGCTAGGGGGCTTTGAGAGAAGCCATCTGATCTGGGTCATCAGAGTAAGTCAGCAAACAACCGGTCTGGAAAGAGCCAGCTTAAAACAAAGTAAGATGAGTTGTGTCTCTCCGCTTAAGGAGCAGCCTGTTTCCTCTCTCACTGTTTTTGGCTCCTTGTGTGTAATCGTTCTGAATGTTAAGAAATAAAGTGGTGTTACATTGCAATCGTCTAGCAAGAGTATTTATGTTTTTGACCTAATTTCTCTGGGTATATGCTATGAGCATAACAAGAGCTTGCTCCCTGTAAATCCAGGGCTTTTGATTTCAATGGCAGTGGGATTGGGGCTTAATAGTTATTCGATGTTAAATACTAAGGACCCACGGCCACATTTTTAAAGGTATTTAGGTGCCTAAAGCTGCATCCAGATGCCTTAAAATCAGTGGAAGGTGGGCACCTAGGTGCTTTTTAGACTCCCACCACGCACCTCTCTGCAACTTTAGGCACATAAATGCCTTTAAAAATCTGGCCCCTACCATCCTTACCCAGTCATTATTAAGGCAAAACTCTCTTTTACGTCAACTGAATCCCACTGAAGTCAATGGATCTGATTCTCCCCTCCCTTACACTTTGTGTAGCCATTTCCACTTGTGTAATGTGAGTACCAATTGAGTGTCAAATGCTACCACTCTAATTTGCTAGCATTTCACACCCTGTTGTCAGAGGTGTAAATACCTACACAAGGTGCAAGGCAGTGGCAAATCAGGCCTGTTGTTTTACGCACTACCTAAATATTTGTGTATGGCATATGAAATCCCGGTCTAAACGACTGCCTCTTGCAAACAGCACATCCATACAAAACGCTAGCCAGCCAGCCTAGAGATGGGATGGAGCTGAATGCTGAACAATTTGAATAAAAGCAATTTAAAACCTAATCAGTAAAAATCCAGCACAAGTAATTTGGTGAAAGGGAAAACATGCCTGTCTTGCAAGCAGCAGAGTGATACATGTGATTCTGCAAGACAAGGCTGACCAAAACTGTGAATGTGTAAGACAGGCTGTGAGAGCTTGCTAAGGAGCATGACCTTCATACCAGACCCCAACACCAGGCTGACAAAGGAAATGGTGAAGCAGAACAAAGTGCATCTAAAATAAAATGTGCATTTGAAGCTAATGGCCAGGGGTCAAATTCTGCGGCCCTTAGTTGGTTTTCTGTCCTTCCTCAGCTTTCAGTGGGAGTTTGCCTGTGAAAGGACTGTGTGAAAAGTGGATAAGGACTTCCAGACTTGGCCCCTGGAAAAGACCTCAGAGTTACCAGCCATGAGCGAATTATGCAGTGTTAAGGACAGATAAAGTGCTTTATCCGCTTGTTATATACAAGCACCGATAAATGATTGTGTAATTAGAACCAAAATTGACACTTGGAGCTGCACTTGCATTATTGTCAGATAGAGCACTGAGGCTGAAAGGGGGTAGCATGCTCCAGTGAATAGGCCAAGGGACTGGGAGTCAGGACACTTGGTTCTGAGCCCAGCTCCATTCTACCTTGGGCAAGACACCTCACCGCTCTTTGCCTTAGTTTCTCCATCTGTAAAATGGGGCTGGTTGACCTTTTTTTGTAAAGCATTTTGAGATCTATAGACTACGGAAAAACAAAGTGTTATTATGAATAAAAGGTTCTCTCAAGCGGCCTGAAAGCCAACACAAAAAGCCAGATTATGTTTTCAGATACAATCACATAACTAGGGTGTGGGAACAGTATAGATTTCAGTACAGTCACTCCAGATGCACATTGGTGTCCCACAGCAGGATGTGACCCAGTGTGTACTTAAAGCAAAATTGGAAGTTTAGGGGGAAATTTCAGGTAAACAAAAGCAACACATGTTAAGAAAAACTTACATTATACATAAAAGAGGCTGAGGTTTTAGCCCCACTTCACAGCTTGATAAATGGCATGCAGGCTGAACCACAACAGAAATCATTAATAGGAGGGTCAGTCTTATTCATCATTACCTCACAAGTACCAAAGGTATGTGCTAGTCACAGTCGGGGCGGGGTGGGGGGGGGAGAGGAAGCTGTGGAAATCTTAGATATTGCCTAGGATTAAATCAATGGAGTGGTTAGGAATTTCCAGTCTTATAACAGGATGTGTTGGGCAACCGTAATAATAGAAAGCACTAATTAGGCCTGCCTATAATAAAAAAAGGGCTGTATGAATGTTCGGAGGAACAACTGAAGACATATGTAGTCACCATGGTTCTTTCAGCCTTTTGCTTGGCTGCCAGCCACTAAGCATGAGAGTTGGAAGGGGAACACACAAAAAGGGGTGTTAGCTCTCCTCCGACCTCCTTAGGATGAACCATGAAACTTGAACTGCAATTGGTAGAGGGAGATAGAATGAGGACTCAAGTGAGAGCTCTGAGTGACTGTGCAATTCCGTCCAAGTCAGCCTTCCTCTGGAGTTCAGCCTATCTCCCTATCCGAAAGCCAGCCGTAGGGTGGATGCTTTTAGGGACTGGGGAAGATTGAATTGATGGGGCTGAGGTAAAGTGTGAGATTGTGGAATTCTTTGATGGATGAAGTAAGATTGAATTTGGGGAGGTAAGGGGAAGAAATAGAAGGTTATTGGAGAAGCGGGTGATGAAAACATTTGGGGGAGGAATGACAGTGAGATCCTGGCTCACTAAGACACCTCTGGAGAGAAAGTAGGAGTTTTTTGTTGATTGATTTGTTTGTCTTTGGAATGCACCAGACTGCACTAACTGGGAAGCATTTACCCTGCCAGGGCTTTATCCTTCCCCTCTGCTACCTCAACTTGATTTTCCTTCTTCCCCCCCCCCTTACATCTGCAAATTACTCACTATTATGTGATGTGGTCAAATGGATACTCAAGTACTTTGTAGATACTTGCCAGTTTGGCCCTGGCTACTCCAATGCAATAGAAATAAACAATCCCCTCTTTTCAATGGAGGACTTCTATTGAATCCCAGTTGAAGCTGAAGATGATAGAAATGCTTCATTGGAAACAAAGAAGCCAGGTCTATTGGATCTGAACAATCAGCATGCTATAGAAATATTGTAGAGCTTGGGGGTCTAGACTGAGCAATAGGTTAATGCACTAGCCCTTAACCTCTGGAGGTCACATGATTTAAATCTCACTTAAGTAACAGCTATAAATAGGTTAGGTCGTCTCCTCTTAATTTCGGGTGGACATTTGTCTGTATAACAAAACCATCATATAGTTTGGCATAATTGGCAATCTCTACTCAGGAGAGTCAGCATTGGAGTAGTAGAGGAATATAGGTGCATTAGCATAGCTGTGTGTGGAAATTTGTAGCACATCTAATTTCAGTAAGCCTGACTCTAGCCCCTATGATACTCTCATGAGAATTGCATTCACAACAAAAAGGAGGAGATGAAAGAACTCCTTGGGGCATTCCTCCTGAATCCACACAGCTAATGAGCCTGCAGGTCACATTCACTACAGCTGAACTAGAGATTTGTTAGAACTCTGAGCATGGCTCTGACGTGCTTTTTAAAAAATTCTCTTTATGGATATCGTTCATTTTTACCAGTTTCTGAGCAGTAAAGCAGATCAAATGTATAGAACTTTCCCACAGAATCCAGAGTATGACTCCCAAACAGAGGAAAAGCCACTAATGAGGAAAACCTTCATCTGATAAACATAAACATTCAGACATTTTGCAGCTATCTTGTTTTCCAAATATATATGTGCTTGGAGGCTAATCTTGTGTCCTCTCTAAGGACATGCAAAATGTCAAATGCAGTGGAAATGCTGGGCCTGATTCTGCTTTGCTGATTCTGTATTTGCTGTTAATGGCTGGCTGAGGTGTGCCAAATGCCAGCTGTATATTCCTGATAGGGTGACCAGATACTGGGACACTTTTTTGGGGGGGNCTATATAAGACAAATCCCCTAATAACGTGATGGTCCCGATAATATTGGGACATCTGGTTACCCTAATTCCTGATTTTGGCTAGAGGTGACTGGTGCATAGCATTACTCTGGCCCACTCCTCTGAATGGACAGAAGTCCATAGCTGGGGAGAGTCGACTTTTTCCGGCCATCCCACTTTCTCCTACAGATGAGAACAAAGTGGGAGGATCGTGGTTCAGAATCTGGCTTGCTGTGTGTCTAGACTCTATTGTATGGGTAGGGAGTGGCTGAGCAGGCAAGCTGCAGAGAGCAGGTGCCAGGGGACTCTGCATTCTCCTGTGAAGTGAAACGGAACACGACACTTTGTGCTGGCTTTTGGAAAGGCAAAGTAGTCATATCAAGATGTAGTGGTGGTGATTTGGCCAATGGGTCCATGCACAGCAAGGATCCACTCAGATGTGGAAGTGTTGTGGGGAAGGAAGAGAAGGCTGTTGGCCTGTTTCCGACCTCACACTGGTTTTTCACTGGTATAAGTCCATGGACTTCAATAGAAATTCTCCTGACTTATACCAATATAAATGACAGCACATTCCTTTGCTCCTTTTCCCATTGGTTTTCAGTACCAGCCACAACCCATCACCATGATTATCCTGAATCTTATCTGCAGGTCTGGGTGACCTCAGTGGAATTTCCTGGTTTACACTGGTCTAAGCGAGGTCAGACTTAGGGCACTATGGTATGTGTAACTTAACCCATTGTTTATGTCTCTATAGAATTGACCCAGGAGTTGAGATTGTTTATGGCAGCAACTAATTTGGACCCACATTTCATAATAAATGTACAGGAAGAATGCTGCATGTGAGGCTAAACGATGTCAACATCATTGCCCTGCAAATCTGTGGGAGACTGAAATCTGCATAATTTTGTTAAGTGTTTGGCAAGAGAGATTCCCAGCCTCTCTTCTTAATGCTTTCATAGCATCTCTTTAATGCTCCATCATTCAGAGGTTAGCTCTGGAAGAGTGGGAGGAAGGGGGCAACAACTGTACAGAGAGCTTAGATTAAGGGCAGGGGGCGATCCTCTGTACAAAAAGCCTACCTAGTCTTACACTAGGGTCTACATGGTCTGTTGCGCAGTGTACTAGAAGTGAGTCCCTGGGTAACGACAGCGTGACACAAAGATACTCTAAGGAAATACCGGTTAAAAAAATAGGGCTTTGAGCTCCGTGCTAAGNCAATGGCATCTACAAATGATTTTTTCACACATTTTTATTGCTACTGTGTCTGAAAATGGGCTAATACTTTCTAATAATGTCAGCTTAATCTTAACTATGTTACCCATGTCCAATGTGTAAAATGCCAGAAATCAAAGAAATGCCCTGGGCAGTGGATTGAGACTGTTAGGAACAGGACACTTTTTGTTGTGCAAATGACCTATGAAGGATATCATTCCCATTAGAAGGTTTATAGATTAGCTCCAGAGCAGTTTTCCAATAATGAACGTAAAAAGAAATAAAACAAAATGAATTAAAATAAAAAGGGGGAAATCTCTCTTCTTTTTTTTAAACGTAACGAGCTCGTCACAATAGCTGAAGCATGGACTGAGCATGCTCAGTAACACAGCTGAAGCTAGCTGCCCTCACTCTACCCTCCCACTATCGGCAGGCATGGGTCATCTCTGGATGGGGGGTTGTTAATTCTTTTTAGCACTAATACCTCCCCTCCAGGCAGTCCTTGTTGTGCTATAGGGATCCAAAAGAAGCCAGCATTAGCCAGGAGTAAATCTACATTTACTCTAATATTGCAGATGAACATTGACTGTGTTATTTATGAATTATAAAGCGCCATGTAACATACATATAATAACATAGGCCTCTACAACATAGAGGTTATAGTCTAACATCCCAGTACTACAAATTGTTCCAAATAGGCACAGGTGTCTGCCCACACAGAACAGTTTTCAGGACTGCAGCCTAAATAAATGGCATGTAAACAAAGGGGGAGGAAGGGAGAGGATACAACACAATCGTTTGTGGGTGATTGTTTTATGTTTAAATACGTTAGAAAATATGAGTTCTTCAAACATGTCAACATATACTGAGAATAAGACACTGAAATCACAGAGAGTGAGGCCTTGTCTGTAAGGAGCATTTAGGTTGCATTGAGTTGACACACATTAGTTGGTATGCAATATGTAAACTGTACTAATAGTGTGCACACAGGACAGCTGTGCCTTCTTTCAATTTGCCTTATTGTGTACACGTCAGGAGCCTGGTACATGCTAAACATGTGGCATTCTAGGGAGGATATCCCATGGTCCTTTGCTTTGCTGCTGAGCTGTGTGCATTCTGGGATTTTTCTCACTGAGCATTGTGGGATGCATGTGGAAGCCAGTGGAATTCTGGGACTTGGGGTTAAATTCCAAAAAATCCCATGCTTCTGCTCACTCTGTCCCATGCCTCCCCTCTCTCTCTGGGCAGGCTAGCACCATTTTCGAATTGCTGTTGTCTAGCAACTGACCCAACAGTGCTGTATGCTGGTGACCGCAAATACAGAGTCTGGTTTGGGGCTTTATTTACACTCTCGGCACTGAGTGGCTTTGGTTTTGGACTTGGCTTGCCACACCACCAAGCAGATGACATGGCTGCAGCAGAGGCTCTTCCAGCAGCATCAGTGGTGAAGGAAGGAAGGAGAAGGATGATGAAGACACAGATGACACCAAGCAACTGCTGCTACACAAGCTCTTCCTAGAGCAGCTTCACACAGTACAGTGCCATTTCTGGGCACGGGGAACCAGTGTGGCTTGGCAGGAAAAGATTGTACTGCAGACCTCAGATGACCAGCGGTGGCGGGAGATGTTCAGGATGATGAAGGTAACCTTTTTGAGATCTGTGCTGAACTAGCCCCAAGCTGCTGCAGCAATGTACCAACATGTAGTGCCTCATACTCATTGAGAAGTGGGTCGCCATTGCCATCTGGAAGCTGGCCATCCCCAAATGTTACCACTTTGTCACCAGCCCGTTCAGCATAAGGAGATTGAGTGTTGGGGCCATTGTCATGCAAGTGTGTGATGCCATGAATAAGGTACTGTTGCACCGAGTTATACAATTTGGTAATGCTCAGAAGATACTGATGGGCTGTGCACGCATGGGGTTCCCGAACTGTATTGGGGCAATTGGTGGGACCCATGTGCCTCTCGTTTGCCCCCTGCACCAGGGCTCAGAGTTTATAAACAGAAAGGGGTATTTCTCAATGGTGCTGCAGGTCTTGGTTGACCTCTGTGGCAGGTTCACAAACATACATGCAGGGTGGTCTGGAAAGGTCCGCATTGCTAGGTCATCTCAGAACTCAGCTCTGTTTACCTTAATGAATAAAGAAGACTTTGCCCCCAGGATCACTATGGACATTAATGGAGCAAAGATTGCTCCACTTATCCTAGGAGACCTCTGACAGTGGAGTGGGCATTGGGCCACCTGACAGGAAGGTGACACTGTTTATGGGCTAGGCTGGAAACTGCAGGGAAAAAAACTTGCTGGAGATTATATCTGCATGTTGTAATTTGCACAATATTTGTGAGAGGAAGGGAGGAAGCCTTAACAGTGACTAGGACACTGAAGTGCAGTGACTTGCTCAGCAGTTGGAGCAGCTTGCAGGATATCCACTAGAAAACAGAAGCAGCCAGGGAAATACTGCTAGAGATTCCTATTACTCTTATTTTGAGTGTCAGACCTGAAAATGTGCAGCTGTACATCCAGACGTTATTCTGGGGGTGGAGGGAGGGACGGAGGTGCAGAGAGGGAATGTATTATGAGCATTGCGGTGTCGTTTATGGGTGGTAGAACTCACATGTTGTGGCATTCCTTATTTTATATTGTGTCTGTCGTGCCTTCGTACTTATGTATAAACCTATGACAAGCAAAATGTATGGATTTTCTGTGCACCATGCATTGCGGACTCTATGAATTAATTCCACTGGGCTTTATTACTAAATAACAATCAAATAAACCTTAATTAAAATAACAATGAAACAAAGCTTTAAGCAACACAGTGCAATGGAGGGCAGCACACAACAATCAGTGGGGGACTCTAGTTCACAGGTGAGTACAGGTCTGGTCTCTGCCTCTTCTTCTTGGGCCTGAGCACCCACTGTTTTTTTCCTGTCTGTGCCTCAGCCCTGAAGCACCCACAGAGTTGGCGCCTATGGTTGCAGTCGTGAGGGACCTGGAACAGAAGGTAGCACAGCAGTATAGTATAATAATTAATTGTAAAGATAGATACTTACATGCTGAGGTTCCCTTGATAGGATCTCCCTCCTGAGTCCCAGGCTGGATTTTGCCTGGGAATAGGGTTGGCTTCCTGTATTGCTGCCCTCAAGTTTCTGAGTCCCAAAGAGATCCTGACTTTCTGGAGAGAGCTCTTCACTGCCCTCCACATGTTCCTCCTCTGCTGACTCTCGCTGCTCTTTGGAGGCAATGAACTTAATCATTTTGTGAGTGTCCAGTGAGAGGGGCTGGACGCTGCTGAAGACATCTGGGGGGGAAGTCGGAAACTGGGATTCACTGTTACCTTCAAGGCAAGTTTTGGACTGGCAGAGTCTCGAGGAGTTAGCTAGTGAGGTAGACAGACTGGAGTGGCAGTGAGCAGACACACAGTCTAAGCTCCAGCAAAGCTCTCTTGTTGAGCCAAAGGGATAATGCAGGGGCATACCCCTGGTTGAGAACCACTGATCTAGCCTATTTTGAAATTTCAACTGAACCAACTGAAAGTACTTGAGTGGTTCTCAGCTAGCAGGGCAGGAAGACAGGTCTTCTAAAAATTGAAGAAAATTTGAATTCAGCTGCCCCGCTTTCCATGATTCTACTATTCTGATCCACCAAAGTGTGATCTAGACAACGTTGCAAACACAGATTTGAGTTAGAAACCTAGACCTGTAATTTAAATGCTAAATGTAAAGGGGGTAACCCTGGCTTGCTTTCCCCTCTGTTTTCTGCCCTGGCTTCAACCTATGACTTTTGAATTTGGGACCTTTGTATTTAGGTAAGTAATGGAAAAGTTCTGTAGCTTCTCTGAATTGTTTTTCATTTTTGTCTTCCTGTGGTGACAATTCACCACTAAAGCAGCTTTACATTGAGACTGCAACAGTAGTATCAGCCGCCTGTAATCTGTCTTGTGTCTGAAACATCCTTCAGTTGCCCTTGTAAATTTAGTGACTCTCCATGGAGCCCCTTGTTGTCTAAAAAGGAAGCTATACTGTTGATCAAAGTCCTCTGTATGCTCAGTGCACATTTCAAGATACTTAAGGTACCTGGACACAAATGTAGAGAGACAGACTCTTGGCTCTCTAAATATGTCTCTTTTGTGTCTCTCTGCAGCTACAATAATTTGTTTAAATTACTCATTTTTTGCTATATTATCGGTAACCTTAACACAAAAGAAGGTTGACGCTTTATTCCTATCAAATTCAAGTCTTGCCTTTCAGTTCTTTTCATGGCATGGTCACTGATTGATCTTTTCTGTGTTCAGGTGTTGAAGATGAACATAGATTTCTCCTAAATGAAGGTGATATTGAAGAGCTGATGGAAGGATTGGAACAGGGATTTAAATTATAATCATGACTATGTTTCAGTGAAGATAATGGCACCACAAGTGCCTCACTCATAGGCTCATCAAACTGGGATCATGGATCTCGCTTCTTAGGAGCCAGTAAGTTCTGACCTGCCACCCAGTAACCTACTAACAGTCACCAGAATTTGAAGCTGAACTCAGACAGAGGGCTCCAGTCCTGGGATCTGATTAGCAGAACTTGGGGGGTCCTGACTGGTTCCATGCTTTTATTTAAACTGAGCACAGGAATAGGAAGTTGTCCATGCACCTAGATTTCCCCTGATTAGGGCTGCTTCCCTTGTGCTACATATGTCTACTGACTGACTATGACCTCATGGTAACCTGATCCTGCCTGTCTCCTGACACCTGACTCTTGGTCTGCCCTCTGGCATAGCTCAGACCCTGATCTCCTGATTTCTGGCCTGGCCTGGGTCCTGACTCCCATTCGAACCAGTAGATCAGACTGCTCACTTCCTGGTCATGACACAAACACATCAATATTCTGTTTTCCAATTCAGTAGGCAAAGTTTCATGACATAGTTTGACACACTGTACCCCATGTAACACCCTGTACCCATATTCACCACTTTTATATGGTTATGTTATATTTTATACAAAGTATGCTGTCTCATTTGAAAACTCATAATCTGCTGAACATCAGTGTACTGTTATAATGTGTGTCCCAACATTGTATATAGAGTTTTAAGATTTTACTATATGATTGTTACTTGAAATGTGTTATGGTTCTGGGTAACACCCACAGGCCAATTTCTCAGAGACAAAGGCACACTGGCTCACCAGCAAAGTGTTGGATCCATTATCTGTTTAATCAGACATTCAACAGAAGGGGGAAGGTATAAACAAAAGAATTTACAATTCATATGAAGGAGTGATTGCAAAGCATGTACGCCATGGAACTGCCTAACCCCATGACCCAGCAAGGACTGTTCCAGCACAGGGAGTTGGAGTATAAGAAGGGAGAACACAACACAACACAAATTACCTCTCCTCTTCACCTTACATCTCTCTGCTCATAACATCAGTGAACACCTGAAGGACACTGAAGGGGTGTGGTCCCAGGCTGAAAGGAAATCCATCCTGTGAAATAAGAACTGTGAACTGCCCACAGCATCTGGTGAGAAAGCTGTTTGCTGCAGATCTTACTTAGCTTGGTAAAGTTTGGGAATCAGTTTGCAGATTTATTCTTTTATTTCTTGTGTAACCAATTCTGACCTTTATGCCTTACCACTTGTAAAACACTTAAAATCTATCTTTCTCTAGTTAATAAACTTGATTTATTCTTTTATCTAAACCAGTGTGTTTTGACTGAAATGTTTGGAGAATCTCTACTCAGGTTAACAAAGGCTGGTGTATAATCATTCCCTTTGATGGAATGACTGACTTTTAATGAGCTTACACTGTTTGGGGAGGTGGTCCTGAGCAGTGCAAGATGCACATTTCTGGGGTGCAAAGTTGGGATTGAGGGGTCAGGCCAGGGGGCAGGGACATGGCTCTTGGGACCCCCGGTCCCCCAACCAGGGGATGTGGAGGGTTCCGGGCTCCCCACAGCAGCCGAGGCTCCCTGGACAGCTCTTACCATAGCCCAGCTCTGGCTTCTGGCCTGGCCAGGGGGCAGGGCCTCAGGGGAAGAGGAGGAGAAGGGGCGGGGTGGGGCCCTGTGGCGAGTGAGGGCTAAGGTCCACCTCAACTCCCCTGACTGGGAAGAGGCTGGTGCCACAGCCAGGAGCTTCACTTTAAGGCGGGGGAGCTGATCACCTTATATTGTGCCCCTACCTGTGCCGCTCTGTGCCTGCCCAAGGCTTGCAGTTTGGTGGGGCAATGCGACCCCCTGCCCCACAAACTATGCCCATGTTTAAAAATGGATGGGCATAGGCCTCCCACTTTTAAAAGTGGGGGGTCATGGCCCCCCTGACCTCTTGGTTCTGGTGCCCCAGCATTACCCATATTCCCAACATTTCTAGATTCTAGTAAACCAACCTCCACCCCTAATAATTTAAAATCCATGCACTCTCCATTATTTAATATCTAATGACAGCTGATTTTTGCCCACTAGTCACTACACTCTATGATGCCTAGTGACTCCACCCATTCTCCATCCCCTCTAGACTTGTATACCATTCTATAACTTCCTTATTGTTTCCTAAGAGGCCTTGCTTTAATATTCTCTTATCTGCCCTTTTATCTTTAGCATAGTCAGTTTTCATTCACAAACTGAAATTGGAGCTTAATAGTTTGGCATCACAATATTGACAAATCTGTGTTATATGCCTATAAATGCTTCTGAGTATTATACATGTTCTTAAACAAAAGTAAAACTAAAACCATCAATAATATCTGAGAGAGAAAAAATGCTTTTTAAAATTAATTATAAGGTTTTATAGACCATTGGTAGACAGTGAAGAACAATACTAAGACGTATAAATATCATAGAATAATACAAGTTAAAAATGGAAAAACATTAGATTAGTTAATCTCCCTGCAAATGCACAGTTATTCCCTCTAGTACAATATATTTTATACTTTCTATTTCTGTGCTTTTTATTTGCCACAACCATTTGGATATACAGTAGAAACTAATTCATACTAATGACTAGGTGACCTTTTATGAATGAATAGACTTTGAGAGCAATTAAATAATATAAAGTACATAGGAAATTTTGCAGTGAGAAAATACTATCTATCTCCAAAACAGCAAAGGACCAGCTGACAGTAATCCTGAGGTTTGCATGTCAGATACACTTGACAGACACGGGTCTGATATGGGGCATGTAAGTGTCTGCAGTGCAAATTCACAGGTTTTAAGTGTATGACATATTTGAACTGGAAACATTATAGTAAACTGTGGTCCCCCTGTGGATACTGAAGGGTTGCAAGCATATGCAAGTCAAAACAGCGCCACCTGACACTGAAATTACAGTAGCTTAGTAACAGGAAAAACATAGTGATGATGGAATCAACTCAGAAATAACTTATGTTAAATTAGCCCAGTGATGGGCAATTAGCATGAATGCAGTGCATACAAATATGCCTCAGGTATTACAGCACTAATTGCTCAGAGGCTTTGTTATTCAGATATTTTCTGCCATTTGAATTTGTCTTCCAGTTTATAAGTTGTATGCCATATTGCATCTAGTTTTTATTGTTCAAAAGCAAGGAGTAGAGTGAATCTCACTGAGAACCATTGTATGAAATATCTGGCTTGTCCTGGGTAAAGGTAGAAACACTACTTTTCCAGTGACTTGTATACATAAAGTTATGTACTGCCTTTAATCTATACATGCAACAGACATGTCAATGGGGGTGCAGTGAGTGGATCAAGGAAGTATATGACCCCTGTGAAACTCAGTACATTTTTGTATGCAGTGTAGTATCTGGTCTTCAAACACTCTCCAAGCTCATCATCAGAAGTAAGCTCCCCACAGACTAGGCACACTAACTCTAAGGGGCATCAGACCTTTCCAGAACAACAGATGCAAAAACTGCAGACATATCTTTACTGAACCCCCCACAACACACCTTTCAAGATCCATGGGTCCTACATATGCCTATCACAACATGTGGTGCACCTCATCCAGTGCACTAATTGCCCTGATAACTATGTGAGTGAAACCAGACAATCACTACTCTCTTGAATGAACTTACACTTCTACAATTGTATAGCATAAAAAAAAAAATGAAAGATATCATCATGTAAGCAAGTAGAACTTTGGAACAGGAAGAGAAACTGCTTGAAAGCAGGATCCCAATGAGTAGCTGGGGTAAATTATGAAATACAATCCATGAAATAAATTAAACCCTCCAACTAAAGGAAGCATTGAATAAATTTGTCATCCACTGACACTATCCACTGGATATCAACGTAAGCAGGAGAGAAGCTGAAAAGGCTGAAAGCTCAGAGCCATTTGGCAAATGGTCAGTAGAAATCAAAGCGTGGCCCCCACTAATGTGCCCTGGAATCAGGATATATAAAACTGAAGTAACCATGTGGGAGTCCAGAGTTCTGCTGAACCCCCATGTAGGAAAGATGCTCCCCTTGTCCAGAGTCACAGGACAAAGTAGAGCTCACTGAACCTCTGTGTGGAAAAAACTCTCCCCTTCATCCAGGGTCACAGAAGTAATGAGAGTGGACTGAATCCACGAAGATGCTGCAGAATCTCCTGTGTGACCAGCTGTGTGGAAAAGACTCTCCCATATTCCAGAGTTAACAAGGTAAAACAAAGAGGTGAGATTTCATTTCAAAGACTGTATCTATCCTTTTGTTCTTTAACATAAATAACTGTGGGCTATCTTGTGGAGTCTGCCTCTTTAGTGAGACCTTAAGTAACCATATTTTAGATCAGGAATTGGCAACTGTTCCAGGCCAATGGGGGCTGCGGGAAGCGGCGCAGGCCGAGGGATGTGCTGGCCGCCGCTTCCCGCCATTGGCCTGGAGCGACCGAACCTGCAGACGCAGCAGGTATACAAACCGGCCCGGCCCGCCAGGGTGCTTACCCTGGCGAGCCATGTGCCAAAGGTTGCCGATCCCTGTTTTAGATTTTAACTAATGCTATATGTATGCCCTCCTTCATAAGTCCAAACAAATTGGCCTGAGAGAGATTTAAACCATAACTTTAAGCAATTGTTTCTGATATTCTAAACTTGTCCCTTTTCAGGCCAAACCATTCAAACAGCAAGGCCCACCACCTCTTAAAGAGGCCTTAAAGGCAAGTGCATCCTTGGAGGATGTGTGATAAATGTACTAAAGAATTGATGATGATCATAAATAAATGTCATAAGAAATCACAGTTGTTTGTATTCTTCCTTGGCATAACTGCAGAGCCTCGACTGTACTCTGACAATTTCTTGCAGGACTGTATTGGTGTACTAAGTATATACCTAGAACATTAGTTGTGTGTACACTTGATTGATGGACTGTTGATTGTATATTGATGTGGTACTGGGTGAATTAATAAACTGTTTATTGGCTAAGAGTAACCAAATGTCCTGATCAGAGAAATACTGTTCAAGTTAAAGTTGACCTGAAAAGAACCTAGCATTAAAATTAGTGAGCTAATCCTCCCTGGACTCAATAACAAGTGGTTGTTCAATTAGATTCTACTCTAATATTGGCTATCACCCTCATCCAATTGGCAGATCTAGTTTGTTAGATTTCAGCTTTAAAATCTAACTGGCACCTCAGCAAATTCATCAAATTGACCCCTTTTCACAATTACACTTGATCTGTCAGGGCACCAGGCTTAAGAGTGAGATTTTCTGTAGCTGGAATAGATTGTTAATGAGTGCTTCCCAGCCACTACAGTAATTTCATCGTTTAATGATTAGAAGTTTCCAATATTTGAGCAGTGATAGAGGTGTATTAATTAATTTTCCATTGAGGCATCTAAATTGCTTTCACATACAGCAAACAGATAAAATCAGCGGTAAAATCATGGTTTAATTATTTACCTAGCAACAACTTAGAATCAATATGTCATCTACTACTTACTGGCATAACTTTATCTCCATTCTATTCACTTCCTTTTATGTGACTATCAAGCAATCAGGAGACAAAGAGAGAGGATTCATTCATATAATTAGAGCTCATCAGAATATTCTTAGTGAACAATTTATTTGTCAGATTTGACCCTTCTGTCAGTGAATTACCATGAACTGTTCATGACTTTTACTGTTCTGTTGATGAACAGCATTTTATAAGCCTATTATAACAAGTATTCCTTCAGGTATTGCCTATTCAGAATTCCCTGCTTGAACCATGTGATTGGTCAGCTCAGTCACCTAGTGTTTCCATTCCTCAATTAGACGGCTTACCTTTATAAAGAGGAGGCCTAGCCAAAGAAATCAGGATTCTTTTGGTTGGATCCTGTTGATTCTTTCAGGAAGCGCTTATGGAGAAAGACATAGTAGGAGATTAAAAAGTTGTAGGAAATTTTAGGATATTCCAAATAATTTCTATTATGTTTTCCAAGTCACAAAGAGCATGTTGAATGATTTATTTTAAACTAAGGGAAACAAATCAAGGAAGACCAGAGGTAAAGATTCCAATGGAGAGCATAGTGTGTGCTCCTCACTAATATGTTGCAACTGCTGTGCCTCAGATTTTAAAAAAATAGCTGGGTTCCTTCCTGCCTGTAGGAATTAGAAAAAGATAATTCAGAGATATTGGCTGGGCAACTACTAAATTAACTGTCCAAAATGTAGGATAGCCCATCCTTCATCACATGTATCTCCAAGCAAATAGTGGTTGAGTGGGAATAAAAAAGAAAAAGGGGAACAAGATTCAAGAGTTTAGCTTGAACCTAAGAGTCATCCATACTACAGCCAAATAATTTCCTAGTGACCGGCTCTGATACAATTACCACATGATCAAATGATATATGAAGAAGATATGATTGTGATGATGGCTTTGTATAGGATTTAATCCAAGATTCATCAGGTATAAACACTGAAGCATTTTCCAACTAGTAGCTGAAGAGATATTGAAGTGAGTGAGCATCCACCATAGGTATCTAACAGATAACAGAAGGAAAGTTAAAAGAGGCAAAAGTCATAGATTCCAAGACCAGAAGGATCCATTGTGATCCCCTAGTCTGACCTATGAAAATATGTGAAGTGCATTTGTCGTATAATTATAGTAAATTTAACCTGGTTTACTGAACAGAATAGTTAAAAAATCCCACATTGAAGGCTAGGAAACATATGTGACTTGCTCTGTTTGTATTCCTGCATACCTGTAGGGGTGTGTGTGCATGTATATGCACACATGTGTGTTTAGAGACTTCTGTCTGATGAGCTGATAACCCATTTTTTGCTGACCGCTCTCTTTATTTTATTGTTCCACTTGGAATGGAAAAGATAACTTCCACTGGTGCTCACAGAGATCATTTGTCAGGAATGAGGGTCTGCAGCTTCGTCTACCCAGTTGTCAGCTGGGTCACAGCAGAACCACCTGATTTCTAAGACACTCAGGAGGCTTGCTCTGGAGCCCAGCAGCTGCAGAGGATCAGCAGCAGCTCAGTGCACATGCCTGTGGATTCTCTGCCTACCTGTGCTTACCTCACTCCATGCCTTGTTCCTGCACTGCTCCAGCCTCGACCCTGCACCCAGCTTTGTTCCAGTCCTATCGCAGCCTTGCTCCTGCCTTGGAACCAGCTCTGCTCCTGCTTTCCCTGACTCCAGGGAATCTGGTTCTGACCCTCAATTCTGATTCCAGGCTCTGACTCTGTCTTGACCCTTTGCTCTGGCATTTGGGCACTGACTTCAGTTCTGACCTTCATCTCCAATCCCCAGCTCTGACTCTGCTTTGACCTTGGGCTCTGGCATTCAAACTCTGACCATTAGGCTTGACTCCTGCTCCGACGACTAGGTCTGACCGCCTCTGACACCACTTCAGGGAGAACTAGGGTTTTATATCATCATTTCAAGTAGACTGAGTCACTGTCAACTTCTCTCTGAAGAGGTATTTAGGAAGATTATTATGCTTATTTTTACATAAATCTGTGCTGTTGCTTATCTGTCCTCTACACAGCTGGCACTACAGACCAAATAATTCCTTTCAAATGCTTTTGCAAAGAACACAAGCTTAATTTGTATTTTGGAACAGTAACGGTCATGCAAATTTAGTATTCATATTCCATCTCTTCTAAATACAAGGTCAGGGGAGAATACAGTATGACAATACCAGTGTCACAATAAAGTATAAAGTTAGGAAGGAAGAAATGTTTAATACCCCATCTAACCAATTAGATAGCCAGCTCATGTTGACAGCATAATAAAGATAGGCAAACTAAGTTAGATAAAATAAGACCTGACATGATTCTTCAAAACTTAAATCTGACTTTTTTGGCAGTTTAACAGTATTTGGATAACTTCTTTTTTAATTATTATTTTTCTCCCATTTCATGTACCTTTACACTTCAGGTATGAAGGGAGAAGGTAGCTTTTATGAGGCCTGATTCTCTACTGCCTTGCACTTGTATAGTGATGCACAACCATGCACACTGGGTGTATAGTGCCACCAGCCCAGCATGGTGGTGATTTACACCCTCTTTGCACAGGCCAACATGTCTATCTGCACAAGGTGCAAAGCAGTAATGAACTGAGTCCAAGGCATTTCTGGCCCTTTAAGAAACAAGAATTACTAGAAATTTTGTGAGTAACCCTGTTCTTATAAGAGTGCCAGCAAAATTCCACAGACTCGCTCAATTCAAATGCTGTTTAGATAAACACTGGAGCTGTGGAAAAATGCTCACTTTGAAACGCAATACTCACCAGATTTGGGGGTTTGTTCCAAATTCAAAGTTCAGTCCGGGCTTACTGAATGATTTGCGTTGGTTTGTAAATATTGTGAGAGATCTGAGCCCCAACTTTATGCAGCTCCAATCCGGTTTATGGCTTTGTGTTGAAAGTATGTGACACTCAGGGTTTTACTTAGTTTTCAAGCAAAATCAGCTGAACTTCAGCACTTACAATGCAGCCTAAGGTTCAAGGCTAAAAGCAAAAGCAAAACTCAAGGAACATGACCCCACAGGAATAAAAAAATATAGGATAAAATGTATGATTCTATGATTCTATGAAGTAACCAGTATTTCCTAACTTCATATAGTCATAAAAGAATAACCACGGGCCAAATCCTGAAGGCTTTACTCAAGGCCTGATCATTCCATTGTGGTCAACGTGGAGTAGATTCTTCACAAGATCTGGCCCATTCTGAATGGAAGGAGTAAAGCAACTGCTTCTATGGCACCACCTCTCCCTTTCTGGGACACCAGCAGGGTACTAGATCTGTGTGCGGCGGAGGGACAGGAGGTGAAGGAAGAAGGACGCCCGTGGAAACGTATACCAAACGCCACAAGTTCCTTAAGGAATCCTGAGTAAAGATTTCTGGCTTTGTCCCTATGTGTCTTGTGGTTCACTAAACAATGCCAGCTTGTTATTGCAAGGCTTTAGAGAAGCTTCTGTGATCCTCAGGCAGTCAGTAAGTACTTTATTTTATTGAGTGTGTTTCTCAATTCTAATTTGGAGCTGTGAAGGTCTGAACAAATTCCAGTGAGGAATCTTTCTTAACAAAAATAAAAAAAATTTTCCAAGGCTGTAAGTCTAGTAAGAAGAGATTAGTTAAGGTCAATTGAGAAATCTCCAAGAAAAAACTCTTCTTCTGAATCCAGAAAGTCCTTGTCTCTCCCTGACTGACTCACTATCTCACTCTTAGATAAAACAGTTGAATTAAATATTGGCAGCTGGCCAGCTTGTCTTTCATCCCAAGCCCAAAGGTGAAAGACTGTGAATTTGCGAGCTTTTCAAAGCCAGCCTACGAAGGGTTTGTTCACTAGAGATTAGATTTCTGGTGAACAGCTTGCTGCAGCCTTTGTCTGCCTGTGCTATCATCTTGTGTTTCCTTCCAACGTCCCTCCTGATTTTCGCCTGCACTAACACAAAATGACGGGCCTGCCTGTTTAGCTCTGCTGGCTGAACTTCAATTTCATTACTATGTATGAGGCCTCTTTTCACTCCAATTTAACATTAATAGTCTAATTTGCCGACTTCCTAACTAAACCACAAATCTCTGAAATGACCATTTTATTAAGCTCCATTGGTACAAAGCAAATATTTACCATTTCTTCCAATTTAGTGTCTGTGCAAATGTCCTCCTTTGGTCCCGGGTTCATAAGGTGTCACGGGCGCTATATAACTTTACTGCTGTCTGATCAAATTAAACTGATTCGAGGAATTAGTTGTAGCAAGAGTTGAATTCTGTTGGCCCATGTTATACTTTGTGACACTACTTCCAAACAAAGACTTCTCAGTGACACAATCTTCCCTCTAACATATGCAGTTCCTGGTCTAGACACCCCTGCTCTTTCTCTCCAGTTCCTGCCTCTCTCAGATTCCAGTCTGCTTTCCCTTTCTTTAAAGGTATAGTGTGCTATTTTGCCACTCTGTGCGACAAGTATTTCCTACATTTCATTTACAGTGAGTCTTTCATAGTGTACTTGCATCACTATAGGGCTTTGAAAACATCTGCTTCTGGCCACCATTGCACAGTAGCTATTCAACTCTTTAAAATTAATGTGTAAAAATTATTTTCCTTTTCACTGATGACCTTCATTAGCAGGTTTTATATTATATTTATATTTATATTTATTATTAATTACAGTAGTGCCTAGAGATCCCTATCAGGACTAAAGCCCCATTGTTCCAGGCAATTTACAAATGTATAGCAAGAAACAGTCCCTGCCCTGGAGAGCTTACTGTTTAACTAGACAACACAGACAGGGAAACAGTGGTGAGGTGACTTGCCCAAGGTCACACAGTAGGTCAGTGGCAGAACCAGAGTCTCTTGACTCCAACTCCAGAGCCCTATCCACTGGAGCATGCTGCCTCTCTAAAATCACTCCAATTGCAAGACACGTGACTTCGGGAATAAGGTTAAATTGTTTTAAAGTATTTTTTCCCTTTTAAGAAAATAACGTAGCTGACTGTTTTAAAACACAATAGATAAGAAGCAACTGCTTAGCCACTCTTTCAAAAGGCCAGCAGTAGGACTCAGCAACAGCAGCTGCAGTGGCAATCTTTTTATGGTACGTTAGGGTTTCGGGGGGGGGTGAGTGTTCTGCTTGATTTTTGTCATTCAAGGCGGAAGAGCCTTAGGATTCTGTGTCTGCTGTCAATCACTTTGTGAAATGGAATTTCACATGGAAGGCAGGGAACTTTAAAAAAGGCAGGCAAAGAGAGATGAAAGGTACTAACCTCTGTTAGAAGATGAGGTGGCTTTAGCAGAATTAAAGTACACACATTTGCAGCTGGCATCTAGTGTTGCAATGGCTGGTGACCATTCCATCCCACTATTTTTAAAAATTTAACTACGACAAATTTTTAGGGCTAAGGAAGGTGAAAGAAGGATTCTTAAGTGCATTGCGGTAATAAGACCTACTGCTGTCATTTAGAGCTTGTAAATCAGTTTGCTATAGTTTTCCTCTCTAAAGCCTTTTCTGTCATGATGGAAAAAAGACTGAATAAAGAGACTGATAAAATGCTGCCAGGGTCCTATGGCAGACACATATATCTTCTGTCCTTTCAATCAGTACTGCTGTTCAGCTCACTGAATCTCCTACTTCAGAGCATGAAGCTCTATTCATTTATTCTTATATCACAAGTACAAGGAACCTTATTCATATTCTCTTATCTCAATGGTACAAAGAACTTTATTCATATTCTCTTTTTTGTTTTGTTTTTAATCGAACACAGAGAGGTGACATACCTGCAAGCTTCATAAATGATGAACCAGGGGATTTGGGTTCATATAATCCTACAAACCAGCATCAAGATGAGAGCCTTCAGCAGTCGGAAGAGTTTCTCACGAGGGAAGGGAAGGTCACTCCCAGACAAATTCAGACAGATTCAGATATTTCCAGAAGTTTTCTTGTTTTTTACTTCACATAGCTACAACAGATGACAATCTGCTGCTGCTTATTTTTTTGCAAAAATATACAGTTCTCGGGGAGCTACAAGACTGGAAACACATGCCATTCACACAAGCATTCTACATTGCGAGCAAATTTGAAATATTGGAAAATGAAAGGGAAGATAAACTTCATTATAGATTTTAATAATTTTATTAATCTGTGACATCAGAGCCGGATTAAGAGTCTGTTGCAGTCTGATAGGAGTTTGAGCACCACTAAAGCCTGCTGATTAGAAGAAGCATCCTTCTAACTAGAAAGTTACAAAGGGAAAAATATTGAGACCACATTCTTGTCGGTTTGAAGTGCAGTCTCAAAGTAACCTCTCAAGCAGCAGCAACTGCAATACAGCCTTTTTATAAAATGAAATCTTGCAAAAAAACAAAGAGGCAACCACATTAGCATATCGACAGAAGTCCAGCTAACTGACAAAGCTTAATGTATGAAGAAAGCATCTTCTAAACAGAACTAAGAACATAAGAACGGCCATACTGGGTCAGACCAAAGGTCCATCTAGCCCAATATCCTGTCTTCCAACAGTGGCCAATGCCAGGTGCTTCAGAAGGAATGAACAGAACTGAATCATCAAGACCACTGAGTATTAGATATTATGGTATTATGGTCGGGAAACTAAACTGACTTTTTTAGGGGATGCAATGTGGCTAGTGGGAGCCAAGAAAACTGGGTTCTATAGCCAACTATGGCACTGATTTTGGCCAGACAGAAAGTTGACGCTGAAGGAAATCAGCATGGTCCAGTGAATAGGGCACAGGGAGGGGCATCGGGAGACTTTAGGTTTCAGTCCCAACTTCCAAAGTTTGGACAAGTCCCTGTGCCTCTGTCTCCCACCTATAAAATGGGGATAGTGATACTTACCCTCTTTTGTAAAGCACCTTGGGATGAATGGCTGAAAAAGGCTACATAAGAACTAAGTATTATTATTGTCTATGAGAGAGGTGTACTTTCTGTCTTTGAGGTGATATATTTTTGAGTTGGTATATTTTAGTAATATAGAAGACTTTTTCTTTCCTATCTGGTCTCTGTTTACATTTCTGTGAGCATCCTAATACTGTAAATCCTCAAAATCAGAGTTTGCCAATGGTTTTAGCTACTTAGAGATACAATAATAGACTTTCTGAAACATGTAATTACATAGAGGGGAGAAAGCCATCCTTTTGGAACAAACACTACCTACGATTTTTAAAATCACATACTTATTATCTAAATGTTAAATTATCCTCCTTTAGTGAAAACAATTTCTGTGTGGCGAGGGAGTACATTTATCCCAATGTTTTTCGTAAAGCTAATGCATGAGTACGTGACACTGTGTGGTATCTAATATGTGTGCTGCACTGTAAAATGTAAACCAAAATATAACAATTCAAATGTGATGTGATGCCCCGTGTATTACTAAAATCTCTCAATTAGTGATCAAGGCCCCCAGCCAGCAAACCATTTAGGCACACAGTTGATCTTAAACATGTAAACAGTCTCATTGACCCATTGACTTCAGTGAGACAATTCATTTGCTTAAAATTAAGTAGGTGCTTTGTTATACTGGAGCCGAATTCCTTCCTGCTACGTGCTGCTAGGTTGATCTTCAGAGAGAGCCTCTTATGCTGTGTTTAGGAGGGAGCAACCTCAGGACTAGAAGTGTATGGAGGAGAAGAGGTGAGACACAAGGGGGAGTGGGCTAGGAAGAGAAGAAATGAGGAGAGGTAGAGGAGGTGAGGAAAGATGTACCATTACATTTGAATCCCCGTGTTAATTAAAATGCAAGCACATTTTGAATGATGGGGCTATAATTACATTTTTGGATTCTAGTGACTGTCCAAATCACTTGAGCCTCACTCTGGAGGTTTCTGATATCCCCAAAAGCCTTCAGTAAAACTGTAGCTCTGTAATTCACAGTGCTTGTTAATTTATTATATAGAGGACTGTATGTATTATAAAGGAAAGACTGTAACAGGCTTTGAAAAAATATTCATCGCACAATTTATTTGATTAATTTTGCCATTAACCGTTTAATAAATTATTCAATGAATATTAATTGACCAGCTACAGAGCTGGTCAAAAACTACCAGAAATATTTGTAGAGTCAATTACTGTATTCAGCAGAAATCAGCAACACTTGGTGAATCATGTATTTGAGTACTTCTAGTAGGTATTTAAAAATCCATATTGGTTTTCTTGATATTGTTCAGTACGTGCAGCTATAAGAAGAAAGTGATACCAGGGAAATAGATAATTAAGGGGTCAAGTCCTAAAGTCCTTCCTCAGTTTTTACTCAGTCTTTTCTGAGATAAAACTCTCATTGACACCAATGGAATCTTTGCCTCAGGAAGGACTAAGTAAAGATGTTGGGGTTTAGCCTAAGGCTCTTTATCTTTCTACAGAACTACCACTGACATTTAGGGAAATTGCATGCATGGATCAAAAGGTCTATCAGATCCTCTAAGGTATTCAAGCACCTAACTCCCATTAATTTCAATGGAAGTTAGACACCCAAATACCTTTGAAGTTCTGGGCCTATATCCCTTATTATGCACTCTAACTCACATGCTAGGTGAAGGAAAGAGCTGTGGTAAAACACAGAGAAGTCTGATATATTGAAGGGGGAGAAGAAGAGAACAAGAGACATAAGCCATGTATAATGTTAAATATTATACCCTAGCGACTTAAGTGAAAAAAAATTGAGTTTCTGGTGTTCTGAACCAACCATTACAGCCTTATTAGATATGGTTGGAGACACATTATTCCATTGATATGAGATCTGTGAATTCTGGGCACAGAGACAGCTCTCTGAATAAATGTCAGAGCAGAGATCTATCTATGGCAGTCTGTGTGTGTTCTCACCATAATGTCTAGCAGTCATTCTTCTAGTGTACAGCTTCTGGTGGCACAAACAATGAATTAGATGTTGGGTAAGTAATGTAGCCACTCTGACGGCAGCAACATCCAGAGATGACAAGGGCATCAATCCACCACCAAGATGATATAGAGGGTAGTTGTTAACCAGATGGCATGATCTTTGTTCCTGAGATCTATGGGGGCAGGATGGGGAGTTTAAGAAGCCGCCCCACCCCCGCACCCTCCGCCCAGTGGCAAAGATGTAAGGTAAACCACATGAGACCCCAGTGTATCCTGTTATAAGAAAACAGGATCTTTTGGTTCTTATGGTTGTTCTGAGGTGCATGCGAGAGCTGATCTGGAGAGACAAAGGGACTCACATCTGAGCTGTCTATCTGCCAAGAAATGCTCCATCAATCCAAAATATAGTCTTGCACCATCTTGGACAGGTTGTGTCTGGTGTACTGATAGAGAGGCTCAGCTATTTCAGAAAAGGGCATCTTGATTTTAACCAGTGTTTCTGATGTGGCTTTGAGATGAAATTGTGAAGTTAGCTGTCTTAATAGTTGGCTATGCACAGTAAAGCAGACAGGCCCTGCTCCCTGGAGGAACAATGCCAGCCAGGACCAGAAGGTTGGAGATTTGAGTTGTCCAGGTCGCACCAGTGATGATACAAAGGGTTGATCATTGAGTCCAACTTGCCACAAGGA
The DNA here is from genome assembly GCA_003942145.1 of Platysternon megacephalum. Classification (NCBI taxonomy): domain Eukaryota; kingdom Metazoa; phylum Chordata; order Testudines; family Platysternidae; genus Platysternon; species Platysternon megacephalum. The sequence goes on along the minus strand of QXTE01000054.1, from coordinate 10,309,272 downwards.
CAGCTGGAGCACCATGCTGCCACTGAGTATTCAGCAGGTGCAATAATTAGGGCATTGTTAGATGTCCATAAGGCTGCAGTGCTAGAACCCTATGAATTGCCAGCAAGCCTTTGGAGGAGTGCAACTCTCATCTGGATTTCGGTACAGGTTGTTTTAATGTGTTGCCGAAAGGACTGAGAGTGGTCATGCTTTAGCCTCCAAGAAGTAGGCTATGGTTCAAAAATGACTGGCTGATTGTTCAGAAGAACCAGCAGCTATCAATGAGCTAACCAGTGGGTGAGATGGAAACAAATTAAACACACTGAGGACAATGTCATCTTAAGTTGCCACTACAAAAAAGTACTTAACTGAGGTGTCAAGGTCAAATTACAAGCAGAACTCCAGTACCTCAAAGCTCCTTCTGGCTATTGCTAGGCAGATGTCATCAGTGCACATAAATTTAGTTGCCAAGGTGGGCAGCAGGTCATTTATACCTATATTAAAGAGCATTGGAACAAGCACTGATCCCTGGGGAAGGCCGTTGTTCATACAATGTGGGCAGCTTTAGCCATCTCCACACTTGATGACCACTGCATACTAAACTCTTGTGTGGGACCATGGAGTATCATTTTAGGACTAATCCCTGTTGCCACACTGTGTTGTATGCCAATGAAAGGTCAACAAAAGCAGTGCTAATCTTTTGTCCTGACTCGAAGGTATCCTTAATCAAAGAGATCAGTCTAACCACTTAATCCTCAGCACTACAGCCTGGTTGGAACCCCGCATGGTAATGAGGTAACTGTGGTCAATTAAAGGCAACAGTCAATTAAAACCCAGCAGCTTAGAAGTGACACTGATCAAAGCGATTGAGCAATAGTTCTTCAGGTCATCCACCTTCCTTCCAGGCATAAGAAGTGTCATTACATGTGACCTTCGCCAGAGCTTTGGAACTGTACAGCATTCCAGACAAGTACTGTAGAGTCTTAGCAGAAAGTTGCAACAGGATGAGCTCATGTGATGTAGGAACTCCCCATGGATGTTGTCAAGCCCAGGAGCCTGGTAAGGTTTTAAGATGGGAATAGCTGATTCCATTTCCTCCCTAGTAAATGGCTGGGATAAGCTGGAGTCGGCTGAAGGGATTGACTAAATCTTTCTGAGACCTGACAATACCTTCCTACCATGATCTCTGTTTGTGATCACTGGTTGGCTGTTGGCCACAAGGTGAGAACGCCATCGGCATTCTAACAGGCTAGGAACCCTTAATCCTATATTGCACCTGCAATGGTAATTGACAGTAAAGGCAAGGATATTGGTTAATTATATATACTCATGCACATATATGTCTCATTGTGATCAATATGAATTTTAAGAAAGATGGAAAATGACAATCCTCCATAATCACATGACCTTAATTAAGAATTAAACCAATGAAACTATGCCAATTTACACCAGCTGAGGATCTGGCCTATAGAATGTGTGTCTATGAAATTTCTATTTCCCACATCCACAAACAGCACATTAGAGGGACTTTTTATATAGCTAAAGGCACCTAAAATGCAGTAGCACGTCACAATAATTCTCTAGAAATCCATGCCCCTCAGTCAGTGAGTCAGCCAGTAATACTAGGCCTATTTCACGTCCCATTGACGTTAAGAGCTGTTTTGTCATTTACTTCAGTAAGAGCCAGAGCAGGCCCTTCATTTCTACAGCGTTTTTCCTGTATAGATGCATAGCATCTTAGACTGTTATGGGCCTGTGTCTGCAAACCTTTGCTTCCATGACTATACCCACAGAAGTCAATGAGCCTATTATGTGAGTAAAGATTATTCCAGTGAATCAAGCTTTCAGGACTGGGCTTTAAATTTATACAGCATCAAATCCTTAAATAAGCTACAACTGCAGTGACTGAAATATAGAAATCAAGTAATATACCCACAGATCATAGAAGAACAATTAGAAAGACATACTGGTGCTTGCATAAATTACAAAGGGGCGAAGCCTACTTGTTGTGCTTATGCAAATATATGGGACTTCTAGCTGGAGGTGAGTATTTGTCCCAAATTATTCAAGATGTCCACAATGTGTGAATAAAAATGAACAGTACATTATATGAAAGATGAATCTGACCCTTAACGGTAGTGTAAGTGAAAGAAGGGGATATTTTCCTTGTACTATACAGGAATTTACCTATTGAAAATCATCACTGATGTCCAAGGAAATTGTTTGGTTAAATTGCTATGAACTGCACTGGAAATTAATAGCTGTTGCACAGCTAAATCTATGCATCACACTGCAAAATTCCCCAAACCTTCCAGGTAATCACCATTTATAATCAAATGGCAAATTTAGTGGCAGTTTCTGCTACCCTTCTTCACATTGAATAGCAGCTTCCACCATGAACAGCCCCTTTGAAATGAATAGGATTGCTTGTAAGGCACTACTCAGTGTCAGTACGGGTATCAGAACCTGTCCCTTAATAATCCACCAGCGATATTACTATAAAAAACCAACATACTTCCCCCATCTGTGCACACAACTCTCACTAACATCAGTGTAAGCTGTATGTCCAAACTGAGAACAGAATGCAGCCCAAATTGTACAATGATGCTGTAACAGGCAATGCTTGGATTTGATGGTTGCTTTTTGAGCTGGAAAGAAATAATAGTTAACATATATTATATAAATATTTTACAAATAATAAGTTCAGTCACAAAGTCCTTACTCAATCATTTCACAGGAAAAGCTCCCATTGATTTCACTGAGAGATTTGTCTGAGTAAAGACTGAAGGATTTGCCCCACATGCATTTATACCGCAGAACTGTTATTACAAAACAATCACTGCAAATGCAATTATTTTCAGGATGGCACAGCATAGAATGCCCAATTCCCCAATAGGAGATCAAACCCAATAATTAGAGGGAAAAATAACAGAAAAAAAGGTGAACACTCCAGAATGATTTAGTGAGTAATCACAAGTAACAGAAAACACAATTCATGCCAGTGAATATTATTCCGCTTCAACTACAGTGGCAAACTCAAGCACAAGAGCAAACAAGAGATAGATGGGGACAAACAAGTTGTCTTGATGTCATTGTGTTTAAGCAGTTACAAGTAACAGAATCTTTAAAATATCTAAAGTCTAAATACAGAAAACATACGAAATTACCGAGAGGAGAGGGGAATTTCTTTTCAAGCGCCTGCAAGGTACAGTTTTCATAAGAATGTGTTTTCTTTTTGTCAGATTTTTAAAAGGTTGATTATGAATAATATGTCAATCAGTTTGTTTCAAACAAAAGCCGCAAGAGTTCCAAAAACAACCCACTCTTCTTAGATGTCACTCACTCCGCAAAACATGGTCTCGATACCTGTTTACCCAATGCAGTAGTCTCCACTGGAGCCCTCCTACAAATCCACAAAAAAAGTCAATTCTGTAAACCGTTACCATGCTGTAACCCCAAAATATCGGTTTTAAATATTGTATATGGAAAATATATAGTAAGCTCAGATACCACTGTTTTGTTGGAAAAATGCTTTCAATGGTGGCTAAATGTTGCTCCTCATAAAGAATTTGACTCTACCTTTAAGACACAGCCCTACATTGAGGGCAATGTGGAAGCATTCCTGAGCTCACCTGTATACATAGGAGCTGTGCAGGCTACAAGATCCTATAGGATAATGGAGTCTGCTACACACTAAGGTACATGGAGGAGCAGTCACCACTTTAAGCTGAATGCAGGGACTGCCAGTTGTTCCTGGCCTTTATGTGAAGTTCACAACATGGGGGGAGGGTCCAAAGGAATACTAGTGGAGTAGGGCCTTTTTCAGCACAAGTAAGGGTGGCAGTATTGAACCCCAAGTAAGCAGGCAGCTGCATTCTGAACTAGCTGAAGACTGCCTAGCCTGTAAGAGTAGCCCCATATGAAGTGCATAGCAGTGATCTAATGCAAATGTTACAAAAAGGTAAGATAGCTGTCTGCAGACAACATGAAAGGTTACAGTCTTCTTGCCAAGGAAGGATGAAAAATAAAACACACTTGGCTAATGCTGCTACCTAAAAATTCAGAAGCAGCTGAGGACACAACAAAGATCTCAGATTGCAAGTCTGTTAATAAATAAAGGATCTACCAAGGGAACAGATACCACTTCCATCATGTCCTCCAGGTGTTTCTTTAATCACGTTGCTCTTATCCAGACTGAACCTTAGTCAACCAGCTATCATCCAAACTGCAGCTAGGCACTGGCAAAAAGAATACATTCTATAGGTTTCACGAAAAGAAAATGTAGAGCTGTGGGTCATTCTGGAGGTCTCCTCAACATGCGTATGGTGGCAGAATCTTCTGCTTCTCTTGAAAAGCATATTACCCCAGCGTTACACAGACTGCACTGGTTTCAAGTTTGTTTCAGGTGCAAAGGATGGTCTTGCTGACAGAACCTGGGTTCAAACGTTGCATGGGCTGCAGACAGGGTGTTCTCAGAGGGGAGGTTTTGATGCTGCAATTTGCTTCCTTGTTGTCTGAAAGAGCCTAGGTTTGTTGATCTTCAGGTCAATCCTACCTCCTTCACTAAATACCAACACAACTCATCCAATTATTATGTCTAAATTCTGCTCTCTGCTTCCCCTGTGTAAATCAGAAGTAACTCCCTAGATTTCAAAGGAGTAACTCTGAATTTACAAGGACAAGCTAAGAGAAGAAATTGACTCTTAATATGTAAAAATATAGGTGAGGTTACCTTCAAGAAGTACATCATTGTTTTTTAGCTTCTGCTCCTTCGTACAAGGATAGTGATATAGTGATATAATCTATGACCACATATCTCTAATTTTCACTGCCCTCAATTAAAAATACAACGTTTAATGAATCAGGAATGAAGAGTCTTAATAAACAGTAAGATAAAAAAGACTTATCATGTTTTTCATTTTGATGTCTGTACTTAATATTCTCTTTCATCACTGTTGGAAGATAGTGATCTTGCCAAGAGCTAGAGCAGAGAGAGGGGAAAAAACTGATAAAGTGTCACCTCTCCACTCTTAACAATTTAGTTGCAAAATGCCATTAAAGCTGAATCTCAAGCTTCTAAAAGACTTAATTTGTCTGCGTAAAGCATAGAAACAATGAAGAATGGGCAGTTATTCCCCTTCTGTAACGCCCACCATACAATATAACTTAGTACTATCAAATCTCTCATGCACGACAGCAGTGGTGACTGTATTGGTGCTAGATCCATGACCGATTGACACTGCTCTTTGGGGTGTGAGAATCTGGTGGTGCTCAGACTCAGGTTTCCAATTGGAACTGTCTGGGCCCATAGGGGATGGATGCCTGGAAGGACTGGTCCTTGACTGCAAAGTCTTTCATCCCTATCTTACTAGTTGAAATCTGACCCACATTGGTAGTGACAAAGAGCCATTGCCATCTCTATGGTGTTTGATGGCTTATGTGATTTATTAGATTTATATAGAGCCCAAACCAGTATCCCTGATGAGGCCACAGCAAGCCTGGTGGCTGAGCTTTGTGACTTTGTCCTCACCCACAATCATTTCAGATTTGGGGACAACTTATACCTTCAAGTCAGTGGCACTGCTATGGGTACCTGCATGGCCCCACAGTATGACAACGTTTTTATGGCTGACTTAGAACAACGCTTCCTCAGCTCTTGTCCCCTCGCGCCCCTCCTCTACTTGCGCTACATTGATGACATCTTCATCATATGGACCCACGGAAAGGAGGCCCTTGAAGAATTCCACCTGGATTTCAACAATTTCCACCCCACCATCAACCTCAGCCTGGACCGGTCTACACAAGAGATCCACTTCCCGGACACTACAGTGCAAATAAGTGATGGTCACATAAACACCACCCTATACCGGAAACCTAGTGACCACTATACTTACCTACATGCCTCCAGCTTCCATCGAGGACACATCACATGATCCATTGTCTACAGCCAAGCCGTAAGATACAACCAAATTTGCTCCAATCCCTCAGACAGAGACAAACACCTACAAGATCTTTATCAAGCATTCTTAAAACTACAATACCCACCTGGGGAAGTAAGGAAACAGATTGACAGAGCGAGACGGGTACCCAGAAATCACCTACTACAGGACAGGCCCAACAAAGAAAATAACAGAACACCACTGGCCATCATGTACAGCCCCCAGCTAAAACCTCTCCAGCGCATTGTCAACGATCTACAACCTATCCTAGAAAACAATCCCTCACTCTCACAGACCTTGGGAGACAGGCCAGTCCTCGCTTACAGACAACCCCCCAACCTGAAGCAAATACTCACCAGCAATTACACACCACAGCACAGAAACACCAACCCAGGAACCAATCCTTGTAGCAAACCTCGTTGCCTACTCTGTCCCCATATCTACTCTAGCGACACCATCAGAGGACCCAACCACATCAGCCACACCATCAAGGGCTCATTCACCTGCACGTCTACTAATGTTATATATGCCATCATGTGCCAGCAATGCCTCTCTGCCATGTACATTGGCCAAACTGGACAGTCCCTACGTAAAAGAATAAATGGACACAAATTGGACATCAGGAATGGTAACATACAAAAGCCAGTAGGTGAACACTTCAACCTCCCTGGACATTCTATAACAGATTTAAAAGTAACTATTCTTGAACAAAAAAACTTCAGAAACAGACTTCAAAGAGAAACAGCAGAACTAAAATTCATTTGCAAATTTAACACCATTAATTTGGGCTTGAATAGGGACTGGGAGTGGCTGGCTCATTACAAAACCATCTTTGCCTCTCCTGGAATTGACACCTCCTCATCTATTATTGGGAGTGGACTACATCAACCCTGATCGAATTGGCCCTGTCAACACTGGTTCTCCACTTGTGAGGTAACTCCCTTCTCTTCATGTGTCATTATATAATGCCTGCATCTGTAACTTTCACTCCATGCATCTGAAGAAGTGAGGTTTTTTACCCACGAAAGCTTATGCCCAAATAAATCTGTTAGTCTTTAAGGTGCCACCGGACTCCTTGTTGTTTTTGTGGATACAGACTCGCATGGCTACCCCGTGATACTTCAAACCAGTATACAAGCTGCAAATTAACAGAAAAATACTGAACATTTGATTAGTTTCCTCTTCATAATAGAAGCTCGGCCCCCACAATACAGCAGTTGTCTCCAGTTAATTGGATCCAATGAGCTCCTCTGTGATAGAATTTATACAGTTATTGTTCTTATTTTGATTATAGTTTCACAGTGGTGATGTGGTAATTGTGGTTGAGGAGACACCTTCATTATTATAAGTCCCTAATTTCAGGCACTTCTAACTTTCAAGAGGGAAAAAAGTACCCTCTGGACTAAGATTTCCCATGGTCACTTTCAGTTCAGAGATGAAAGTTTGTTAGAATTCTCCCTGGCCATTTTTGAAACATATGCATATACATGAAAGTTTTATACTCTCCTTTTCCCCACAAGGCTAGAGGATGCCCCATCTCTTGGGGGATAGAAAGAGTAGGAAGTTGTGCTCCCTGCTACCACATCTCATGCCCAGCACAAGGCACCAGTGATCCATTCCCCCTTGGAATAACAGCTTTGTGTTCTTCCTGTAGTTAGTTCTGTTGCTGAAATGGTAACAGTCGGTTCAGAGTTCTGACCCTGTTGCTACTGATGCATTGGGTGTGTGTCACAGTTGTATTTAATATCTTTTTTACCTTTTTTCTATTAAAATACCCTAGGAAATTGCATTAACCCCTCTCTCTCCAAGTTAAAAGACCATTGCTTAGGTTGCAAAGTCAAGCACGTGAAAGTTAGGAAATGTTAAATTTAGGTTGCCTGGACAGTCTTTATTCTGCCCCCTTATATGCATGAATTGTGATGCAGTCTTTAATTACATGGACACATACTATTTTTTCCAAAGGATCCTTGCCTTATTCAGTGCATAGACTGAATTGTGCTTAGAGAGTGAATCAGGGTTGTGCAGTGAAAAGGGTTCTATGGAGGGCCCCTGCCTCATTTGCTCTAGAAATTGGAAGGAGTGTCAAGAAGAAGACGGGGGGGAATATGCTCTTGTGTTAAGGCAAATGAATCCCACACAAAAGATCTTAGTTCTATTTCTGCCTTTACCACAGACTTCCTGTATCATTCAGAGCAAATCACACCAACATTTTGGCAGGTGGTTAGTGCTACTAATTTTGTGTCCTTCATTCTCTGGGCCCAGCTTAGACACCTGAGATCTGATCTGTAGAGGTGCTGAGCACTCATAACTGCAGCTGAAGTCAATGAGAGCAGTGGATGCTAAACTCCTCCAGCAGTGTGGTCTGGAGGAATAAACATAGGGTTGGAACTCAGACACTCTGACTTATAATCCTGACTCTGCCACAAATTCACTGAGTATCTTCATGTAAGACTTTGTCTCAATTTCTCCATCTCTTCTCCCAGGGAAAATGTGGAGATAAATTCATTAGTATTTGTGAAGCACTTAGCTACTGCAGTGCTGTGTGTCCTAGAAAAGACTCTGAGGAAAGGATCAATTCAGTGTAGGGTTTGCATGCTGTATAATAAACAAACCGGGGGCCACATACTATATGATGAGGATGAAAAGAAATCTTGAAGTACTGCACCATTTCCTGATCATCTTCCATCCTGTGCACTGAACGAGGCAGAGATCCTATGGAAAAAATAGTATGTGACCTGAACATATAATTGTGTCCTAATGCATAGGCACAAGGGAGGGAAACTGAGGCTGCCCTGGCAGCCTAAATCCTGACATTTTCTAATTTTTGACTTTGCAATCTAAATGTTTTCAACATAAGGAAACACTTTTACGAGTAGGTTATTTCATAATTGTCCATTTCAGAATTTTTTGCACCTTCCTCTGAAACGTATGATACTAGCCACTCTCCAGTACAGGATTCTGGACTAGGTAGAACATTTAGCTGATTTTCTGTGGAAATTACTACATTTCTACATACAGATCTTGATAGATTTTTATTTTGGCTGAATTTCCAGACTGTTGTATATTTTCACTCTCAACTTTAGCATTCCACTAATGTGGTCAAAGAGATGCTATCTCTAGTTTTTAATTCAGGCAATTTCCTCAATGAAAAAAAACCCGCTCCAACACCTCCCCTTTCCATGCAATTAAAATGTATCTCAAGTATACAATATATTTTATCTCTTCTATTACCAATTTATTATCTTTTTTTAAAAGAAAACAATCCTCTCTTAACATTTCTGAGCCCTGATTTATCTGATCATCATAGATGTCTCTATCTGATTTTAATGACTTATATACTGTAATGCAGTCTTCTATATTGCTTTTTTAATGACAGAAGATTTTATTTTAGTAATCTTTTGTTTCCTATTAAATATTCCATCTCATATTGTTGTGCATCACTCTCTAGGCTTCTCTTCTTCAGCTGAAAGAAAATGAGTCTTGTCCAGTTTACTGAAATACAATATCTTAACTAATATGCTATGTGAGCAGAGTACAAATCTTTTCTGCTAGTCCACTCCTAAATAAAAGAACTGAACTTCAGTAACTTCCACTGAGGTACATTTGAGTTGCACTATAAATGGGAACTCTTGTAGTTAAACATGATCAAAATCAGAAACTCCCTTCTGTGAGAAACTCCAAATTTTGAAAAACACTTTGTTCTGATTTGGAAAGAAAAATAGAAATTTTGGAACTCCTGCAAAGGCAAATTCTGAAAACAAATACAATTTTGAAATAATTGAAACATTTTGTTTTGAATTTTTCAAAACAAAATTTCACCTGGGGGTTCTAATTCCAGAGCCCTGAACTCAACCAGGGCTCCCAGGGTTTTCAGATTCTCCGCACCGCTGCTGGGAGCCTGAAAATTTCCAGGTTCCCTGCTTCCTGTCAGGAGCTGGATACAATGTGTGTCTACACTGCGGCTAGGAGAGAGTCTCCCAACCCAGGTAGACAGACATACACTAGCTGGGCGCAAGCTAGCATGCTAAAGATAGCAGTGTGGATGTCACAGGTCAGGCGGCAGCTGGGGCTCTCAAGCCTGCCTGATCCCCTAGGTCTGAGCTCAGGTGGCTAGCCTGAGTTCCATCAGACCCCTTTCTGCGTCCCAATGGCACATTTGGCAAAATCGGTACGGTCTCGTGTCATGTTTTGATTTTGATGAATTGGCATCTTCCAACAGAAAAATGTTCCTTCATAAAATTTCTGACCAACTTACTTGTGGTCTCCTTTTCCCTCTTTCTCTGACCTATAAATCTCCATGAAGCAATTAGGTCATTTTAATATATATGGGCCTGATGCTTCTCTCACTAATACCAGTTTTATACTGATGTAGCTCCCTTGACTTCATTTGAGTGATTTCTGATGTACGCCACTGTGAGAGGAGAATCGGGCCCTATAAGCAGAGTCGGCCCTTGGGTATGACGAATTGGGGTGACTGCCCTGGGGCCCGTGCTTTGGGGGGCCCCACGCTTCTAAAATCATGAGGAGGTGGGCGGGGAGGTGAAGTGGGAGGCGGGCGAGTGAGCGGGGTGAGGAGGCAAACAGGGAGGTGAGTGGCAGGCCGGGAGGCGGGCGGGGGGGGGGGTGAGAAAGAACACCTCTACCAGAACCCCCCAGCACCTCCTGCCCACTGGCAGGCTCTGCCAATCAGCGCCTCCCCCTCCCTCTTAGCACCTACGGCCTGCCATGGATCAGATATTTCGTGGTGTCAGAAGGTGCTGGGGGGATGGGAGAGGAACGAGGGCACAGCACGCTTGGGGGAGGGGACAGAACTGGGTGGGGAAAAGGTGGGGCAGGAAGAGGTGGGCGGGGTGGGAAGAAGCAAGGCGGGGCCTGGGCGGATCCCGGGGGAGCACCGCCTGGCAGATTAGAAACTCAGCACCGATGTCCCGGGCCCCACGCTCCCCCAGGGACAGCCCTGCCTATAGGTTTATTTAAACTTTTCTTTAGCCCTTTTCCCAACCACCAAGAATAAGAAGGGGAAACATTAATCATGGTTTGATGTAATATTATAAACAAGCTTGAGTCTTGCTGTATTAGGAGCCAATTGTATGACTAGTACTCACAATCATGAGTTCTTAGATCAGACAAGCACTCCCATTGGTGGCCACTTACCCACATGAGAGCCAATGTGAAAGGTTGCACAATTGGTCCCTTTCTGTTTATTCAATAACTGTAAGTGTGCATAGTGATTTTCAAGCAGAAAATCAAAAGGCCAGATCCTCACATGGTGTGAATTTGCATAACTCCATTTATTTCAACAATTGACTATGCTGATTTCCGGCTGCTGAAGATGTGGCCCAAAATCTTTTCCCTAAGTAGCTTACAGTCTAAGGCGCTTACCCTGCATTCCTTGTACCTCCAAAATTCCCATTGATCTCAGTGGAGATTTTAGGCACTTAAGAAATGCAGGATCAGGCCCTAAATTAAACTATTCAATGCAAGACTGAATTAACAAATCATGACAGAGTAGGGGAAAGGAGGAAAGAGAAGAGGGGGAAATTACTCTTGAGAGATAATTTCAGGAGCATAATTTGTCAAGGAAATGCATCAGAAATTGCCTTTTGCTTTGTACATTCCTTGTGGGGACTGATTATTTTTGTTTGTGTTTACAATGGTTGGGCATGGGAGTGCTGAAGCAGAAATCACTGGTGGAATCACCATAATATTTTCTTCTGTTTGGAGGGTTAGTAATAAGTACAATCTGTGTCTGTGTGTGTCTTTTCTTAATTACTAGTTAAATATATTGTTGGAATTTGTGGTAACCTTACAAGAAAGTTCAGCAGAGAATCCTGGCAGGCACATTTATGTGAGAGAGTGAAGAGGGAAGATACAAGTGGGAAGATGGAGAAGATAGAAAAGAAGGATAATAATTTAGCCGTTGGCTAGTAAACATCTGTGAAACATGCCTGAAATAAAAAGCTAAAGTCTCTGTCTACTATGGATGTAGACCCTGGAGACAAAGATGGCATTGACTGTACCCCTTGGCCATGGAAACTATACCTGCTGGTATACGGAGAGTTACTGTCGTCCTGTTATCATGACTAGAGCTAAGGCTCTCAGCACTATTGGAAACCCCTTGGTAAGGGTACTTTGGGGGATCAAGGAGGAAGCATGGGGAAGGCAGTGAACAGCAAGCATCCTGAGGGCTAAGGAAAGGAAACTTAGAAGATTAAGGGGGTTGTGAAGAATGAGTTGAGTTCATGAGAATAGAAGTTCTGACTGAGTTAGGATGAGGAAGAGACACAGATCGCAGCCCAAAGGCCCAACGAGCTACAAAAATTTAACACTTGTTATGACCAACATCCACTGTCTGAGAGCAAGAAGATCCAGATTTTCAAAATGCAATCATATGTAGATGGAAGAGCCAGATACCACGCTGACATCAACTGTCCTCTGACCTCAAATCATGGTGTTGTCCAATGACGCCTGGCAGCTATTCTATGCAACACTCTAAAAACATCCCTAACACTTTGCACTAGCGAAACTTTGTTGAAATGATCTATATTTTCTTCTAATCCACCTTTTTTTTTATCTGCCATACATGAACAGAGTGCATTGCAGTGGTATACTCTACAAATTTTGCCATCCAATTCAGGTCATGGGTTGGCTCCTGCTTACCTTACTCAAGTGAAAACAATAAGGAGTCTGGTGGCACCTTAAAGACTAACAGATTTATTTGGGCATAGGCTTTCGTGGGTAAAAAACCCCACTTCTTCAGATTCTTGCATCTGAAGAAGTGACGTTTCTTACCCACAAAAGTTTATGCCCAAATAAATCTGTTAGTCTTTAAGGTGCCACCAGACTCGTTGTTGTTTTTGTGGATACAGACTTACACGGCTACCCCCTGATACCTTACTCAAGTGAGTAGTTCCATTCGTTTTGTTTAGACTAAAACCACATAAGATTAAAAAAAAAAATAAAAAAATATTCTGTCTTATTTACCTAACTAAAAGCCCTCCAACTGCAGCAAGAAGCCACAACAAGAAATTTTAAACTGTGCCCATATCCATTATGAAAGGAATGTTATCAATCACTGCAGTGATGTGGTTGAAAAGGCATTGTTTAATCACTTTATATAGGTATACCACTCCCACACTCAATGCTCAGTTAAGATACACAATGGGGGAATATTAACGAGTGCTTCCCTAAATTCTGAATAAAGCACGAATGCTTTGACAAATCTTCCCATTACACTGGGCATTCATTTTAAATCTATGTATTGTTTGAATACAGATAGAAAAGAGGATCTAGTAGTCATGCAGGTGTTGCTTTCATTAATGGATTAATGTGATGCATAATATACTAACTGCCATTAAATCAAACTTTAGTAGATTAGCTGACATATTTAACAAACTTAGTCATTCTGTAACTAATGATAATAAGATGACTCAGGATTATGACATTTAATAGACAGGGGAGGCAGTAATTACAGACTGCAGGAAAGCTGGCTTGGGTGCATCACCTGTTTTTAGAAATACCTATATGATTTCACTGAATTATCTTGAAGTCTATTGGCTTATGTAACCTTAGACTTAATTGTATGACATATCAAGAGTGATCAGGGAATATGGGGGAAATATTTTCCTATAAACATTCCTCTATTTGGAGTCCCCTCCCAAGTGGCATAAGAGACCTGTTTCTCCACTACCTTGCTCCTTGTGTAGCCATTTATATCTGTGCAAAGGGGTGTAACACCCTCCCAAATCTTAATAGAAGCCAATTAAAACCATATTGCACTCACTTTGTACAAGGTGACAGCACAAGGTGGAAGGAATTCTTATAGGAATTCAGTGCTTAAAAACCCACATGTGTCTTTGAAATAACTAAGATAGCACCATTGTTTCTTTAAAAACACACTATAGTTCATGGCTCTTAAATGATTTGATATCTGAAAAAAAATCAGTATATAAGTCACTATGTCATTTTTAATATATTCTTGCATTTTGTATGAATGTAAAGAGAGGTGAAACATACTATATGTGGACTTGTTTAACCACTGTGTGTCCTTGAAAAAAGAATTTCTGTCTTAATAGAAATATACTGATGAGATAAAATTGTATAACAAATATCCATGTAAGATGAGATCTTGGAGATATCTCTAATATATTTATAGGTAGAGTCCAATACAAGATTTTACAGGTCAAATTCTCTTAAGGCTCACTCCAACCACCCTTCATTATCCTGAAGTCTTTCACAGCAATGGAGCAACAGTGAGATTTTATTTACTGAATAGCTATAGCAAACTACAAGATATTTATATCATGGAATACCAGAATTATCTTCATATGATACAAGATTTAAGATATTTTCATTTGGCCAAAATATAATTTGAAAGGATTGGAAGTGTCTATTAATGAGAGAAGTCTTAGCTCAAGTTATATTCCATCAAGAAAATGATGTTAAAAGAATGTTAAGGAGAGCCCTTAAAAGACAGGAAATGTTATGTTAATGTTAAAGCCATATGTACAGCCATGCCTGTATTTGTTTTGTGTAAGTATATATGTTTTCAAAGATATGTTATGCACTATGGGATTTTCACTGAGCTAGGCATTGGACCTAACTCAGCTTCCGGAGAAATCGATGACTGTTTAATCATCAACTTCAATAGGAGAATTTTGTCCAACACAGAGCACTTTTGAAAATCCCACCCATATTGAATTAATTGAGAAATAGTGTATAAGGATACAATGGAAGATTATGTAGTAATACATAAACACAAGAGTTAGAGTAAAAATTGCACACTCAACTCTTCTATTTCCTGATCTGCGTTATAATTCAACAATCTTAATATTCTTAGCTTCAGTTTTTCATAAAGAATTCCCTAGGTTTTTCTGAACAAATAAAATAAATTCCATTATATCAAAAGGTTGGTATCTTCCATTCATGACCCTTTTCCCATTCTATGGAGAAGGTATCTTCCATCCCATCCAGTTAGTATCCTTATTAATATGCTGAATAGTCATCAAAAATGTCCCAGTATGCAAGAAACATATATGAACTGGCACTATATGCCACAACACTATTCTTCAGATGAGTCATTCATCTTCTTCTTTGCATCCCCAGTATATGATTTTGGAAAGAGAATTCAAGCTTTTGTGGACATAAACTCTAAAATCTCAATTAAATAACCCCTAGAAATGTTAAGACCTGCTTTGACTTTTTTCCCCTTCAGAAGGGACATTTGTCATCATGATCTGACACTGGGCAGTGTATTGCACACTAGTAACTGTGATTACTATTACAATGCATGACAAGAAGATGCTTTGCAGCAAGATATCCAGGCAACTCAAGGTTCCAAACTGCAATTTACAGCTGGAACTTCATTTAACATCAATAGCCTGCAGTAATGGATCCCACAGAGCAATTCCCTTTTGTTGCACTCCAGGTGAGATGGACTTCTCTGATCTAAATTTGTCTCTCTAGCTTCAATGGTCCAGACTCGGTCCTGATCCTATATTGGCATCTGCTGGCATAGAGGGCCTCTGAGGCAGAAAGTCAGCCATGTGGTGGAGGTTTCAGCAGCACAAAGCAGCTACAAACTTCCCTTGGCAGTCAAACCCTTAGTTGGCTAGCACTGTCCAGAAGATTAACAGCACAGGAAGGAGTGATGTTCCTAGGATGGGCGTGCGATGTGCCGATTACATCTATTCAGAGCCTGGTAGACTTTACATATACAACCTATTTTGTGCAGTCTCAACATAAGAGTCAAAAACTGTATGAGCACTTGCCTCTCTCTCATTCCCATGAGTAGTCTCCCAAGATTAGCATTTGGAGGCACACCAGGGGTGGGGGGGCAGCATCACTGCAAATGTTATATTTGTTCTGCAGATAAACAGAATTTTGTTTCCAGTTCTATAAATCTACCATGTTACAAGCAGTTGAAAAAAAAAATCACTGAATAAAAAGTGCTTCTTTTCTTTGTTTGGATTATTAATAATAAATAGAACAGCAACACTGCTATTTAGCAGAGCCCTATTGTCAGAATGGTTTAGTGCCTTGAGCTTTAACAGAAAGGCCTGCAGTGTGTCATTGTAGCCAACATCCTGTGAGAGAAAGAGAGAGAGAGAGAGAGATCAATACGTGGGAGGCAGGAAGAGACAAAACTGCCACTGGAACTAATGGGAGTTTTGCCTGAGTGCAGAGTGCAGGATTTGACCATAGAGCTTTATATTGTTGGGTTTACAGTTTATTCAAAAGATTGTACCTACAATAGAAAGTGGGAGGGAAGGGAAAAAGAAGAAAACAGGCTCTGGATGGTTGGAAACCAAGCTTGAATGTATTCATTTATTGTAAGCGGGGCTTTCTTTCTTAAATTCACACAGATTTCTCCCATAGTTACTTGCAGAATATATAGGATGCACCAAAAATGAGCTGTATGTGGGCACCCCCATAGACCTCTAGGACGAAACAGTTAAGCCAATTAACTGTGTCTTTATTGAGTAGTAAACACACAAAGAAGAGGCAGTGTTTACCAAGGAAATGGGGTACTAAAATATTCAAATTACATTTATTTTAAAAATGGTAACTTATTATTCTAAAACACTAACACTTAAACTTGGCTGAGGTAGCTAGGTGTTCTGGCTATTTATGTGGCTAATCAATAGATATTCATCACATGATAACCCCAGGATTATATACTTGTGATATAGAGATAACATACAAAACAGAAGCAGCTACTTCCTTGGTGATTTCCTGATCCCAGATAACATTCCTACGGAATGATTATCCTTCTGTGGGATTTTTTGTCAGCATATCTTTTTATGTGTGTGTGTCTCTTTAAGTTGAGCAGAGTCAAGGAATTGTAGTGGCCATTTTGCCAAGAGGCTTGCTGAATCTTCCTCTTTCAGTTGCTAAGGGCTTTTTGTCTTATTTTTCCCCCAGTTTTCACTTTTCTGTTTCAGAAGAGATCATAGAATCATGTATGTTTCTTGGCATGTTCTCATAAAGTATATGAGATGGAAAGGATCTTTTTTCAGCCCAGTGGGGGACTCTATCTTGGGAAGCAGTGACTAAATGTCTGGGGGTTGTGGTGGATAAGCAGTTGAACATGAGCTTCCAGTGCAATGCTGTGACCAAAAAGACTAATGTGATCCTGGGATGCATAAACGGGAATCTCAAGTAGGAGTAAAGAGTACATCTGTATTTAGCACTGGTGAGACCCCTGCTGGAATACTGTGTCCACTTCTGTTGTCCCCAATTCAAGAAGGATGTTGATAAATTGGAGAGGGTTCAAAGAAGAGCCAGGAGGATTATTAAAGGATTAGAGAACATGCCTCATAGCGCTAGTGTCAGCAGCCAACCTGCTGCAGAGCCAGTCTCCTGACAACCTGATGAATACAGCTGGCCTGGGCTAAAACTGTGTCCCCTCCTCACTCCAGAACCTTGCATCCCCTTTGTATACTGGTACCCTAGCTATGGATGGACACTGTGCCAGCACCCGCCAACTGCCCCTCTAGCTACAACCTCCCATTATGGCAGAGGTAGAGCTGAGGGCGCTTCTGGACTTCGGGGCCTCTGACAATTTCATGGACTTAGCCTTTGCCAGGGTTCACAATATTCCAACCAAGCACAAGAGCATCCCTGATTTTGTGGAGTCTATTGATGGATCCCCCTTCTCCTCTGGCCCAATTACTCATCAAACTGAACCTTTAGTTGTTTCCACACTCCAGGATCATGGGGAGGTTCTACAGTTTGGTTTGATCAATACACCTCACTCCTCCATCATCCTCAGTATTTCCTGGCTCATCACCCATGATCCATGCATCCAATTGGGGGACAGGAACAGGACACTTTGATTCGAGACTCTGCCATCAATTTTGCCGCCCAAAACAATGNGCATCCAATTGGGGGACAGGAACAGGACACTTTGATTCGAGACTCTGCCATCAATTTTGCCCCCCAAAACAATGTTAACATAAGAACATAAGAATGGCCATACTGGGTCAGACCAAAGGTCCATCTAGCCCAGTATCCTGTCTTCCGACAGTGGCCAATGCCAGATGCCCCATAAGGACTGAACAGAACAGGTAATCATCAAGTGATCCATCCCCTGTCACCCATTCCCAGCTTCTTGCAAACAGAGGCTAGGAACACCATCCCTGTCCATCTGGGCTAATAGCCATTGATGGACGTATGCTCCAGAAACTCATCTAGTTCTTTTTTTAACCCTGTTATAGTCTTGGCCTTCACAACATCCTCTGGCAAGGAGTTCCACAGGTTGAATGTGCGTTGTGTGACAAAAAACTTCCTTTTGTTTGTTTTAAACCTGCTGCCTATTAATTTCATTTTGTGACCCCTAGTTCTTGTGTTATGAGAAGGAGTAAATATCACTTCCTTATTTACTTTCTCCAAACTAGTCATGATTTTATAGACCTCTATCATATTCCCCCTTAGTCGTCTCTTTTCCAAGCTGCAAAGTCCCAGTCTTATTAATCTCTCCTCATATGGAAGCTGTTCCATACCCCTAATAATTTTTTTTGCCCTTTTCTGAACCTTTTTCATTTCCAATATATCTTTTTTGAGATGGGGCGACCACACCTGCATGCAGTATTCAATATATGGGCATAACATGGATTTATATAGAGGCAATATGATATTTTCTGTCTTATTATCTATGGTTTCAGAGAACTATCCACAATGACTCCAAGATCTCTTTCTTGAGTGGTAACAGCTAATTTAATTTTATATGTATAGTTGGGATTATATTTTCCAATGTGCATTACTTTGAATTTATCAACATTGAATTTCATCTGCCATTTTGTTGCCGAGTCACCCAGTTTTGTGAGATCCTTTTGTAGCTCTTTGCAGTCTGCTTGGGACTTAACTATCTTGGCTAGTTTTGTATCATCGGCAAATTTTGCCACCTCATTTTTACCATTTTTCCAGATCATTTATGAATATGTTGAATAGGAATGGTCCCATTACAGACCCCTGGGAAACCCCACTATTTACCTCTCTCCATTCTGAAAACTGATCATTTATTCCTACCCTTTGTTTCTGATCTTTTAACCAGTTACTGTTCCATGAGAGGACCTTCCCACTTATCTCGTGACAGCTTACTTTGCTTAAGAGCCTTTGGTGAGGGACCTTGTCAAAGTCTTTCTGAAAATCTAAGTACACTATATCCACTGGATCCAACTTGTCCACATACTTGTTGACCCCCTCAAAGAATTCTACTAAATTGGTGAGGCATGATTTCCCTTTACAAAAACCATGTTGACTCTTCCCCAACAAATTATATTCATCTATGTGTCTGACAATTTTGTTCTTTACTATAGTTTCAGCCAGTTTTACTGAAGTCAGGTTTACTGACCTGTAATTGACGGGATCACCTCTGGAGCCATTTTTAAAAATTGGCGTCACATCATTTGGTACATTTGGTCCTCCAGTCATTTGGTACAGAAGCTGGTTTCAATGATAGTTTACAAACTACAATTAGTAGTTCTGCAATTTCACATTTGAGTTCCTTCAGAACTCTTGGGTGAATCCCATCTGATCCTGGTGACTTATTGCTGTTTATTTTATCAGTTTGCTCCAAAACCTCCTCTAATGACACCTCAATCTGGGACAGTTCCTCAGATTTGTCACCTAAAAAGAATGGCTCAGGTTTGGGAATCTCCTTCACATCCTCAGCCGTGAAGACCAATGCAAAGAATTCATTGAGTTTCTCAACAATGTTCCTTTAGCATCTCGATTGTCCGGTGGCCCCATTGGTTGTTTAGCAGGCTTCCTGCTTCTGATGTACTTAAAAAAGTTTTTGCTATTAGTTTTTGAATGTTGTGGAACAGAAGCCCACTGCAATTTCCCACACCTACCCATAAATTCAGAAACTGCAGGAGGTACTCTGAAGGTGACTGCCACCATTCCTGTAACCACCTCAATAGCTTCAGGAATCATGGTGTAAGATTAGAATTATGCTGATGTTTTTGATAAAAAGAGAGCTGATGCCTTGCTTTTATGATTGTCCATTTGACCTACAACTTGGAGCTGAGAACTCCTTTGGCTGGATATAATCAGAACCTGAACTCCAGAAGCTCTGTGAGAACTTGGAGAAAGGTTTCCTTTGACCCTGCACCTCTCTGTCGGGGACACCAATCTTCTTCTTCATGACGAAGAAGCACTGACTATGGAATGCTGAACAAGGTGACGGAATCACAACCCCTTGCCACTTATTAATGAACTCTTTGAGAGGCTCCACTCAGCCAAGATTTTTACTAAGATGGACCTTTGTAGGGCCTACAACCTGGTTTGAATCAGAGAGAGTAACAAGTGGAAGCAGCATTCTGCACCCAATATGGACATTTTGAGTATCTAGTTATGCCTTTTGGATTGTGTAATGCTCTGGTGATGTTTCAGCATTTTGTCAACTATATCTTCCAGGACATATTGGATCAGTTAGTGGTTATTTATTTGGATAATATTCCTGGAGGCATTTTTTTTTTCTGAAAACCAGATGCTGCATGAGCAACATTTACACCGTGTTCTCAACAGACTCTGCCAAAACTATCTTTACACCAAACTGAAGAAATATGAGTTTGACAAAGATACAATTGAATTCTTCGGGTATATTATTTTCCCTGAAGGGCTAACAGTAGATCCACGAAATGTATCTGCCATTTCTGGGTGGAACACCCCAAAAAGGATGTAAGAAGTATTCAGTTGTTTCTGCCAGTTTGAAATTATCAAAGGATTCTTTCACCTAGTAACCCCAATAACTATATCTCAGAAAGGGGGTCCACTCTGTCTGGTTGCCGGAGGCACAGTTTGTATTTGATCAGCTAAAGAAATCTTTTACCTCAGCTCCCACTCTTGTACACTTGGATCCTGCCAAGCCCTTCACCATAGAGGCAGATGCTCCGAGCTTTGCTGTCAGAGCTGCTTTGTCACAATATGCAGGCTTTTGTAACAACTCCACCTTTGCACCTTCTATTCAGCTAACTTCCGCTGAAAAGAATGATGTTATCTGGGTTAAGGAGTTACTTTCTATTTTCCTCACTAGGATTTCAACTCTAATTTTTAAAGGATGGCTTTTTGCCTCTAACTGCCTCCCTTACCCTGTTGTTTATCCATTGTGCATTTTTTGGTCCTCTTACTATTTTTTTTTTTTTTACTTGGGGTATACATTTAATTTGGGTCTCTATTGTGGTGTTTTTTTAAAGGTTTCCGTTTACTCTTGTGATTGTTCCTTTTAATTTCCATTTAAATAACTTCCTCATTTTGGTATAGTTCCCCTTTTTGAAGTTAAATGCTACTGTGGTGGGCTTCTTTGCTCTTTCCTCCTACACAAGGATATATTATTGTTGCTATTACTGAGTGTCTCAGCTATATTCACCTCTTGAACCAGATCCTGTGCTCCACTTAGGACTAAATCAAGAATTGCCTCTCCCCTTGTGGGTTCCAGGACTAGCTGCTCCAAGAAGCAGTCATTAATGGTATCTAGAAATTTTATCTCTACATCCCGTCCTAAGGAGATATGTACCTAGTTAATATGGGGATATTTGAAATCCCCCATTATTATTGAGTTTTCTAATTTTTTAGCCTCTCTAATCTCCCTGAGGATTTCATAATCACCATTACCTTCCTGGTCAGGTGGTTGGTAGTATACTCTTACTGCTATCCTCTTATTATTCAAGCATGGAATTTCTGTCCATAGTGATTCTATGGTACAGTTTGGTTAATTTAAGATTTTCACCTTATTGGTATCTGTGCTTTCTTTTACCTATATTGTCAATATCCCACCAGCATTACCCACTCTATCATTCCAATATATTTTGAACCCTGGTACTACCATGTCCCATTGATTATCATCATTTCACCAAGTTTCTGTGATGCCTATTATATCAATATCCTCATTTAATACCGGGCAGTCTAGTCCACTCATTTTAGTATCTAGACTTCTTGCATTTGTCTACAAACACTTATAAAATTTGTCAGTATTTAGTTGTCTATCTTCATGTGATGTAATTGAATAGGACTCTTTTTCATTTGCCTGTTTGTCTTCAGCTGCTACCTAGTCATCACAAATCCAACTAATTCTCAAATTCTTCACTACTGTTACCAGTCTTTTCCTCATAACTGAGGTCCCCTTCCCCAGAGGGGTATCCTCAGTGTGAGAGGATACTGTGACATCATCTGGAAGAAAGGTCCCAACTAGGGGATTGTTTCCCTCCACTCCGGTTTGATGTTCTCCTTCCCCAAGACTTTCATCCTCCTCAACAGCACAGAGGTTGTCAGACCGGAGGTGGTACTGCTCTATGTACCTCTGTGTCTCCCTTAGCAACTCCATTTCAGCCACTCTGGCCTCAAGAGCCTGTACTTAGTCTCTGAGGGCCATGAGCTCCTGGCACCAAATGCACACATACGCCACCTGCCCACAAGGCAGGTAATCACACAAGCTGCATTCAGTGGAATAAACTGGATAGCCCCCACTCTGCTCCATCATTCCATCATTAGCAATTTTTAAATCAAATTGGCTGTTTTTCTAAAATATATGCTCTAGGAATTATTCTGGGGAAGTTCTATGGGCTTGTGTTATACAGGAATTGAGACTAGATTAAGATAATGGTCCTTTTTGGCCTTGAAATCTGTGAATGTATGAAACCCTACTTTCACAAAGCTGTAGAGTCAAATCTTGACAACCCTCTGAAAGGGGCATACCCACTGAAGGAGTGGTTTGCAAAATCAGGACTTTAATGGGGATGTGGTAACGCCTAATGGCTTGGC
The DNA here is from genome assembly GCA_003942145.1 of Platysternon megacephalum. NCBI lineage: Eukaryota > Metazoa > Chordata > Testudines > Platysternidae > Platysternon > Platysternon megacephalum. Next base: position 10,286,590 of record QXTE01000054.1, on the reverse strand, counting down.
TAAAAAAAAAAAAAAAAGATCTAGGAAGTTGTTGTTAGCATAGGCGACAACTTCTGCCGGCGCCGGTGTGTGCTCGACCCGCCTCTGCCCCCATCCCGACTCCACCCGTACCCCACCCCCTCCCACCCCTGCCCCGCCCCCATTCCAACCCATTCCCCAAAGTCCCCGCCCCAACTCCGCCCCCTCCCTGCCCCTCTTGGACTCCTTCCCCAAATCCCCACCCTGGCCCCGCCTCTCCCCCCGCCTCCTCCCCTGAGCCGCCACGTTCCCGCTCCTCCCCCCTCCATCCCGGAGCTTGTTATGCTGCAAAACAGCTGTTTCATGGCGGCAAGTGCTGGGAGCTAGGGGGAGAAGCGGGGACGCGGCACGCTCAGGGGAGGAGGTGGAGGTGGGGTGAGGTGAGGCAGGAGTGTGGGGAGGGGAGCTTGGCTGCTGGTGGGTGCAGAGCACCCACCAATTTTTCTCTGTGGGTGCTCCAGTCCCGTAGCACCCATGGAGTCGGCGCCTATGGTTGTTAGAGATATATGGTTCTTGGGTCATGTGATATCATAACTGAAAAATGGATTTTTTATTACCTTTGTATTTAGAGGGCCCAGTCTGAGTTGGAGATACAGTGTGCAAGTCCCTGCACAAACACTCTAAGCGTATGTCTACACTGCAATTAGACACCCACAGCTGGCCCGTGCCAGCTGACTCGAGTTTGCAGGGCTCAGGCTAATGGGCTGTTTAATTACGTTCGGGCTCGGGCTGCAGCCTGAGCTCTGTGACTCTCCCACGGCGCAGGGTCCTAGAGCCCGGGCTCCAGCCCAAGCCTGAATGTTTGTGCAGCAAAAAATCAAGTCAGCTGGCATGAGCTAGCCACGGATTTTTAATTGCAGTGTAGACATAGCCTAAAAGACAGTCCCCGCCTTGAATTGCTGACAATCTAAGTCCCCAGTCCTTACATGAGAGGGTCCCTTTGCTCATGAGGAATTTCCACTGAATTAAGATGAGGCAACTGTCTGTGTAGCAAATGATAGGAAAAGGCAGACAAAGAAAACAGCCATAAGAATACAGTTTAGCATAAGCCACTGGATTTGCTGGTTTCTAAATTATAAGCTATAAAGCTATAAAGCAAACCAATGGGATAAATATTGGAAGCTCCAACTGGCCACTTAAATTACCAGGTGATGATAATTAGTTACAATAGACATCATCACTATTAACTTCAAAACAGAGGAACTTTCCTTCTCAAAGTGCTAGGACATTGTTGGTGCTGGCGTAGAATAGTTTGCAGGGGAAGTTGAACAGATGAGAGAGGGTAAGAGAAGTAATGGTGCACATAAGCAATTCAGGTTGGTTATGTTTTTCAAAATCCACGGCTCCACTTATTTTTTGAATAGAAGTTCAGCTCCTCCATGTCCCCAGTGCTGAGGGATATTCACTGCTTTACATGTGTGGAGCTGTGGAGCGCTTGTGCACTTCTATAAATGAGAAGATAAACAGATCAGCTTCTCAAAGGCAAGCCGAACTGCTGTGTATTGAGAATATCCATTAAATAGATTTCCACAATAGGATTATTTTTTTTTACTCATTATAAATTCATAATACACAAGCTCTCTGTACTTTCATGCTGACTCCAGCTTTGTGCTGTCAAAGCTATTTAACTATGCTACATTGCCTCAGCACTTCATTTTACTGCAGACTGGTTGTATTTCACTGCTTGTTCTGTACTTCTCAAAAAAAAAATTACCCCATGGTAACATAACAAATAAGCTTTATCATTTTTTTCCCTGAGTAAGTCAAAATTCTTTTGAAAGGAGCCGGCTTTTGAAAACTCTTGTGTATTTGCTTCCCCCTCATTTTTTTTGTTAGGAGAACTAGGGAAGGAAGATTCTTAGCAGAACACACTCTTAATAGCTAAGGCCCGATCTTGCAAAGATTTACAGACATGGTTAAAGTTAAGCACCTGAGTAATCCAATTATGAATTTATGAGGAGTTAAAAATAAAAAAACCCAAACCTATTGACTTCAGTGGGACTGTTTGCATGCTTAAAATGAAGTGCCTGTGTAAATCTTTGCAGGACGGGGCCCTCCTCAGAAAATTTGACACCTGTGTTAAGGAGAGACAAAGTTAAAATGATCATGTATGTGTATTATAGTCAATAAAATATGCTAACTTCAACTCCTCAGAGACCCTCCCCCAAATAAGGCTTGTTCCATTTAAAAAAAAAAAAATTCCTTTTGGTCTATTGTTTTTACAGCATGCAAATCATGGCAGGCGGTTTGCAAATAGAATATACGTGGTGCCCCCAAGAGCTTACAATCTAATCAGATCTACACTGACAGACCACTCAGCCCACATGGAACCCCAATAAAGTCAGGGGAGCTCTGTGCAGCCACACATGTCTGCCCTTACAGACTTGGTTGCAGGATAGGAGCCTAATTCTAGCTGTGACACAATCTGTGGGGCTCGAGGGTGAGGAAGCATGAGGTTACAGCAATGTGATCAGACATGTATGCAGCCTCGGCATACGCACATCTTGGTGGCTCAGCTGTTGCTACTGACTCACTTCTTGTGGGCATCACAGGAGAGAGTCTTAAGATTTTACAGAAATATTTATTTTGGAAATCACTGCAGATGACAGGGTGTACAAACACCTTAGCAGGCTCTCATATGCCAGAGCTAACGATTTTTCTTCAGAGCCCTAATATGGAAAGTGAAAGGCTAATTAAAGGCAGTTAAGGGCAGGAAACGATTGTTTCACAAAGCAATGTGTAATGACAGCTCAGACGGTTAAATGATTAAACTGCCTTCGGAAAGAACGGCCATGCCCTAAGGCCTCTGTCCTCCATGGAGCTCACATCTCTTTCAAGATTTTTTTGCCCTCTATTCCCAGAGTGGGTTCTTGGCATCTTGCAGGTGACACTCAGCACCTCACAGGATTGGGAATAAAGACCATATGTGTGTTATTGGTGTATTGTGCTCACTGAGCCATTTAGGCAGACACATCTTCCAGTGTACTTAGAATCTGATCTTGCAAGGCAGATCTGTCTGTGGCATAAATATTTTGTAGTTTTATTGCATTTATGAACCTGATCTAAACCTTGACATGCCTGACAGCCGTATCTGTGGGTAAATAGGGCTATTCGTAAAGGCATTTTGAGCTGGAAAGTTGAGAGATTCAAACATAACTGACACCGTTTTTCAGTCAGTCCAGTCCATCCATGGCAGGAAGGCTCTGGCTACTATTGGGTCTTTAGCAAGTGGAATCATCCAAAATGGAGGGTAAAACCAAACAACCTCTCCCACAAACCCAAACCACTGAAAAATAGGGAGTTGTGGAATTGCCTGAGGGTGAAATAAATCATACAAGTTGAGCTCCACCCTCCCACACTCTATTGCTTCCAGCTTTTTATCAGCTCCTCATCTGCCTTGTGCTGCCAGATAACAGGATGGACCAGCTCCAATCCTGTTTAAGCCTTGGGATACTTTAAATAAATAGACTTGGTAGTGGGACATCACTCCCACCCCTTATCATTGGGGAGATGTGATTGGCACAGGCTTCCTCCAATGAGACCGTGTCCGGTCAAATAATATCCATTGTCAATGGTCAAATATTACAGTAACAATGCCCAGATGTAAGCAGCGGCCAACTTTTTTGATTGCACCATTCTCTCATTATTTAGAACATCATTTTGTTGTATTTCACATTTTTCTGAGTTAAAATAACTCAGTTAAGTAACTTATTTTTCATAATTAGGCATAAGTATATAGCTTGGCTAATCCTACTAGAAACCATAAAGTCTTACTCTTTTTTGTTACTGTTCTAGTAAATTAGTGCTTTAAAGTACTTGACCATTTTTGACATTATTTGACAATATTTGACCGGTTAATTGACCAATTAGTTTTTGATTAGTCAAATGACCAACCCTAGTCCCCCCCAACATTCTCCCTATGAGCTGCCTAGTCATATACAGTGTCTTTGTTCTTGCCTTTGAGAAGGAGTAGCTTTGTGTAATGCCTAACATATCAAACACTTTGCAGCAGCTAGTTAAGGGTAACATTCCTTCCTGTTTCAGGCCTAGGGTGACCAGACAGCAAGTGTGAAAAATCGGGACCAGGGTGGGGGGTAATAGGTGACTATGTAAGAAAAAGCTCCAAAAATCGGGACTGTCCCTATAAAATCGGGACATCTGGTCATCCTATTCAGGCCTAGCCTCTATATGTAGTTGGGACAGGAGGCACATGGTGCCTGTTTTGCAGAATCTTGGTTGGAAAACGGAAGGAGGTAAGGCGTCTGCATGCTTCTGCACTTCCTGGTTCTGTCTGGGCCCTGAACCAGAGGTGCCAGACTACTCTGGGGAAAGCTATTCTTGTGGTCTTTCAGACCTGACTGGGAGCCAAAAATACTGGAATTCCTAGCTGAGAGCAGGGATTTCCCTACCCCTCCCCCCCCCCGAGTTTCCCCAACACCTCCCTCCCCCCAGTTTTGTGAACTAGTTACATGCAGTGTTGCCAATTTAGTGATTGTTTGGAAATTTGAATTGAAATTGACACATTAATACACAAAAGCATTTAACATGTATGATGAAATACGTGTATCTGAAAAAGTATAATAGATTTGAAAAGTATTAACGTAGACTAGCTTCCTTATAAAGCTTATGACAATGTCAGTGCATTCATTTTGGTGGTGTTGGCCAACCTAATAATTTCAAATGATGATTTGTAAGCAAAGTCTAAATGTGCTCTCCCTGACAGCTAGTGATGAGCTGGGGGGAAAGGCTTCAGCACCAGATTGTATTTACATTCACACCTAATCTACCTAGGTATCCAGCAAACAGAGCTGTGTTGCCCAAGTGATAGATTTTGGCTGGGGTTGGGTTACAAATCACTTGAATGTGCGGGTAATGAAATGTTGTTATTCTTATTGTATGAGTAAAGGGCAGTAGAACTGTACTTAGCCTGTGCTGATTGAGGGCATCAAGAGAGAGAGTGGGGACAGGTGTTTTGCTTGATGGTCTGCCTGAGTCACAAGTACTATTTGACCTGCCCCTCTCCACTGTCTAAAGACAGAGCTGATTAGGCTCCATAGATAGCCTTTTGTTATGTTATGTGACCACAACAGCTGAAATCACTGATAATCAGGTCTAAGTGCTTAGACTTGCTGTGGGACAGTGTTTCTGTGGAAGAGATGGCCCAGTCTGCACTAGCAGCGAGGTTCCCCCCACTGAGAGCTCAGATGAAATCACTGAGAGCTGGGTGGAACCTCAACAGACCAAGTCGCAGAGGTCACAGTGGCAGGTGGCAGCAGAAGGTGATGGCACAGGGCCATTGGCAACAGAGCAATGGAGTGAACGGTGGCACAATGAACAACAGTGGCCAGAGCGAACAGTGAGTAGCTGGAGGAATGAGCAAGGCGCCTTCTTGCCCCCACCTGGGAGGTGAACTCATGTGAAAGCACCTCTGAACTCTGAGTCTCCACTGACCAATGACAACACTGGTGAGTGTTAATGAGGCTGTTAAGAATGCTGGAGACACAACACAGTTCATGCGAACAAACATGGCGGTGGCATCATACTTTCTATTTGAGCAAGAGATACCACACACTACAAACTGGAGGCTAGTGTTAAGTGCATTGTCACTTGTTCATCCTGAAGTTGAACACTGGTTTCGAACAAGACCAGCAAATGCTCACTATCTTTCTGCAAGAAACTCAACTACTGGCTAGAAGCATGCAGTGCAACAGTGAAAGACTCAGCAGCCAAAAAAGTGAAGAACTCTCTCACTGCATTCAGAAAATTTCCATACATGGCTGATGAATGCACCCCTGTAAATGGGCATCAAGTATTAAGTCATTGTGTACGTTATCTTGATGTCAGTGGTAGGCGAGTAGATGCATTTCTAGAGGTTCAAGTTATAGAAGACAGATCGGCTGCATCTGTGACAACCCACATCTTAGAAGAGTTAAATGCTTGTCAATTAGACCCCAAATGGATGACTGCTTGTGCATTTGATGGAGCTGCAAACTTCTCTGGAAGACATGGTTTGCTCAGAGAAAAGTGTAACTCTAATTTCTCCTATACACACTGCAGAGGCCATCTACTCCAACTAGCACTAATACGAGCTGCAGACTCTTCAAAAGACACTAAAAAAGCTATAAATTTAATGTCTTCATTATATTCTTTTTTCAGCAAGAGTCTAAAAAGACTGAATATCTTGGAAAATATAGACGTTACACTGGGACTGAAGTTCAAATTAGTCCAACCTGGGAAAACCCTCTGGCTTTCTCATGAGTGATCCTTGGCTGTTGTCCACCAGCTGTTATTACTGGCTTTGGAAAGTATCTACCAAGATGGGATGGATCAAGTAGTGAGGCTGGTGGATTACTTTTGCTACTACAGTCAGAGAAGACTATTGCCATTCTCTCTCTTGTAAGTCTACTGTTGAAACCACTTGGGTCATAAAACAATGTCATCCAAGCATCTACCACAACAGTAGTAGATCTTTGTCCAGCAATAGAAGCTACATTTGGATCAATCAGAGAGCTATCCATTGAAAAAGTACTGGAAGAAGCAAAGACTTCAGTCCAGAAGTTGACTAATGAAGGAATTGATATTGAATCCTTAAGTGAAGAGGACAAGAAGTGTTTGTTAAGACAACTGAAAAAGTACACAGACTTGATTCTTAAAAATCTACAACAGTGACTTCTAGATTCTACTCAACCTCTACGTAGCTTTTACAGATCCCTGTCCTATAAAACACCGACAGTTGAGTGGAGTGAGGCACTACCAGCAATGGGGCTGCCATGTGCTCAGGACAGAATAGAGAATTTGAACACAGAGTGGAATATCGTATGACAAATGAATGAAGATTTGACTTCAACTTCTTTTTTATCATCACTAGTGGCTCGACCCGATCTTTGTACTGTTTCCTGGGATGAAAGAAGTAGGAATTCATCTCTTGCTATTCCCAGTAACAACAGCTACAGTTGAGCGTTCTTTTTAATCATTGAGTAGAATTTTGTGTTCTAAAAGAAGTCGCCTTCTGCCTGATCATGTGAATGAACTAATGAGCATATCAATTGAAGGAATGGAAGTACCGGACACACAAGAAGCCACCAAAGATGAACGCATTGCATTCAAGGAGTTCATTAACAGAGTTGTGCAAAATTATAACAAGAAACCAAGAAGGATGTAGATGTAGTGCTTCATAGAAGGCTTGAGTAGCCAACTTTAATTTGTGTGAAGATTTTAAAACATGAATTAAATCTAATAAAATGGTCATGAAACATTTTTCAGTTTTTACTATGGTGCCCAGGGCCGGCTTTAGGAAGTGCGGGGCCCGATTCGAATACCCGGCAGCGGTCTGGGTCTTCGGCAGCACTTCGGTGGTGGGTCCTTCACTCGCTCCGGGTATTCTGCTGCAGTGAAGGACCCGCCACCGAAATGCCGCCGAAGACCCGGAGCGAGTGAAGGACCCGCCACCAACGTGCCGCCGAAGACCCGGACCGCCGCCGGGTGAGTAAAAAAATAAAAAAGGCACCTAAGTTAGGTGCTTTTCTTTAGGGCACGGGGCCCTCTTAGGCGCGGGTGCGGGGCCCGATTCAGGGGAATCGGCCTAAAGCCGCCCTGAGTGGTGCCATACAGCCCACCTTCACGGTCTCATCCCTCGTCGGCCCTGACCCACCCACCCCCCCCCCATAAATTCGAAAAAAAAACCCTAATTTCAATTCCTGGGGAAAACACTGGCTGTGAGACTAGTGAGACTTTTCAGTCCAGTTATTTGGACTGAATCAGTTCAAATAAGCATTCAAACTATTTTTTCCCCACTGCTTATACAAATCTCCAAAACTTTTGACAAGCCCACATCCTCAGTATCCGTGGGAAAGATTTCCTCGTACCCAGAGGTGCTTGTATGAACTGAATTTGTTCAGTCTTTTTTTTTTTTTTTGGCACAGCCCTTTTCTCTGGTTGTTTCAAACAATACCTTTATATATACCTGTGCGTGGGATGTACATAGTACCTCACTATGAAAAATGGGTAGCTGGAGAATGTGAAGCTGGATGCAATGAAGCTTGATAAAACACTTTCCATCTATCACTATTGCTCCTGAACACTTGCTAATGGTCCTTGATTACACTGCATGAAGATTCAAGGTAAGGTTATGGGTCATTGTTGCAACACTCAGGTACTACACTACACTACACTACTCAGGTAGCCCAGGAAAGCAAATTTATGCTCTTCAAGTCAGCTGAATTAGCCCAGGGAATTAACTGCAAAGATGGATTTTCCCCCCTGGATTTATAATATTGAATTAACAGGAAATGGGAGCTACTTGTCTCCACTTTTGCTTAGAGGGTATTTCTGCTGCATATTTTATGCAGTATATTGTACAAGAGACATAAATACAACCGCACAAATAAGCTGATTCAGAAACAGAGATATGGATTAGAAAATCCTCAGAACTTGGAGAAAATGATGATATCACAAAATCTCTTTTCAAAGTTCTTGTGTTTTAAAGCAGTGTCATAGGTGGGGCTGCTCTGTAGCACCCTCTGCAGGGCCAAGTGTGGTACTGCGGGTGCTCCCATAAACTAAATTGTGGCCATCTGCTTGGAGTCGGGTAGCCTGTGCCATAAACTCGGTTCCAGTCTCTCAACTGTTAAACAAAAATAACAAACTCAAAATTTGTCTGCCTGCACCTTTAAAGAAACAGACAAAACCTTGAAGGCAAGCACTTAGTTGCAGTGCTTGAAAGCCAGGCCGGGGCTAGCGCTCAGAAACTCCTTTGCTGTCCCCGTCTCACCCAGCTCTGCCCCTAAGAGCAGCATGCAAGCCTTTTTAACTCATCTGCTGGTTCTCGATTGGTCAGCATCTCCTCCTGGCCCTTCTAGGTCTCTGTAGGACTGGCTCTTGATGGTAGCTTGGCCTGAGCAAGGCGAGGGTGGGGGTGTCTGGGCTCCAGTGCCTCCAGCAGCAGGCACAGAAGTCCTGATAGATTACAGATGAAGGTAGCAGTAATGAATTTAGCAGAAATCTTGTTACCATCAAGTCATTATGGAGCTCGCTATACAAGCCCACACTAAGCTTACCCCCACAGAGCTAAAAGTTGATGTTAACAATCCAACTATATTTCTTTTAGATTTTGTGTGATGTATCTGATTCCATGGTTACACACTTCAGTCAAGGTTTAACTACTTTAGCAGCAGACTGTTTCACAGGCAGTGGAAAAGTCTTAAGAATTTGCATCTCTGGTTGTTACCTTTACTGTAAGCAAATATTTGTACTGGGATAGCACATGTAGGCTACCATGAGGATCGGGGCCCCATTGGGCTGGGTGCTGTACATACGTAGATAAAAGACAGTCCCTGCCAGAGGTGTAAATACATTAAATAAAGCAGTGAGTTCTCAGTTGCGTACCCTCCCATTCCCATAATCTACTAAAGGAACAAGGTTATTGTTACTGTGAGGGGACTTAGTTTGTATTGGGAGTCATCTTGCCCCTGCTGATTTTGAGTCAAGGCCCTTTTGGCTGATCACAGTGCCAGCAACGGGAGAGGAGAGACAGGGATGGCAAATTAAACCTGCTTTATAAGCAAGCTCAAATTGCACCTGTATAATACACTGCAGTACAGACATAATGAAGGGGAGGGTGCGTTGCACATTAAACCCGCCCCCCCAACACTAGTATTTGCATATGCCTCACCAACTAATCCTCTCTTGCCCCACTTCAGAACACAGATGCTATAAAATGCAGAACACAGATGCTATAAAATGCTATAAAATTCTGTACTGGGAGAAGGGCACCGGGTTGTAGTCTGACATTCATGTACATTTCCCTCGTCTCCGCACAGCTGTGGGAAAGCTCTAGTCTCCACCAAAATTGGTTAGAAAATAGATGTAAGTGGGTGTAACTTACATGCCAAGGGGAAAGAAGAGTTTGTGTGGGTAAAACAGAAAAAGCATCTAATACGAGGCTGTAGAAGGAGGTAAAATAAAGTGAACCCCTCGTCCCTACTTTATTTCATGTCCTTTTCTGTCCTCCAGTTAGATGCTGCTTGCTCCTGCTCCTTGGTGTGTGAATTACACCCTCTTAAACCTGTTTGCTGATTCTATAATTCTCAGCAACCTGGATCAGGTTCTGATTTCATTATGCTGGTGTCAATCCAGAGTTCCTTGAGCATAGGTGCGGACATTAGGGGTACTGGGGTGCTGCCATACTCCCTGGCTTGAAGTGGTTTCCGTTATATACAGGGTTTACAGTACGGTTCAATGGATCTCAGCACCCCCACTGTACAAATTGTTCCAGCATTCCCTGTCCTTCAGTTACTCCATCAAAAAGTGGTTGAGTTAGTTGGGAGTTACGCTGCTGTAATTAGATTTAGATGCTGGCCTGCAGCCTATAATTGAATGCTACTGTTGACACTACTGCTGAATTTGAATGTGGATGGGCACTTTGAAAACAGAGAGGAAGATAGAGCGCCTCCCTCCCCCCCATCAATCAATCAATCTAAAAAGAAGCCAGATGAAGGGTGGGGACATGACATACAAGATGTAAGTAAAGCAAATAGGGTAACACTAATCATGGTTCTTATTAGCTATATACTTGTTCACACAACTGTCTTGACTGTTTTTGTTTAGCATTAAACACACTCAGCTCCCTTCCCCAATTCTCCCTCTACCAGTCAATCCCCACATCTTCCTCCCGCCACACACATCCCTCAAGCCATCCCCAGTGCCAATGTCTTTATACCCCTTCCTCCCAACATTCCTCTCACTCCCACCCCATCAATGAGCACTTTTTTCATGAGATGAATGAAATATGTACGTTGCTTAGTAAGCTGGCTTCTCGAAGGGATCACAGAAGTGGGGTAGCTTCAGGAGGGACTGAAATGGGGAGAGGGTAGTGGGGTTACAGACCAGCTCAGGGAGTGCATTCCGCACACAGGAGGTGGCACTGAAAAAAAAAAAAAGCCCGGAAAAGGTTGAGGGGCAAGCAAATGGGACAACTGAGCTGGTATTAGTGGTAGAGCAGAGGCCAGCTGCGAGTGTTAATATCTCTTTTAAAAAGCCATATAGCTTATATCAGATGGGTTCAGATATCTAGAGAGAAATGTGCAAATTTGAGGACGAGTCACATTTTAAAAGAAAATATAGCTCCCAAGATAGCGGTGTCTGTTGTGTTGAACAGGGGTGTCTCAGGCCCAATAGGAGATAATGTGTAGCAGTGAACAAGGGTTCCACTGACAATGTTAAATAGTTAAGCATGGTCCAGGGTTTCATGTCAAGTTATCGCTGGTTCACTCTCACTGCAACAACCACCATTAATTTTTTTTCAACCTTTTATCCAAGAGGCAGAAAAAGGGGAAACAGTTAAAGCATTTCATAGATTCCCAGACCAGAAGGGAACATTGTGATCATCTAGTCTGACCTCCTACATAACACGGGCCATAGAACTTCCCACAATAATTCCTAGAGAATGTCTTTTAGAAAAACATCCAATCTTGATTGAAAGATTGTCAGTGATGGAGAATCCACCATGACCCTTGGGAAATTGTGCCAATGGTTAATTATTCTCACTGTTAAAAATTTACACCTTTGCAATGTGAGGTATTAAGTCTTTCATTTTAACAATATCCCTTGTTCCCTTTCCCTTTAGCTGGAGAGATATTTTGTTTTATAGGGAGAAACCTCTGTTTGACAATCTCTTAGATAGCAGGAAAAATGATATTAACTGTCCTTTTTGAGGAAAAGAGAAAAAGTTAGTTGAGGTGGTCTGGAGCTGCTACTGTCTTTGAAGTCCGATCCTGGTTCCTTTAAGACAAAACACAAGCACAAAAGGGGAGAGAAAAGAACAGCAAAGCTAGAAAATGTAGCTTCTGTCTCTGTGTGGACTCTCACTTCCAGTCTTGCTGCTGGAGAAACATGGGCACAGCGCATGGTCTTATCAATCACTCTTAGACCTGGCAAACTTATACCTGCATTGAGTTATTTAAGGCCTGCCTTTCCGGTCATAGGCTCACAGCAGTGTTGCAAAAGTGGGTGTTAGCTTAGCCGGACTTCTTTCTTTTTGTCTTCTGTATTTAAAAAAAAAAGGAGAAATAAGGTGGGGAAGGAGAACGACAGAAGGGAGGCTGTAATAGCAGGAACCCAAGTCTCACTTTCCAGGAGTGGTTCAGCATTTAGCTGGAACCAGTAGAGGTGGGGCTGTTATCCGGATCCCTCTCTCTGGCCCAGTCTGATCAGGATGCCTTTCAGGATCAGGACAATGAAGGCCCACTGGGTGTCATGGTGGATCTTGGGATCCAAAGAAACAATGGGGTGACAGTCATGATAGTACAACTGGCTCCTTCCAGTCCACATGGTCTCCCCCCCCCCCCACACACACCCATTTAGTGATCCCCAGATAAACAATGCCCCCAAAGGGGTCGCAACCTCATCTGTTAATAATAACCAATCAAAACACACTTCAGTGATTTCAACTATAAACACTTCCTCCCATTTCTAGAAATTGTTCAGCTCGTTGTCCTCCCAACCCATGGTTTTACCAGGAGTTTTGAAGACCCCTTATACCACTTCTTTTAATGTAAGCTATCCAGTTTGTATCAGTCCATCTGTCTCAACTTTGCTGACTTTTTATAAACAATTTTATGTAACAGGCTGAATTTAATTTTTGTTATCTTGGACAAGTTAAACTACAGGCCCCACATAACACATCTTATTTTTGTCTCTAGTTAAGTAAGCATCAAGATTAAGAGTCTGTCTACAGTCACCGTGCCTCAGTGAGTCACAGCTGAGAATACCAGATTCAGGACCAACTGCTGAGAAATGGGGCAGACCCACCCCAAACTGGTGGTTATTCTTCCATAAAATATACCAAGCCAGTAACAAAAGTAAACTTCTGTCTCACCACACTGGTTAACAAGAAGTCAGCAATGCAGTCTTCTTAGGTATCCCAGCCCTTGTTTCACCATCCAGACAATATACTTAATGATGAGTGGCTATTTAACACCAATTTCATCAAACAAAGGGTTCTTCTAATCCCAAGAGATCAGCCACACAGCCAGGTCAATATGTAACTCAGATCTTACCCAATAATCATGCTGTTGCCAATCATTTAGCATCTAGTACCTAAAGGTTTATTTATAAGAAAAAAGAAAGAGGAGAAAGTTAAAATGGTTAAGGAAATCAAATACACACACTCATTGCAAAGTCCTTGGATCAGGTTTGTAGCAGTGATGGAATAATGTTTCTGGTAATTTCCAAAAGATTGGAAGGTCCTCAATCCATTCATTGGAACCCTCCTTTTAGTGTAAGTCCAGAGATCAGAGCAGGAAAGAGGCAAAATGGAGATGCTTCCAGGGCCTTTTATACTTTCTCCCAAGTGGAGGGAAAGCTCTCAGTCTTAGTTTGTGGAAAATCACAGCCACAAGATGGAGTCCAGGGTCACATGAGCTAGTCACATGCCCTGGCATGCTTTGATGGTCATAGGAGCAGTCATTTCCGCAGGAAGGCCCATCGGGCAGGAATAAGCTTCTTCTATTGCCCATTGTGTTTGTTAATGGGCCATCAGCTTGAATGGTCCATTCACAATGTGCTTGCCAGACTGGATGTAAACTACCTTGTGGGTATTACCCCAGGAGCAAACACATTTGAAATACAGTTATAAAATCAATATTCATAACTTCAGATACAAAAATGGCATGCGCATACAACCAGGATAATCATATTCAGCAAATCATAGCTTTTCCATTGAAACTTTACATGACATACGTTGTACAAGATTTGTTGCAATTGTTTAACAGAGGTAGCAACAATGATATACATGGTCATATTTTAATCATGAAACATCACACCCTTGTACCACTTCTTTTAATGTTAACTGTCCAGTTTGTATCAGTCCATCTGTCTCAACATTTGCTGACTTTTTATAAACAATTTTATGTAACAGGCTGAGTTGGACTTTTATTATCTTGGACAAACTTAAAGCACAGGCCCCACGTAACACATCTTCTTTTTGTTTCTGGTTAATTAACCATCAAGATTAAGGGTCAGTCTACAGCAGGGATCGGCAACCTTTGGCATGTGGCCCCCCAGGGTAAGCACCCTGGCGGGCCGGGGCCGGTTTGTTTACCTGCCGCGTCTGCAGGTTCAGCCGATCGCAGCTCCCACTGGCAGCGGTTTGATGCTCCAGGACAATGGGGGCTGCAGGAAGTGGCGCGGGCCGAGGGATGTGCTGGCTGCCACTTCCCTCAGCCCCCATTGGCCTGGAGCGGCGAACCGCAGCCAGTGGGAGCCGTGATCAGCCGAACCTGCCAACGTGGCAGGTAAACAAACTGGCCCGGCCCGCCAGGGTGCTTACCGTGGTGCGCCGCATGCCAAAGGTTGCCGATCCCTGGTCTACAGTAGGGAAATTTGAACCACTCAGCACAAATCCTGAAGGTAAATGCCCAATGCCGGTGTAAAACAGGGCATCTTACTCTGACAACTTACCAGAGTGTGTTGCACCAATAAAAATCCTGATTTCCCCCTGTGCAGCACAACTATATTATGTCCAGCTATACTGGTACAAATTTCTCTAATATAGCCCAACTCTCAGATCAAACCCTATGGGCTTTGGATTTAATTTCAAACACTCTCTCAAAACTGCATCTTAACAGAATTGTCTGGTGTCCATGACAGTGCAGGTCTTCAGTATGTCTGTTTGCGATCTTAGAAGTTAGAATCTATGAATATAACAGCATTTGAGGATAGTAAATGTAAAACACATTTGAATAATAATGATTTTGCTGTTTTAATGTTAATTAAATCTTCATAGCAGAAGCAATTACTGAGTATATCCCTTCATGCTACAAAAACCTTTATTTCCAGATCTGGGCCATTAAGAAAAGATATAAAAGATTGTGGGGGTTTTGGCCAGAACATGCACCATAGGGCAAATTAAAGCTGAGCAGTGCTATTGATCCTCTCTAAAGCAGCAGCTAGCATATCTGTGGTCCAATCACAATCTGTCAGACTGTTTCCAGATATTACAATTTTCTTGGCACAGCAACCATCCATAAACTCTCCATCCCTGTGAGGAACACAGTTTTAAATTGGCTAATATTTCATTCAAGTCCTCTTAGGGTAATAGCTATCACTTGTATACAAAATGAGGATCTAACATAAAACACTGACCAACATAAAACTGAACCCAGACAACTTTAAAATGCATAAATATGATTCTGCTTCTCCTATGCTCTAGTAATGACTCATTACTCTCCGCTAGCCTTGTTCACATATACGCCAAGGTGACATTTATTGCTTTCTTCCTTACATGTATTCAAATACTTAGAAAAGTTGAGATCATGAGTTTGGTTCCAAAAGTTGTGAACCATTTCCTGGCTGATTTTCTTACTGTGACTCTATAGGGTTCAACCCAGACCTGTTGGGGGTTTTGTCATTGCCTGCTTTGTAACCCTGGGTACCTCTGTGCTGTGCAGCTTTGGTTCAGAGCCCTAAACCCAGCAGCCTCCCAGTGCCACGTTTTCCCCAAACCATCTCCCTTGTGGTGTCCATTCCTTCTGACTGTAGCACTCACAGTACTTATGAAGTTTGCTGCTCCCTTAAAGAGGCATTACCTTATTACTTAACTGGGGTTAACAAACACTGAATTTTAATCAAAGCATGGAACTGATTTAATGTAAAAGTAAAACAAAGTTATTAAAGAGTCATAGATTAAGTGATAGCAAGTATAAGGAATAAGGCTAGAAAGGGTTACAAGCAAACAAAAGTAAAAATATGCTTCTAAGACTAAGAACTGATTTAACAAACTAGAATCTCTTGTTCAAAGAAGCGTTTCTCACCAAGTCTCTTTTCCAGACTGGCTGATCAGATTCTCTGGGCAGGATGGTTCACAGAACTCAGTGTGCTCAATTCCTGTGTCCCCTGAAGTGATGGATGCCAAATGGCTTTTTCTCTCTGCTTATATCCAGGGCTGGCTCCAGGCACCAGCGCAACAAGCTGGTGCTTGGGGCGGCCCATGGAAGGGGGCGGCACGTCTGGGTCTTCGGCGGCAATTCGGCGGTGGGTCCCTCAGTTCCTCTTGGAGGGAAGGACCGGCCACCGAATTGCCGCCAAAGAATGAAGTGGCGCGGTAGAGCAGCCGCCGAAGTGCCGCCAATTGCGGCTTCTTTTTTTTTTTTTTCTCTTCACCGCTTGGGGCGGCCAAAAAGCTGGAGCCGGCCCTGCTTATATCTTCTTAAAGTTCATTGACCCTGCTTCAAGAGGAAAGAAGGCTTCCTGGGGGTGTAGTTTCCAACCCCCTCTGAGATTGTTAAGTGCTCAGCTTTCCCCACTAGCTCTCCTAAGGGTTTACCTTGTAAATGTGTTGCTTTTTTTTTTTGTCTTAGGTCACAACTTGCTTAATTTACATTGGAGATTCATTCAAGCAGGTGGAAACAGATGTGGCTTAGGCACTGCTTGCCAAATACTTTTAAAGAACATATTTCTATCGCATATCTATAAAGTCCTTTGTGGGTTTACCATACATACATCATGCAAAAATATTAATGATCAGCGAATTATTCGTTTTCCAATGATCTATTGCCACCTTTGGGGTATATATCATGACAACAGTATGCCAGCTGGCATTGGAGTGCTTTTAGGGTCACACCTCCCCCACTTATAAAACCAGAAGAGGGTTAGCCAGTGGCTAACTCATAAGCAGCAGGTCAGAAAAACTCTTTCCTGGACAGGGCATCTGCCACGATATTTGCTTTCCCTTTACACCTACAATCTCCACCTCATATTCTTGGTGCGTCGTGCTCCATCGTAGCAGTTTGGAGTTGGAGCCCTTGGTTATGTGCAACCAAATCAATGGAGAGTGGTCACTCAGGACGCTGAATTTCTTGTTAGAGATAGGGCCTGAGCAGCCTGATTGTCCACACTATGGCATAACAGTCTCTCAGTGACAGAGTAATTCTATTCAATGGGTGTCAGTTTCTTGCTTGAAAGCAATGGGGTGTTGTAAGCGAGTGGACTCACCCCTGCGGCGCCTCCTGCTGGTCGTCCTCAGGAAATAGCGTGTCAGCCTCCAGAGCACCCCCTGCAGGCTGGTGATCCGCCTTACCGCTGGCCCTGTGTCCCTTCTAGGATCTCGGTGCCCCTTTTATCTGGGGTGCTGCCCCCCCCCCCGGCAGTAACCCCTCACAGCCTCAGGGTCTCCCCCTCCTAGGGGAACTCCCACCCACTATCCCCACTTTGCCTCAGTGTAAGGCTACTGCCAGTCATCAACTAGCCCCCGTTCCCTGCAGTGTATGCCACTCATCACTGGCAAGGGGGGGGTTGACCTGCTGCCTTCTTCTACCACCCAGTACCTCTATGGGCCTGGAACCAGGCCCTACAGCTTGGGGAGTCGCCAGCCTGGAGCTCCAGCTGCAGCCACTTCCCCCAATCAGTTGGGGTTTTGCTCCCTTCCCCAGCCCCAGCCCTCTGCAGGGCTTTTCCAACCCCTTCTGGCTGGA
The DNA here is from genome assembly GCA_003942145.1 of Platysternon megacephalum. Lineage (NCBI taxonomy): Eukaryota > Metazoa > Chordata > Testudines > Platysternidae > Platysternon > Platysternon megacephalum. The sequence continues at coordinate 10,269,104 of QXTE01000054.1, read as the reverse complement.
GTGGGTGCTCACCCCGCTACACACACACACCCTCATGATCCCATGCCCGGGGGAAGAGGGGTCCCCTAGCTTATGCGGCCTGGAGGTGTCCGACCAGCCGCGCTTGCTTCTCCTCGGCCTCCTTTAATTTTCAGGCCAGACCTTACCTTTCCTGGTGGGCCTTTTGGAGCTCCGCCTCTGCCATCCGGTGGGCCTCTTCCGCAGCCTCCAGCCGCACCCATAGACCCAAGTCCCCCAGACCCTCTTCCTTCTGGGTCTGGGTCCCCACGGTGACCTTCTCCACACCAGCCTGGGTCCCGGCCTCTTGCTGGGCCCCCTCTGTCCCTATTCCCCATCTGAAGACCTGCCTAGCGATGGTCTGGGTCCCGACCTCCCACAGGGTCCCCTCTGTCCCGGGTGTCGCCTTCACCAGCTCTTCATGCGCCAACCCTTCCGGGTCTCCAAGCACCTCCATCAGCCATGCCTCAGCTTCCTTGAGGGGGAAGTGCCTCCGTATGTGGCTCAGTTCATGGCAGCCCCGAAGGCTCCCCACCTCTTGGCTACCTTGGACCTTTCGGAGTCCTTCTGAGGTCCCGCCCCCTCACCGGGGCTTACCTGGACCCACCGCCTCAGGCCTGGGCACGCCCACTGCAGGTGCCCTCATCACCCACAGGCCCAACATGTCCTCAGTCGCCTGGGTTCCCTCACCCAGCGGATTAGCTGTGGGACTTGTCCCTGTCCCTGTTTGGGGGGGGGGGCGCCCTGCCCCCGTCCCAATAGGGACAATCCCTCTTTACATGTCCCTGCCTTCTACAGGTATAACAAGTCTTTCTCCTCCGCCACTCCTGCTGGAGGATCTTTGCCAGGGCCCGCTGCTCGTCCACCAGCTGGCCCAACTACTTGAGGAGGGCGCACTGCACCTCCCATAATCTCTGTGGGTCATCAGCCCCCTTCGTCCAGGGTGCCAACGCCTGTCCCCAACCAGAGTTAACCCCTGGGGCCTCTGCAAAATACACCCGAGTATACCGGGGTTCCATTGTCCCCTTCCAAAGTCTCTGCGCGATAATCCCGCTGTCTGTGCTCTAGCCCCTTGTGTCAGGGGTGGACCGCTCCTGCCCGCATTCTCCACCATGTGTAAGCGAGTGGACTCACCCCTGCGGCGCCTCCTGCTGGTCATCCTCAGGAATTAGCATGTCAGCCTCCGGAGCGCCCCTGCAGGCTGGTGATCTGCCTTACTGCTGGCCCCATGTCCCTCCCAGGACCTCGGTGCCTCTTTTATCTGGGGTGCTGCCCCCCCTGACAGTAACCCCTCACAGCCTCAGGGTCTCCCACTCCCAGGGGAACCCCCACCCACTATCCCCACTTTGCCTCAGTGTAAGGCTACTGCCAGTCACCAACTAGCCCCCGTTCCCTGGGGCAGACTGCAGTGTATGCCACTCATCACTGGCACGGGGGAGTTTGACCTGCTGCCTTCTTCTACCACCCAGTACCTCTATGGGCCTGGAACCAGGCCCTACAGCCTGGGGAGTCACCAGCCTGGAGCTCCCCTGCTCCTCTGGCTTTTCCCCAGCCCTGCCTCACTCCCAGGTACCTCTCAACCTTCCAGCAGCCAGGCCTGTCTCCCTCCACAGCTAGAGAAGAGACTGCTGAGCTTCTGGCTGCCCTGGCCTTCTTATAAGGCCCGGTTAGTCTGTTTGGGGCGTGGCTCCAGCTGCAGCCACTTCCCCCAATCAGCTGGGGTTTTGCTCCCCTCCCCAGCCCCAGCCCTCTGCAGGGCTTTTCCAACCCCTTCTGGCTGGAGCGGGTGCTCACCCCACTACAGGTGTTCTTAGGGTCACACTTAAGGTTTTTCTTTTAGCCTTGTCCTTCACTTACCAGTTTTCTTTCTTCTATCTTCTGAGGCCAGGTTGCAATCAGCCTTTTTGCAGAGGGAGGAAGGGAAGAGGAACAGGTGTTGCAAAGGAAGCCTCCTGTATGGCCCATGTATGAGCCAATCATGATAGCAGCCTCTGTAACTAGGACCTACTTGCCACTTGCCTTGGGGTTCCTCCAGGGAGCAAAGCACCCAGAAAAGGAGACAGAATCATGACATGATGCCCTGCTCAAAAAGCAGGGACAACACAACTGAAGAAACAAACAGTGCACTGAATAGCTCTGAGAGTCTGTGTTGCTTTCCTGGTGCTCCTCAAAAGTGGTGCTGCTCCACACTACTACCCACACAGGGGCTTTGTGCCAATCATCCAATGTTGTCCTTGAAGCAGTCAGCTATTTTCATGTCGTCATTGATTATTTTTTAACAAAAAGAAATGACCAAAAGAAAGATTCATTTGGGGCACCTCATCAGTTAGGTACCGGAAACCAGGAGCAGTCCAGATTTAAACCTTTCCCTGAACCCCCTACATCTGGGGAGAGTCCAACAACGAGCTCTGGTTATGGCCCTTTGCTGTTTCAAATACAGATGGGCGAATATCTGGTAGTTATTGTGACATTACACTCCATATTCTTTATAAAAATATGCTTATGATATGGATATGACATAACTGAGATATACTTTATGCAAGATGGCTCATATAAAATATCATTGTAAAGGTTATGATTTACTGAATGTGATTATCCAGCTTGTATGCATGTATCATTTCTGTATCTATAGTTAGGAATATGGACTATGTAACAATTACAACTGAGTGTGTATTGGGAAAACACTCACCGGACGACAGACCATCAGATTTGATGGGCCATTAGGAAGAAACAACAAGACTGTGAAGATACTAATCTCTCTCCCTTCTGGGAGGTGTCCTGGGATGTAACTGTGACACTACTAGGTCAGGTGGTCTTGTCACCTGATACTAAACATTATATTGGACTTCTTGTAACTTTCCACTAAAAGAAAAGGGTGGGGAGGGGAGGTCAAGTTTTGGAAACAAAGGATTACCGCCTTATGTAAATCTTATTTAAGGGTGGGAAGGAAAGCAAACGGGATGCTCTCCTCCATGGCCTACCCGAGAAGAAGGACTGCTGGAAGAACCTGAAGGGGCAAAGAAACTAACCTGAAGGAAAAGGCAAGGGAGAGTCCAGACTGAGACAGGGGTCCAGTCTGTAAGAAGAAATAACTGGAACTCTGAATTACAGAAACTCTGCATCCTGCCTAATTCAACTTTTAGGGTGAGAAACTACATTTTGTAACCAATTTATTTAGTGAAACAAGCTTAGTTTGCGTGTTTTGTTGTATTTGTTTAGTAATCTGCTTTATTCTGTTTGCTATCTCTTTAACTACTTAAAATCTACCTTTTATAGTTAATAAACGTATTTCTTGTTGATAATATAACCCAGTTTGTGCAATTCATAATTGCGGGGGGCGGGGGATAAGAGGCTCTGCATACCTTCCTCCATATTGAGGGAGGAGGTGGATTTCATGATACACCTTTGGGTCTGCCCTCCGAGGCAGGTGGGCACCTGAGTGCTGGGGCAAGTCCCTTAAGTTGAGTCTTCCCAGAGCTGATCTCCGTGTCTGTATCGTTCTGCAGTTGGGTGTGGCCATGCCTGTGTGTGTGCTGGAGGATGCTTAAGAGCCTGGCTCAGCAAGACAGGTAAAAAGGGGGCCCAGGCTGGCAGAACAGGCGGGCTCAGTGGTATCTCAGCACATCAGGTGGCATCTTAAGAAGGGGCAACCCGTCACAGTTATTTTTGTTTTTCAGAACCTCATTGGGTCAGTTATTGGTTTTGCAAAATGAAAATGGTTCCCAAGCCGATAGCAAGGTGTGGGGAGAAAATGGGGTGGGTGTCAGATACCTGTCTGCAGTTTGGACCCATCTCTGTTTACAAGAATTTGTTAAAGTATGTTTAGTCCCCATTGTATAAACTTGTATTGCCTATTGCAATGGGGAAGCCCACCATAATGAACGCTTCTGACCCTCTCAGACAGAGTATTTGAGAATCGCCCTTTTTGTTTTCAAATTAAATGAATGATTCACTGTTCCACTTAAAGTAACTCCTGTTGAGCCATTCTAGTGTGTGTCCTGCTAGGTAACGTAGGAGTAGTGTGCCAGGACCCTCTGCACTGTGTTTAAAATATATATACTTAAATCCTCCTCAGAAAGAAACAACCCCCCTTCCTCCATTCCCCCACTGTTACAACACACCTGCATTGGCATCTTGTCAAATCCTCTGTTCCTGACATTATTTGGATCATCCACTGAATGGGGGAACTAATAGAAAATGTGACAAGAGGAGGGGACTGGTGGAGAGTAACAGTTAGCCTGCCCATATCAATGATGAAAGGGACAGCTGAAGAGTCATCCTTTATCCCATAAAAACAGATGGCATCAAAGACCATATATAATGTATACAGCCAGATTGCCTATGCTCACCTCTAAGTTCTGAGGGTAGCTTGAAAAATCAAACCCCAAAGAATCAACAATAAAGCACACTACCTGGCAGGGTGAGTCACTCAGTAGAAAGCAATTATCAACTGATTTTAAGTGGAAGCCAGCTGCTTTCTTAAATGACCTACTATACAGAGGGAATTTTATGACAGGGTACAAGCCAAACATTAAAAAAAAAAAAGAAAGAAACAAAGACAGACTTCTTGATTTCTGCTTTTACGGTTTCAGGGCAGCAAAGAAAATAAGTATGTGTACCCCATCAACAGCAGATGGATGCAGGAAGAATTGCATTTTAGCTGTAAGGTTTAACCTGATGTATTAAAGAAGAAATAATAGGGAAAAAACTACCTCACTGTTTACACAAGATGATTTTATCACTTGTGGAGCCGAATTGGTACTCTAGGAAAGCACAGCTTCTGTGTTCTGGCTAAAATGATGTGGATTGCTTTTTGCTATACAATTGCCTTGAAGTCAACTATTTTACCAATAGGTTTTATATAGGCTATTTCTTAAAATGCATTAGCATGTAACAACATCATGCATGTTAATGGCAGAATCATTATTAGAGCTAGGATAGATCTATCATTGGGGTCAAAATGGCCGCTTATCCTTGTTTAGATGGTTCATTGGTCTTCCAAATAGGAATTTGTACTGGCAAGGCCACACATCCACTTTAAATTAAAATTTGGGGAAAGTGGGGCCTAGTTTGTCTGAAAATAGGGAATTTTTGCTTCAATTCTATTTCAAATCCTCATGTTCCATATGTATAGGAAACTACTGAAGAAGGAACTACATGTGATAGATACTAGTCATGCTGCTTAATGCATCAATTGGAAGTGCTCAGATACCACAGTGATAGGTGCTGTGACAAATATTGCAACCCCATGCAATATCTTTGGGGATCCTATTGTATTACGGTTATGAATGGTTTCTGCATTATTGTGTTTTACTCCATGGGAGAGGATTATCACAGCTCCTACAGAAACTAAAACAGCTGGGGATAATTAAGGTGAAGCACTGAGGTTGGAAACATCTCCAGCGAAGTAACACTACATGGGAAGGATTGCGTATATTGATTCAAACTGGGTTTTCTGAGACCAACAGACAAAGAAAGGGCTTTGGGTATAAAAAGGCTGCATTTGAACTGAGTCAGGGCCTTCTTCTGATCCAGCAAATGGACAGAAACTTCTGTTCAGTGGAGGGGCCCAAACCCCCTTTATGCTGAAGGGTTGGAAGGACATTGAACTACTAGGGCCCCATAAGACTGATGGGTGAGCTCTGGTAAACTTTTAGCATGCGGCTAGAAAATGTTATTGTTTTTATGTTTTCTCAGCAATGCTTTTATTTTAAAAATTAGCAATACTTAGCAAGAGCTGTGTGGTAACTTATAACTGCTGGCAATACACTTTTCATAGCCGTTGGAGAGAAAGCAAAGCACCGGTGTTGGCCTCGATGCAGATTGGCTTGCTGGGGATATCACAGTGTAAGCCATGGAGCTCTGAGGCCTTAAAACTCCTGGTCAGAAGTGAGTGAGATGTGGGTCTCTGCCCAAGAGATGTGATGGCTGGGTGCCAGAAACCTTAAATGCGTGCCCCCAAGGGACCACAGCTCGGGAATACAGGTGCAGTTACCCTGAAACTGTGACAGGTGGGATATAAGAACCTGAATAGAATAGAATCCTAAATAAAATACAAATGATTACAAAAGACTGAAACAATAATGCAATAATGCAGAACTTTTTTTAAAACATAAGGTTAAACAGAAATATCAACATACAATAAGTTGGATAGTACAACAAATACTCATGCAAATCTATGTACTATAAGACAAGAATTGTGGATCGGTAATAGTAAGATGAATGACCAAACTACTAGACAAATTGTTGGCTGACTACTGTTCCCTTACACAGATGTGTTGAGTGCACTAAATTCAACCATCCATTTTTGCTCATTTGAAAGACATTGTTCCAGTGCGATATAATTATTTGTATTACTAGTATGGGCAAACTAGCCGCGATGATTTGGAGGGGGATTATTTATTATCATCTGTCTTCCGGAGTAACAAACCTGATTATTATATATCAAAAAAGAAAGCTCTGATATATGGTAGCTAGACAATGGATAAAATTTCAAACTTAGGTGCAGAAGTTAACCATCAGGGGACACAGAAAGAACGCTGGTCACAAGGCACTTGGATGCCAATATTGCTCTGTGCAATATGAAATACTGAATGAGGTTCAGGCCAAGGATAGAGATTTAAGGTGCTTATTGTTTTACTCTGTTCTGAGTTCTAGACATTAGTGTCAAGGTTGCCTTGGAGATGCATTTGCAAGGCTGGGAGTCTGAAATCTGCCTGCAACAGATTTTTCTAAAAGCTTGTATGTGAAAGAGGGGGAAAGAGAGCATATCTAGCAAATCAGTTTACATTTGTCATCAATTTCAGTTATCTTTTAACTAGTAAGTCTCCTTCCAAGAGGCTGTCATGAAATTTCTCATTGGATAATAAGTGGGGGGAAAGTCACCAATGTGTTTAAGCTACATTTCACTAGCAGGTCACCACAAAAGAAATAAATTAGTGGAATATTAAATCCTTTCGGTTTTGTAATTCTGACTTTAAAACATTTCTTCTTATAATGTGATGTTTAACATATTTTATACTGTGTGTTTTATCCCAACTTGTAACTATAGCAAATAAATACTGCTAGTGAGAGGTAAAGAGCCCCTGCATGGTTTGGTTTGGAAGGGGCTTTTGTACTAATTACTGGGGCTTCAGCTTGAAGGGGGTGGCAAATTGAACCTTCAGGAACCACTCTCACCCCCGCTGGTTTGGAGCACCCCTTACTTGAATTCTGGGGTTGTGCTTGGGACTGTTTTCAGGGTACCCAGGACTGTGTGTCACCTTGTTACCACCTGCCTCCAGCGTGAGGCAGTCTTAGCTGTGGTGGCTGCGTGTTAGCTCGCTCACATCACCACCCCGTCAGCCACTCAAGCACTCTCCTCTGGGCTATGCCAGCCCTGTCTTTGCCTTGCAGGTTAAAAATAAATACACCCCAGTCCCCAAGTCCCCTTGAAGTATTCCCCTGTGATAACCAGCCCCTGACAGTGCTACCTACAGAAATCCCAGACCCTCTGCTCCTTTACCTTAATTCACTGCTCCTGTATAACACAAAGCACTTGTGAGCACTTATAATAAAACAAAAGAAGGGTTATTTAGGAAAGAATAGAGATTCCACTAGAAACAAGAGTGTGGTGGAAGCAGATGGTTACAATACAAAACAAAATCAGAAAATGTGAACTACCAGGGCCTACTAGGGTGACCAGACGTCCCGATAAAATCGGGACCATCCCGATTTTTAGGTGTTTGTCCCGCGTCCCGACCGATTTCTGGTCGGGACGCAATTTGTCCCGATATTTTGCATTCGGCTTTTTTTGTTTGTTTGTTTGTTTGTTGTTTTTTGCTCGGCCTGCAGCCGGCAGCACTCAGCTTTTTTTGGCTTTTTTTTTTTTGCCCTCCCCCCCCTCCCCCCCCCGTGTCCTGATATTTTCTTCATCTCATCTGGTCACCCTAGGGCCTACACTTATTAATAGCTCCCTTTCCTATCTAACAAAGTAGGTGTGTCCCGTCCCCCCCTTCAATCTGTTGAAGGGCTGGCTGGATTCACAGGAACCAGGATCCAATCTTTCATGAGTTCATGGAGTTTCATGACATTGGTTCATGGAGTTTCATGAGGTTGGTGTTGGTCCTGCTTTGAGCAGGGGATTGGACTAGATGACTTCCTGTGGTGTCCTCCAACCCTAATCTTCTATGATTCTATGAGACACCCACACTCAGCAAAATGTCTCCTTAGTGGATGGATGCAGAGTCCCTTTCTCCATGCTCTGATATACTGAATTAGTCTTTTGTCTTTATTCACAGACACCGTGAGCCCTTTTTTTACCTCCAAGTGATAGTTTTCCATTGAATTTTCTGACTTGATGCAACAGTGGACAATTGAGCAATACATTACATAACCAGCTAGCCAGGGAGGGGCGAAAACATCCTCCCACTTGAATGGGCCAGCACTGAGACACATGATTCCCTGATGGCTCACTTTCTCTCCAAGATCATAAGGGCATAATTCTCAATATAGTTACATTATTCTTTAAATAATTGCAATGATTATGAGTATCAATAACTTAGAAGTGTCCAGTAGAGACCTTCGGGGATAAATACCATGAAAGCGGTGTATTGGATGTAGTGATTTTGCCAGGTTTGAGACAGGTGTTGCTTGTAAAGAACCACAAACCCTTTGCCCATTGCCACTAATGGGCTTCTGTGTCACAGTGTTCTGTACTGGGGATGGGTGACCCTTCCCAGGGCTTCAGGGCCATCTCACCGTCTTTCACTTCTCATTAAGGGCCACTTCCCCCTCCCCCACACCTATTTCATAGAGTTTAAGGCCAGAGGGGACCATTAGATCACCTAGTCAGACCTCCCGTATAACACAGGCCATTGGACTTTATCCAGCTTCCCCTGCGTTAAGCCCAATAACTTGGAGGAGACTAAATCATTCTCAGGCGACTAAACTGTTGTGTGCCACAAGCAGAAAACAGGGAACCACAATGAAATTGGAACGGATCTTCAGGTGCCAGGAGCTGGTCTGAGCCCTCTCACCTTAGGACAATGGGCCGGGGGTCTGTGGAGACATTTCTTCCCCTGCAGAAGATGAGTGCTGGGCTGAGGCAAGGACAGACAGTGCTCCATAGTCCATAGCACGATTGGTACTAGTTTCCTAGCTACTGTATTCGGCATTATGAAGCACAAGCTGCCCCTGCCTCAGTCTCGCAGCTGCCTGAAGTGAGGAGAGGGATGTGTTTCCTCTCTTCCACTGTCCTATGTGTGGTCAGGCCACTTCCTGCTCCCCAAAAGACCTCATCACTTAGGCTAACTTCAGGATTCTCACCAAACACATCCCTACTAATGTGTGTCTAACACTGGAAATCTTAACATCTATTTTTAATCAATCTAGGTTAGTGTTCTATCTCAGCAATTCATTGTTAATGTTTCTCCTGCTATGCTCCTGACACCAATGGGAATAAAAAGCATATTTTGACATTATGTGTAGTCAGTATCTGGATTTCATGGCATTTGAAGGATTTGGGGGGGAATGTTAAAGTCTGTTTAAAACCAAATAGTGGTAGTGTAGGCAAGCCCAATTTACTTTGTTTTATTTTGTACTGCATTTATATTTAATTAATATTTAGCATTATTCCCAGTGAGTGTCCCTCTTTGAACAAAATACTTTGAGCTCCTGACCTCACCCTTTCTTTCTCCTCCAGCACAATAAATTCTTAACAAGGTGCTTACAAAATTATAAGCTCTATGGTATATATGCGACCTTTTCACTTCACCCGCCCTGAGGTACAGTCCCTCTGGGGTAGATGTGGCCACCACAGCAATACCACACTGCAGTTTACGATATGAAGAGAGGATGCATTAACCACCCGAAGAGGCAGGGGAATTTAGATATTTGGAATGTACTCAAGTTGGAATTGAGCCAGGACATCATGGGTAAAACTCTTCTCTTGCAGAAAGTACCACATTTTGTTTGGCTTTTAAACAGCTCAAAATGAACTGGGCTTTGGTGTCAAATTTCACCTCCTCCAGCAATTGAATGCTTCCCTGTACCATCCCAGGGTATTGTTTCACTCTGACTCAGAGTGTTGAATCGTGGTCACCTCATGTTTTCCTGGAGTACTAACCTAGCCTGATGCAGTTTAGCTAATGAGATATGAGTGGACTTAAGCCCAAATCGGTATGGTGTAAATCTGTAAACTACACTCCGAGCATGGGATTTTGCATTATACTGTTAGGTTGTGACACATATACAGTAAAACAGGTTGAGCATATAGAGGGTGGCTTTGATAATGAAAGTCAAATATGGTCTAATGATCATAGAAATTGTTTTTGGACAAATAGGGTTTGGTAGCCAAGAGGCGTCTAACTATGAAAAGGGCACATATGTAAACTTGTGCTGAATGCAGATTGGAGCAGCAAGTTATGTAGATCTGCTTGGGCCTTTTAGGTGTGGTTCATTTGTCAGAAACTGGGTCTGATAGATTGAATCACAATTAAATTTACATCAGTGTTAACAGACAAAGCAAAGCATGAGGTAGCCCTTAAGAAAGCTGTTTGGTTTTCTTGGTCACAAAAAAACCTCTGAAAACCCCAAGAAAGTCCTGTCATTAAGGAAAAGATCTACCGTATTTAATAAGAATGCAGCCAATAGAACTGAGTTTTATTCATTATTATACAAAGATGTAATAGGTCCATATAGAAATATATAGAAAAATGTCGAGAACTTAATTTAAAAAATGATATCATTTCTATAGGCTTTTTCAGAGTTTTCTATAGAAATCTATAGCAGGGATATAAATTTGTATTAAATTCTGCAGAATGGTTAAAAATTATAGAAAAAATATCATTTTTCTATTAAGTTCCATAAAATGTGTACCTTTTCCATGGAATGGGTTTCAACTAACAGGAAGCATCACTGATTGAAGATTGGCACAGACTTGATTGTTGTTACATAAACAATTTTGCTGACCATTTGGAAGTACCCCAGGAAGCACCACCATTCAATAGACCACTGCCTGAGAACAGATATCACCTGTGAACTAGGCACTGTAGCGGGGTGGTCACCCGCTCCGGCTCGGAAAGGGTTAAAGCCAGCCCTGGGAGAGGGCTGGTGCTGCGAGCTAAAGGCTCACTGATTGGGGAAGCAGCCAGAGCTGGGCCACACCCCAATCAGGCCACAGCTGGCCCTATAAAAGGCCAGTGAGCCAGGAGCTGGCAGAGTCTCTCTCTGGCCATAGAGAGAGAAGGACCTGGCTGCCTGGGAGCTGAGCAGGGTACCGAGAGTGGAGCAGGGCTGGGGGAAGGCTAGAGGAGTTGGGGAGCTCCAAGCTGGCAAACCCCCAGGCTGCAGGCCTTTGATTAAATGCCAGGAAGGGTACTGGGGTTGCAGGGGTGCAGCCCAGGGTAGGCCAAGGCAGCAGGTCCAAACCCCCCTTGCTGATGATGAGTGGCCTTTACAGACTGCAGTCTGCCCCAGTGAGTGGGGGCTAGATGGTGACTGGCAGTAGCCACTGAGGCGAGGTGGGGATAGGAGGCTGGGGGTTCCCCTGAGTGGGGAGACCCAGATTGGGGGTTGCTGCGGTGGGCAGAACCCCTGGGTAAAGGGCACCGGGGTCTGGGAGGGACACGGGAGCCAGCGGCAAGCGGGACATCGGCCAGCAGAGGGCGCTCTGGAGCTGGAAAAGCTCATTCCCTGGACGACCAGCAGGAGACACCGCACTGGTGAGTCGCCGCATCGTTACAGGCACCAACAGGTAAACAGAGAGAGATGCCCGGAGATGTGATTAGTGATCTCCAAAAGGTATTAATTAGCAAGGTATGTGATATTTACACAACCCTCTACAGACAACTCAGGACTGGATGGTATATACATTGCATGTGATAATATGGCATTGAATGTAACCTAAACAAAGTCCTGTTGGGTGCTCTTAAGAGTGAGCCATTACTGTCTCACTAGGATATGGCATAAGGGTCTGGATGTGGTAATGAGCCTTAAACCTCTCTTTTAAAACATTAACTAACCCACTGAATCGGTTAATGTGTAAAACATGCTGTATCCATTTGGTGTTACTCCATGAAATAAGATGGGTAAGACCCTAATCCTTATTGCAGAAAACAATCATGTTTTACTGTTCACCTATAAAGGAAGGCTTCCTCTGAGTGTGAAGGGAGGTGTTCACAGGATACTATTCCACTTCAGCTCTATTCCTCTTCAGCTCCAAATTGATTCAATTTAGAAGACGTGGGAGCTGACTAAAACAAATGGACTCATAACATTTAATATATGGGTGAGAGTTCCTCCTGTAAAATGGAAGGTAAATTTCCAATATTAATGTGTTTGCTCTGACATGAGCAAGGTGTTCCTTACAGGGCTCTACTGTAAAGGTGAATTTCTCCCATTTATTAGCAAGGGACTCTTTGGTTACAGCTTTGCACATCTACCCAAGTCTGAGATGGTGGCAGGAGACTAACATCACACGGAACATGGTGAACAGAGATGTCATTTCATAAAAATTCAGGGCTACAACAAGAACAATTGCCTTTTATGGCATAGTTGTTCAATGCCTTTTCTCCATTTCTAAGCTAAACCATGAGTCCTCCCTGTAAAAGTACATAGTTAAAATGGTTGTCTAGAAAGAGTTTCTGACCAGGAATGTATGTGGTTTTTTGGTTTGTTTTGGTTTGTGGTGTTTGTTTGGAGCAGGGGGTTGTGTGCAAAGATGTGTATATTGGAAGCAAATTCTAAAGAATTGTGGAGATTATGAGGACAACATCAGACAATCAGATAGAAAAGGGATTTGAAGGCCAATATGATTTTTTGCAAAAACTGATATGCAATAAGTTTAACATTTACATAGGGATTTACTTTTTCAAAGTACACCTCTACCCCGATATAACACGACCCGATATAACACGAATTCGGATATAACGCAGTAAAGCAGTGCTCCGGGGGGGGCGGGGTTGCGCACTCCGGTGGATAAAAGCAAGTTCGATATAACGCGGTTTCACCTATAATGCGGTAAGATTTTTTGGCTCCCGAGGACAGCGTTCTATCGGGGTAGAGGTGTACTTTGCCAACTTTAACTTATGCTCACACCACCCTTGTGAGTTAGATAAAGATAATATGGCCCAGAAATACTGTCATTTGGTCCTGAATAATGCAAAAGGGATGGAAAGCAAGGGAGATCTCCCTAGCTGGGAATTCCACTAGTGTGGGGAGTACCTAGCTGGCTGCTACTCCAACCCCCATTCTCCCACTGGACTGTCTATTCTCGGCTGGTGAATGGTCCTATCGCCTAATATCTCTGTTGTCTGTGTCATTCAAGGTGCTGGAGCATCTCATTCTTCAGTGCATCTCCCCAGAAGTGGGGCCAATACTCAGCATTGAGCAAGCAGGCTTTTGGAGAGGTTGGCGCACAGGCGATCAAGTCCAAGTTTTAACAATATTAATCAAAAACAGTTTTCAGAAAAACCTGAAGACAGGAGCCATATTTCTGGACCTGACAGTAGCATACGACATGGTCGGGCACATGGGGCTCTTAGTCAAATTGTCAAGTGCACTCCCAGCATGGATAGTCAATGTCAATGACCTTCTCCTCCACAACAGATGTTTCCAAATGCACATGGGAGACAGAATTAGCATGTGGAAAAGACCAAACCAATGACACTCCATGGCTCTCTGATGACACCAGTGCTTTTCAACCTGTACACAAATGACCTTGCACTCATTCAGTCCCACAGGCTCACATATGCAGATGATATTTGCTTAGGCATCCAGGCATGGTCCTTCCCAGAACTTGAAGACACCCTAAACGCTGACTTGATTAAGGTGGCTGAATAGTGTAGTTGGTGTCATTTACAACCAAGTGTGACCAAGACAGTTTCAAGTGTTTTCCATCTTTACAACACCAGAGCAGACCAAGAGCTGAATATCTTTCTCAATGGACATTGCTTGAAACACGATCCCACCCAGTCTACCTGTGAGTAACCCTAGATATAGCTCTCATATATCTTACCCACCTGAGGAAAACTATGGCTAAGGTGAAGACACGTAACAAACTTCTAAGCAAATTGGCCAGCACTTCATGGGAAGCAAACACTCAAACTCTCCAATCATCTGGCTTAGCTCTCTATTACTCGGCAGCAGAATACAATGCTCTGGTCTGGCTCCATTCGTCTCATGTCAAGTTGGTTAACACACAGCCATGCACATCATAACTGGGACAATTCAACCCACACCAGTACCATGGCCCCCCAAGTTAAGCAACATCACTTCTCCATACACCCTTCAGGAGGATGCTACAGCCAGAATGGTTGAGAAGATCAGGGCAAACCCAAACTTACCACTATCCACAGACCTCTTCAACCACCCAAGAGCACACTTGTCATCGAGGCACCCGCTGTGGGCCCATTTGCCGTGCCTAGATTTCTCTGCGATATCGATGCGGCATGAAGAATGCTCCACAGCTGACATCAACAGTGGTTCAAGTAGGGCACTACGGTACAGTATGCCGGACCAGTAAGATATTTATAGACGGTATGTTATACCGGAAAGACACAAGAGGAGCAGAACGTGGGGCTGCTGGGCGACCCCACGCCAGCAGCTCCTCCAGCGCAGCTGTACCACCCTCAGCCCCGCCCCCATCCCTTCCACACAGCTATGTCTCCTGAGTCCTGTCTGGGGTTTGTGCAGCAGCCCCGCAGGAAGGCAGGGCTGGGGGCAGTACAGCGGTGCCAGAGGAGCTTCTGGTGTGAGGCCACCCAGCAGCCCCATGTTCTGCTCCTTTCGCTGCTGTGGTTCTGGAGAGCCCGGCGGTTCAGCGCAGAGGGAGGAGGACAGAGCTTCCCCTTCCCCGCCCCCCCCCCCCCGCACACCAGGTAACATGGGATGGATTATGGGGAGAGGAGGGGGAGAGCGCGGGGCCCAGGGCTGGGGGTGGGGCGGGAAGGAGTCACATGAGGAGTCATGTAGGGGGTCATGTGCCCCCCCCTTTAGCTGGTGCAGCATACTGATAAGAAATTAATTCTACTTGCACCACTGGACATCAGAAACCAGTCTCTTATAACTGACCCAAGCATGTGTGTACCCAGCTTTGCCACACCATTCATGGGCCTGTCTGAACCATTTTTGAATGGGCCAGGGTGAATGTAAAGCCAGCTTTCACACCTGGGCCAATGACAAGCTCCCACATGTGGCTGTGGCCAAAGACAGACAATATCACACATCACTCTGACTGTCCTCTGACCAGATTTGATGATGGTCTAAGTGCTCTGCACTTTCACTGATGAGGCTGCTGCAAATTGGCTTGGCAAACCCCACATCCAACAAGAAGAAAAATGGTCCTCTGGGGAGCCTAGCAAACGGATGTCATGAAGAACAGCCCTGAGTTCGGTACAGAACCAGCTCAAGGGGGAAAAAAGAGTACAAACCAGCTCCACACACACACACACACACACACACACACACCCATCCACCCACTGACCACCATCCTCCAGACAGCCCAGCAGCAACTGGGCACAGCACAAAATATTGCAAATGGCAGCAATTCTGTATTGAGATAATTTCTCTCCCTATTTACTTCCCCATGCCACTTTCTCTGCAGCTCCTTTTTGTGGCATCCCTCCTTCTAGCCAGGCCATCCACTTTGAACATTGACCAAGATTTCAATTCAACCCCCCACTTGGCCATGGAGTTCCCTAGTTACTGCTGCCCTTTGAACCAAGGAACATCATGGTGCGATGCACTTGAAAAACTAATAGTGACTCTGTTGGATGGCAGGAGGCAGAAGCTTGGTCCTGTGGCAGCCAAGCTCCCCCCTCCCCTGCTTCTTCCCCCAGTGTGGTGCTTTTCTGCCCCTCCCCCTCCCTCTCCCTGCCGCCGATCAGCTGACCGCCCTTGCGAGGGGGAGGGGCAGGAATGGCAGCATGCTCGCTGCTCCATAGAGGAGGCAGAAAAGAGGTAGGAACGGGACCTTGGGGAAGGGGGTGGAACAGGGCATATCCCTTCCAGACCCCTGCCATGAGCTGCTCAGGGCAGGGGGCTGGGAGCACCCCCATGAGCCGAGCACCCCAGCCCTGACCCCTGAACTCCCACCCACACACCCAGCCTTCTGCCCTGCACCCCCCACACACCCCCAGACCTCTGCTCTGACCCTGAACTCCCCCCCCACACCCAGATTTCTGCCCTGCACCTCCACACACACCCAGCCCTCTGCCCTGACCCCTGAACTCCCCCCCACACCCAGCGTTCTGCCCTACACCCCCACACACACCCAGCCCTCTGCTCTGACCCCTGAACCCCCCACACACCCAGCCTTCTGCCCTGCNCTTCTAAAAAACATTAAAATGTATTACCAGCACGCGAAACCTTAAATTAGAGTGAATAAATGAAGACTCGGCACACCACTTCCGAAAGGTTGCCTACCCCTGGTTTAGAGGGTTGGATGCTGTTATGGGTGTAAGGCAATCTGGGCTCATCTCCCCTCTCAGCCATAGAATTTGTGTTATCTTGAGCAAGTCACTAATTCTATACTTTATCTCAGTTCCCCATCTGTGAAGTGGGGATAATACATCCTATCTCGCAGGAAGCTGTGTTGTGAGGATAAAATCCATTAATACCTGTGAGGCACTAAGATAGAAGGCAGTGAAGATGGTGTGGATTCACACTGAGAGTTAAATTATATTTATGTGAAATTCTGAAATCTGTCTATTCTAAAGTCCTGTGTATTTTATACGAGGGATGTTTGTGACCAAACATCTGAGAATTCAGTTTCAAATCTTATTTTTCCTTCCTGCTTAGTGGCTGATTGATATTTTCTCACCCCTTCAGCTGCCTCTGATTGGAATAAAGCTAAGTGGTATTTTGAGGAGGATGGTTACACAGGGTTTGAGCCAATATGCTCGTTAACGGAGCATCTTTCCACCATCTCTCATTCCCTCCCCACCTAACACACAAAACACACACACCACAAGATCCTCCCAGAACCACCCGCTGAGGTGAAGGAGTCACACACAACATCTGGTCAAAGATGCCTTTTTTGGTGCCCAAGGTCAGGGCTGGTTGAACAAACATCCGGAGGTGACAGGGATGCAGTCACTCCTCTTGGAAGTGGGAGTTGTGTTCATCTTGATGCAGAGAGAAGATTCTAACTTATGCAGAGCATTAACTGAATTATCAACCTCGGCTTCTGTTCCTCCCTGGAACAGTTTTAGCATCCAATCCTGCTTCCCTTGAAGTCAACAGTTTTGCCATTGACTTCAAGGGGATAAGAATCCAGCCCTTAATTTCAATTTCCACTTATATCCTCACCCTAAGCACCATTGTCTGCTTTGTTAATGAACTTTCCTAACTCATTATTTGTTCCAGCACAAGTAATTGCTCCTCCTCTGTTCTATGTAGTAAAATAAATGGAAAAATCCAGCCAAATAATTGATAAATATGGACTGTGCTATTTATAGCCTCTCTGGAAAGCGGTGAGGAGTGAGAAGGCGGCTGTCATTGCTGAAGCGTGAAAAGCTTCAACCTAGGCAATCTGAGAATGCAAACATGTATCTCGGCAGGAGGGAAGGGTGCACTGGCTTTCTTTCCGGAAAAAGAAATTAAAGCTTACTGTGTTCAGCAGCTGCCTTTGGACCATCTAAAATAAAACCCCCTTGCACTGATTCTTATCTAGCTCAGCT
Source organism: Platysternon megacephalum (assembly GCA_003942145.1). Taxonomy (NCBI): domain Eukaryota; kingdom Metazoa; phylum Chordata; order Testudines; family Platysternidae; genus Platysternon; species Platysternon megacephalum. The sequence goes on along the minus strand of QXTE01000054.1, from coordinate 10,251,447 downwards.
CCTATCACCTTGAAGAAAATCAATCTAAGTAAAACACCAGCCCCTTGCCGAGATGCATCATCAGAAAAAAAAAAGCAATTTTTCATAAGTTGGAAACCTCTGCAGTGTTCCCTTCACTGCATTTTCATGTCTAGTCTAGCAGCTGAACAACCTAGAGGTATCTACCAGTAGGGCTTGTGTACCGTACAGTCCACCAGGTACATCAGGGATAATTGCAGACACAGTGTGCTGCAAGGCAAAATTAGCTGGGTTCCATGGCTCCATCTAGGGACAAAATAAACTGCCTGAAGCACCCCCTCCTGTTTTCATTAGTGGCTAGAATTTTCAAAGCAGCTCAAGGGAGGGAGGTACCCAGCTCCAACCATAACAGGTCCAGGCCCTTTGAAAATCTCAGCCATTACGATTGTTCTTCTTTCCTGGCTGTGGACCTCTTTGCAAAAGCTCTGACTGAGTCCCATCCTACTATATTCAGATAGAGGTGTTCAAACAGTCCTTTACCTCAGAGTCTGATCTCCAGCACCCATCCCATGTTAAAAAAACAAATCATGCATAGTCTCAATGATCTGCCCGGAAGAGTTGAGAAAGAAATGAACCTTTTGGGTCTGAGTTTTAATTCTGGACCACACTTAGATACCATGCTGATAGGCACTCTCTAAAATCTTAAGAAAGGGGCAGAAGAGATAATTCTACTACAGCAGAGGTTCTCAAGTTGTGGTCCATGGGGCACTCTCTAGCAAACTGCAGAAAATAGGCTGGTCACATGACACTGGCTCTCCTCCTTGTTTCTAGCAGCTATGTTGCATTAGTATACAGGTACAATATATTAGATACTTTATTAATATGGCTCTTCCATATCAGCAATTGCTGTGATTACCATAGGAATGTCATGCTATTGTAAGTGAGAGGGGAAATGATTCACTCAATTACAATGGGAGGAGAACTGTCTAAGAAATGTAATCTGTATTTCCTATTAATATTGACATAGGGTAGCAAAGGTGATTGAGCAAAGACTATATCCTTCAGAATGATCCTTAGTACAAGTTTCCTTCTAACCCTACCTCCCCCAAGCTGGGACATCAGCTCTGTATTTATTATAGCAAGCATCTCAAAAAAAAATTCTAAATGCTTTTTACGCAACCACTTCCTTGGGCTGTGCTCTGCTCCTGAGTTAGGGGAGTTCTTGTATTGAATTAATTCTTAAGAGATACTCATGGCTGAGATATGAGGGAGGACACAACTCACAACTCAACCATGGAGAGTGAGAAATTTTGGACCAAAAATTTATAATTGAGCCAGCACTGTATGATCCTGAACTCCCAACCAGTGTAATGGGGGCGGGGGCAGGAATTCTATACTTGGGAGGAAAGAACACCAACATCTTTCCTCTTACCCTCCATATAAACACCAAAGATTTATTCAGCTCCTATCACAACCTCCTAATATAGGTTCCAATCCCTCAAGTATTGAAGTCAGTAGGTGTTTTGCCTTTGACTTCAAATGGCAGCAAAATCGGGCCCCAGCCTTTCTTCATATCAAGTCAAGAGTTTTACAATCATTTTAAACCCTTCACTACACACGGATATCAGCTTCCTTCAGCTGTAGGCCTCTCAAACATTGGATGGTGTACCTTTGTGGCAAGAGTATGTGTACTCACCGGCGTAACCTGCTGGAGATGTGGTTTAAGACATCTGAAGCCACAAGCAAAACTCCAAACTATGTGAGCTTTAAGACGTTCCTAGTCACCAGGAGTCCTGCACCAAGTCTGGCTTCTCCCAGTCCCTTCCCTGTGTATCTTACTATGGCTCGGCAGTGTATCTTACTATGGCTCAGGTCCTTTTAAAGAAATTAATGCATAATTGCTCCTGCTGTAAGACCTATTCCAGTGGTTCTCAAACTTTTGTATTGGTGACCCCTTTCACACAGCAAGCCTCTGAGTGCAGGCCCCTGCACCTTATAAATTAAAAACATTTTTTTTATATTTAACACTATTATAAATGCCAGAGGTGAAGAGGGTTTGGGGGTGGAGGCTGACAGCTCGTGACCCCCCACGTAATAGCCTCACGACCCCCGGAGGGGTCATGACCCCCAGTTTGAGAACCCCTGACCTATTCCTGTCCTACCTGTCAACTCTCGCCTGCTCTTCTGGGTTTTTTGTTTTTATATTTTTGTCCTTTTCCTCATTTTTTTTTCTCTGCTTGTTCTTTCTCTCTCTTTCCCTCTTTCCCCCTCTCCAATATATAGGGTGGGATTTTCAAAAGTGTGCATCATTGGCCTAGTTCCACTCCCACTGAAGTCAATGGGAGATTTACAACTGACTTCAATGGGAGCTGAGGCCAATACTTTGTAAAATCTGACTGGTATTTTCCTGTTTGTTCCCTAGTCTTCAGGCTCCAATTTCCCCATCACTTTCTTTGTAACTCTCATTCATACTTATTTGTTCAGGACTTTGTTTTCCCTGCTGCCTCATGAACAGGCTTTCTTTTGTCCTCCCACTCCCTGCCACAATCCAGTGCTCGCCTCTGTTAGCTACCTAAACATGGTGGCTGTTTGGCTCAGTTGGCTTAGGCTTGCCACTTGTGGAACGGCCCAGGGTCAGTGTGAGGCATTGTTTCCACTCTGATTGTATTTGTGGGATGACTGGGAAGCTTCCGAGAGGGAGGTAAAAGTGTAAGGTAGGGTGACCAGATGTCCCGATTTTATAGGGACAGTCCTGATTTTTGGGTCTTTTTCTTATATAGGCTCCTATTATCCCGCACCCCCGTCCCGATTTTTCACACTTGCTGTCTGGTCACCCTAGTGTAAGGTAACACAGTATAGCAGAGCCAAGAACTGAATGAGTATGTGTGTGTATGCGCGTGTGCGTGCTCGCTCACTCTTTTTTGGGGAATGACCATACTCCATAGCTTACAATGTCCTCATTCCTAGCGTGCTCTCATGCAAACATTCTCCTAAATTCCGGACAGAATAACTCAAAAAAAAATAACCATCCAACTACTCCAAGATAGTCAAAGGTACCAGCCCTGGTATGGGCCTTACTAAATTAAACAAACTTTGAGCTGCTATACCAAGTAGTCTGAGATACAATGTTCCCTCAAAAAAAAAAAAAGAACAATTTTCAAATAGTGCAATATCTCTGATTTTTCAAGATCTTATACCTAATAAATGCCTTGGCTATTTTCCTCCTTATCGCCGCTGCAGCCCAGCTTAAAAAAAAAAAAAAAAAGTCTTCTGCCAGAAGTGTGCATATGAGAAATTTCCGACAGATCAGTTGAGTTTTGGCAAAGTTGGGGAGGAGTAGAAAATGGGGCTAAGTTGCACAAGTTTTACAATGGAGAAACTACCTTCTCTGCATAATAAGGAACAAAAGATCATGGCTTAAATGTCATTGAACAAGGGATCTGAAAGGAAAGCTAATGAAATGTGGATGTTGGAGCACTTACAATAGTTCTGAAACAGCTGGCAATCAAGAGTAGGAATGACATATTTTTATTACAAAATAAAAGTTATATTTCAGATAATCTTGCCACAGGGGAAGGATTCTACAAGTTGTATAATGTATTTTTGCAGACCTTTGGCTAGCCAGAAAAAGTATCTGAATTTTCCATTGTATCTAGTTACCAGAGCTATGAGGAACTTTTGTTAAAAAAGCCTATGAAATTATGAAAAATTCATAGACAAAATAAAAAAAGATCTATTTGCTCATACAGTTCATCACCCTGCCAATGCATGATTATTTCAAACAGGACATTTTCTAGCACTTTTTCTCTGTCTTGTTTTAAAAATCCCAAGAAATATAGCTTTTACCACTTCCCTATGCAGGTTATTCCAGAATTTAATAGATCTCACTCAGAAATGTCTTTTTTTTTAATATCCAGTGTGATTTTTCCCTTTCATAATCTTATCCTTCTCTCTTTGGTTTCTACATCCTTTCAGATAGCTGTGTCCTGATACAATTCCCTCATTTGTCATTGCTTAATTAAATGATACATCTCTAACTTTCGTAATCACCCAGCCTTAGAATTTGTGACTTTGCCTTCTGAAATTTGTTACTGTCTTTCTGTTTACAAGCTGTACAAACTAAATACAGTACTTCTGGGGCAATTGCATGACAACCATAAATAAGAGGACTGTCATCTCCCTGTTGTGTGAAATGGCTTTGCACATACAGCCCAAATTTGCACTGGTCTTTTTAGCTGCCGTATCACATTACAAACACATTTCACTAGCATCCCCAGGTCTCAGTCAACATTACTGACTCCCAGGTTTCTCTTTTCTCCCCATTCAATGTGTGTTCTGGATTATTAGCTAGTTTTATTAGCTTTGCTATTTTCTGTCCATGCATCTAATCTCTCTAGGTCCCTTATATTATGTCTCTCTACTTAATGGTGTTTGCAACTCCTCCCAATTTAGTATCATATGCAAATTTCACTAAAGTACTATTTACTTGATCTTCTAGATCGTTAATGAAGATGTTAAATGAGATTAATCTTAATGCCTATGCCAGTAGTATCCTACTAGATCACCTCTCTACAACTCAATAATTTGCTACATATCAATATCCTTTGTTTACAATCTTGTCAGCAATTTTCAATCCATATGATAATTTAAGAGTGGCTTGGATGGAAACTAATTGTTGAATTAATATCTTGCAAAACACAATATGAAATGCTTAACTAAAATCCAAATATACAACATCTGCTGTGATCCTGTCTTCCACTGGTTTGGTGATTTAAAATAAAACAGTCAAATTTGTTGGGCAAGACTTGTTCTCAGTCATTGCCGCTTATTGCTAGTGGTTCACTTGGATTTTGTAACCTTTACTCATGTTTAAAACAACCTTATTCCACAAGCAGTCCCATAAAAATCAATAACACTACTTATGATGTAAAGAACTACTCATGATTAAGGGTGGAAGAATCTGTCCCGATATGTTTAGTGGGTATTTTCTGTGTATTTGGCTTAATTATTTTACTATCGATAAAGTTACATCTAGGGTATGATGTTTGCTAGGATTGCTTTTCTTTCCTCTTTTTTAAAGATTAGTACACCGCTCCCTCGATATAACGCCACCCGATATAACACGAATTCGGATATAACATGGTAAAGCGGTGCTCCGGGGGGGCAGGGCTGCGCACTCCGGTGGATCAAAGCAAGTTCAATATAACGCGGTTTCACCTATAACGCGGTAAGATTTTTTGGCTCCCGAGGACAGCATTATATTGAGGTAGAGGTGTATTACATTTGCTTATCTCTAGAATCTCCCCTATCAGAGGGGTAGCCGTGTTAGTCTGGATCTGTAAAAAGCGACAAAGAGTCCTGTGGCACCTTATAGACAGATGTATTGGACAGATGATTTTTAACAGATGTATTGGAGCATAAGCTTTCGTGGGTGAATACCCACTTCGTCAGATGCATTCGTCTCCCCTGTTATCTATAATCTTCTCTACTCCCCCAAAATTGCACCAGTTTAACTTAAATTGATATTTTGGTTTAATTTCGACCAGTTCCTAATCAATGTAAATTAAAGTGAAATTAACCAAAATAAGAGCAGCCACACAGAGGTTTTTATTAGTTTAACTAAATCAGTTTACAACACCGTCAGTTAAACCGGTGCAACTTTCTACTGTAGAACAGGCATGTGACTTATAAAGTACAATTGTCAGCAGTTAATACCCTAGGATATCATTAAGATTGGCTGAATTCTATATGTTCACATTTTCCAAGCTATTTTAAACAGTTTTCCTTCCTTCTAATTATTTCAGACTTTTCAATATTGTGGAAAGGGATCTCCTTCGCCTAGCCGGACTTAGCATTTCTCCCTCCGGCCATGGGCAGGCCTGAAGTAAAGCAATCCCACTCTGGAGAGTTTTTATTCCTCACTTGGATTTATTTTCCAGTATTTACCAGGTGAGCCTCAGGGCAGGCCCGAGCAGTATTCTTCAGCTAAACAAAAGAAACTAGATCATAACACAAAAAGGCAATACTTTTCCCTACCGCCTCTCCGGGGTGCTGCCCTGTTATGCTAGTTGACCTGCGGTAACTTCTTTTCAGCTCATAGGCAAAGAGCCTTCACCATTCTAGGGCTGACATACCTGCCACTCTCTTATAGCTGTCCGGCCTGACTTTGTCACAATATATATTATTCTTGTTGATGACAGATCTGATAACAGTGTAAATTATCTCAGTCTCTTTTGCAGCACATTATTTATTATTCATCTTCATTTATTAATGGATCTGCTTTCTCCCTGTTCCCTAATTCCTTTGATACATTTCTAAAAGTTCTTCATATTCCCCTCAATAACTCTGGCAAGCATTAACTCATTTTGCTTCTTTGTTGCCTGGTATCAGGTTTCGCTGCAAACCTGAAACTTAGCAGAGGTTCATTGAAAGGTTCATAAACCTTCCAAATAAGGCAGGATCCAGTTTCAAGTGAATTTGCTCCCATTTATGGATTTCTGTCAAAACCAAACAAAACTTGTGGTGGTAGCAATAAGCCAAATCTCTCTCCGAGGTCAATGGAGTTATGAATTTGGTCCAGTGTCTTCTGACAAAGTCTTACATTTTTGCCTGTTTTTTATGCACAACTAGGTGTGATTTTTGACTGAGCTTTGTTTTGAATTTTAGAGTTGTTCAAACCCAAAACTTAACGCAAAGCTCAGAAGGGAAAAAACCCATGCAGATCAGAACTGAGGACGAGGTTTGCATGAACCCCTATTAATTGTAATTCCACCCAGCTTTACTAGTTACTGAAAGATCTATGAGCTCTCACAGATATTTGAGAACTGGTCTTTGCATAAAACCTTTATATTGATAGGGCCAAATTACGCCACCTAAAAGGCAGAGGCGCCCTGGGAAAAGGAAGAGATGCATCACTCAATCAACGGGTGGAGGTATTATGCCTGCAGAAGCTACAATGCCTCCCTGGGGCCAGATTTTCAAAAGATCTCTTCTCCCCTACAGGCATCTAAATGAAGTGGTGAGATTTTCAAAAGTGCTCAGCACCCAGCAGCTCCCACTGAGAACAATTGGGGATCTCTGACTTCGGCTGATGAGCACTCTGGGAAATCTGACCGTTGCATTTAGATTCCTAAATGGGAGTCGAGCTATTGTGAAAATCTGGCAGTTCCTAAATGGGAGTTGAGCTGTTGTGAAAAGCTAGCTCTTTCCTAATCCTGCCAGTATGAAGGAGGTGTGTTTTCGTCAAAAAATGTCCCTTCGGGACCAGCCATTGCTGCAGGATTATTAGCTATTCCTTCCCGACTCAGACGTTTGCACACTGGAGGGCCGAGAGCCACATTATGTCTGCCTTTTACTGTCTTCCACCCAATTTCCCCCACTAGTGAATCCAGCAGCGCTAGTCTTAATTTAGCCTTGATTGTTTATACATTCCACTGCCGTGGAATGATTGGCCCTGATTTTCCACCTGTTACACCAGTTCTGTGCCCGAATAACTCCATTGACTTGTATACAAGAGTGGAGAACTGGGCCTTTTGTAGTAGGAATGTTTTATCCATTAGGAGGTGTGTGTGTTGAAGGAAAGGTCTTTATTTCTGTTTGCTTTCTCCTTAGTTTGTAATTAGGCCAATCAATGTGCTTAGGCAAAAAGCAAGGAGATAACAGCATTATCATTCTTTGGTGAATGAGTCTCTGTTCTGGTTGAAACCATGTATCACAGATTACTGTATATAATTACTGTTGTTTCTGAGTGTCAAGAGATTTTACAATTACCTTTTCAAATGAAAATTGATCAAGGCTGAATATCCAAGGAAATGAGAAAGAAAAGTTCAAAAAGTCTGTTCTAGGAGGCTTCAATGTATAGTGTAAGGGGGCTTAAAATGCAACTGTTATGAATTCACAGAGGGCCCAAGTGCTTGCACTGGTCTGCTGTGAAGGTTGTTTTAACTGGGAAACCATAATAAGACAGTCTAGAATGTAATAAAAGGGGGAAAATAGCTACCTTTTGGAATTTCAACAGATGTCAGTGTGGTTAGATTTCTTTCCTTTACTCCCATACAAACTAAAATCCATGCCAGCTATTAGTCATTTCATTTAAAATAACTACACTCATAGGAAAAAGGCAGAGCACTTCAATATTTACATTATTATTGAAGACTTCTATCTGTCTAGACCAGAGGTGGGCAAACAACATCTGGCCCGCGGCACCCTCCTGCCCGGCCCCTGAGCTCCTGGCCCTGGAGGCCAGCCCTCAGCCCCTCCCTTGCTGTTCCCCATCCCCTGCAGCCTCAGCTCTGTGCTGCGCTGTGGCGTGGCTGGCTCCAGCCGGGTGGAGTGGCTGTAGCGCCGCCAGCCACCGGTGCTCCAGGCAGCGCAGTAAGGGGGCAGGGAGCCGGGGGGGTTGGATAGAGGGCAGGGGAGTTCGGGGTGTGGATAGGGGTCGGGGCGGTCAGAGGGCAGGGAACAGGGGGGTTGAATGGGGGCAGTGGTCCCGGGGGGGCAGTCAGGAAGGAGGAGGGGTTGGAAAGAGGGCAGGGGAGTTCAGGGTGGTGGTCAGGGGGCGGGGTGTGTGGATAGGGGTCGGGGTGGTCAGAGGGCAGGGAACGAGGGGGTTGAATGGGTGCTGGGGTCCCGGGGGGGCAGTCAGGAAGGAGATGGGGGGTTGGATGGGGCGGTGGGGGGCAGTCAGGGGTGGAGAGTCAGGGGACAGGGAGCGGGGGGGTGGAGGGGCAGAGGTCCTGGGGGGGCCATCAGGGAACAGGGGGGGTTGGATAGGGCAGGAGTCCTGGGGGGGCATCAGGAGGTGAGAAGCAGGAGGGAGGGATAGGGGTCAGGGGCTGGGCCACGCCTGGCTGTTTGGGGAGGCACACCCTCCCCTAACCGGCCCTCCATACAATTTCCGAAACCCGATGCGGCCCTCAGGCCAAAAAGTTTGCCCGCCCCTGCTCTAGATAATAAGAGAGGGCTCCATTTCCAGGGATTTTTGTTTTGGGATACTCCTTGGATCGTAACATTTCCCCCTTTATGTCCTAGTCCAAGGCATAACATTTAGGGATAGCTCAGTGGTTTGAGCATTTGCTTGCTAAACCCAGGGTTGTGAGTTCCATCCTTGAGGGGGCCATTTAGGGATCTGGGGCAAAAATCTGTCTGGGGATTGGTCCTGCTTTGAGCACGGGGTTGGACTAGATGATCTCCTGAGGTCCCTTCCAACCCTGATATTCTATGAAAAGGATGGACATGGCTCCCTTTGGAGCTCATGAGTGTCTCTGCAAACCTCAGCCAGAAAGAGGATTACTTCAGAGTGTTCCACTTGGAGCTGAGCATGATAACAGTTCTGTATCAGCCAGACATTCATGAGGATGATGGAATTTACCTTAAAAGATTCTGGGTGTCTTTGTCCATTGGTTTCTCCCACTCCCATCTTTGTCTTTTACAATAAATATGTCTTACAACATTTACATAGCATCTTTCAACCTCAAGTGATTTGCAAACTGCATATGGTCTATACATCCTGCAGCTGCTTTGCAGTGGAGGTCAGCAGCAGGTAACTGATACACAGCACACTACACGACAGTGTGGGAGAATTTTAGCTAAGGACAGCCTACTTTCATGAAAGGTTCCCAAAAACCTTACAGAGCAGATGGAGGCTCCCCCAGAAGGACCTCTACTTCATGAAATTCAGATTCCAGGATGAAGGGCTGAGTCAGCCCTTCCAGGATTCACACTTGTTTCAAGGAATTGAAATATTTCCACTCAGAAAATTAGGCTCCTATGCCATCTCCTCCTGGCTCTACCGCCTGTCCTTTTCTCCTTTTTGGGTGCCTTCTCTGTGTCGCTTCTTTTTTTTCTGTCCTTTTCTCTTTTGTTCTCTCTGTTCTAGTGATCAAACATGGGGAATTGGAGCCAGGAATCCTAGAGTTCTAATCTGGGCTCTCAAACTGATTTACTTCCTGGCTTTGCACCAGTTGCAACTTTTCAAAGGCAAATTCAGCCCTGGTATAAGTCCGGGGTGGCCAAACCGTGGCTCATCAGCCGAATACGTCTCTTTTACAGTTAAAGTGCAGCTCGCAGATCCCCCTACACTCGTCATATGCGGCTCAGAGGGTCAGGAAATTTGGCCATCCCAGTATAAGTGGCAGAAAATAATGTTGTGGCTAACAGACAGTCCCTTGCATATGCGAGAACTGAATCTGGTCCCATGTGTCTGTTCCCAGGCTATAAAATCAGGGTAATGATTAGAGACAGTTGGAAAAATTGCAATGAAACATTTTTTCAATCAACATTTTCTGATTTATCAAATTCAAAATGTTCAGCAGAGTGGTTGGATTTCTGACAATGTTCCGATGGAACACAGGGAGTTCTGAAGGAAACCCAACTAGTTTTCTGCCAGCTCACCTGCCCAACTCCTAGACAGCCTGCCTGGTGGAATCCCTCAGAGTCTGGGACACCAGGGCTTCCCAGGTCCATGGTTCCAGGGCAGCCTGCTATGCAGACTGTGTTGGGGTCGAGGACCCCAGTGCTTCCAAGATTCATGGCTTTGGGGCAGCCCACCAGGTGACTGCCCCTGAGCCAGGGCTCCATTCCCTTGCACAGATCATTTCATTTTCATTCTGAATCAGAAGAAAACCACATTTTGTGATATTGAAATCTTCTGCAAAATGCAATTACCTTTTTCTGCCCAGCTCTAATAATGACACTTACCTAACTCACAGGGATGCTGAGGACCAGTTAGTTATTGTTTGAAGAGTGCTTTGAAAATATAAAGGGCCAAGCATTATGATTCCCTCTTTCTCTGGTCTCTTGAGCCAATTTCCCTTTGTTCTTTCTCCTCTTTTTGCCCATTAGTCTTTTCCACACTCCTTTGTCCTCATTGCAGGTTCAACAGCAATAATGCTCCACACAGAATTGCTGAAAGTTTCCAGAGAAATTGTCTGGGATTCTAGTTAGTTTCACTCTCCAGCATCTTCTTTGTGTAAAGCCTGTCTGTCCTTGATGGAAAAAATGGACTAGTAGAAGCCCGTTTCATTTTTGCATCAAACTCTTACATAAGGGGTCGACTTCAAAGGGAAATGTTAAACTAGGCTCATCTGAGTGTAGTCATCTTTCTGCAACCAGCTTCTTGCATAAAAGTGCTCTGGAGGGAAACAATGCCAGATACCCATTTAGATTTGGCACCTTAGTTAGTTGCCTATGCCACTTTACACTGCTAGAGCAGTGTATAAACGCCATAATGTACTGAGAATCAGGCCCTTGCCTCAGTGAGTGCTTAATATCGTGCTACTTAACATTTGTTCTAACATGATGTAATTTTTCAGTGTTAACAGAATCTAAGTAAGTGGAAGCTGGCCAGTCAAATCTGCAAAGCTGGAGGTAGATGGAAGGAGAGGGCTGAAATGACCACCCTTCCAGCTTCCTGTTTCTTTCCTTAAACCTATTCCCAACTTCCCTAGTGACATGTTCATCTCACTCAAACTGTCCTTGTCCCACCCATTCCCAGTCCCCTCTCCTTATCACCTTCTCACTGCCCTGCTTCTCTCCCAAGCCTCGCTCCATTTCCCTCCTATCATTTCCCCCCATCACCAGCCCCTTGTTCCATTCTTTCCTTCAATCCATTGAAAGGGTATCCCTTGCCCCTTACCCATCTCACACACACACCCAGAAACATGATTTCCCAACTCAAGCCCCCAATGCCAAAGCATTCTGAATACCACCTCCCCCCACCCTTCTGCCCCAGAGCAAGCTCTCATCCCCTGTTGAGTTACCAAACCCATAAGGCAATGTAGCTCTGCAGTGGCCCCTGTGGCATGGGGCCCCAGGCAATTGCCCTGCTTGCTACCCCCTAGCGCTGGCCCTGGCTTTTATATGCAGAAAACCAGTTACTGTAGCACAGGTGGGCCATGGAGTTTTTATAGCATGTTGGGGGGGCCTCAGAAAGAAAAGGGCTGAGAATCCCTGCCATAAGGTACCATCATCTTCTGCCTTCTCCCCCCACTGCCACTTGTGAAACCTGCAGAAAAGATGCCCTCGTCTGGTTCAGGGAGCCCAAGAAATTGATTTTTTTATTTTCACTAATTCACCAAATTGAAGTTGGTAGCATATGAGGGGACCTGCTTCTGGGTATTCAAACACAATATTTGTCAGAGACTATAGTGGGCTTTGGACTGCTGGGTGGTGAGCACAAATCCTGTTTGTTTTAGGATGAGCAATAGCTGTCAGTTAATGTGGCTGAGAGTCAGTTTTGATTTATTCTTTTCACGTCCTCCTTTTTCCTTGTAAATTTAGCAGCAGCTGGGCATCTCCATTTGTCATGTGCCAGTATCTACAGTTAGAAGCTTCTCCTGCCTCCCCAGCACCAGATGTACAAGATCTGAAACGGGCTACCCAAGCACCATGTGACATAAGAGTTGTGTCAGTAGTTATTTTTATTGATCAGTTGAATGAAAGAGCACATGAAGCCCACACAGACATGGTGCCAGAAAGTACATTATTCATTCTCTCCTGGAAAAACAATTACTTTCTTAGATGTTGGGTCAAACTAATGCCTAGTTTAACCACCTGGCCTCTATCAGAGTTACACCAGGAGTGAATGTGGCCCATCACACATAAAAGCTAATGTAAATGCATGGTTTTCCCTATCGGTGATTCTTTCTCCATTAGGCACTATACACCTCTATAGTGGGTAAATGCGGCCTATGCACTTTCTGCCTTGACACATTAACAACTGCTCCAAGGAATAAATTGCACGTAATAAGCTATGTATGCACAGTTCCCAAAATGTTGTGTCTGATTTTTTTTCCCTACTGGCACTTGGCTAGTAAGGGAAAAGGAAAAAAAACACAGACAGAGATTTATAGGTGATACTAATATATGAAAGGGAAACATAACCACCAAAGACTTGTTTCTCCACAGCCTCACATCTTGGCTAGTTATCTATACTTGTGTAAAGTAGGTGTAAAATGATGCTGTCGCCACATCAGGCTTCTCCCCCAGCTCCCAAGCATGCACTGCCACACCCAGGTCTGGTCTCCATTACAGACCTCTGAGTGATGTTGTTATAACAACCTAACCCCCCAGGCAGACAGTGCTATGTCAGCATGCAAGCTTCTCCCACTGACATAGCTCTCTTCCGTCAGCTTAGAACGGCTTCATTACTGTGCTACAGCTGCGCAGCTGCATCGGTGCAACTGTGCTGATGCAGCGTTTTAAGTGTAGACCTGCCCCCAGTCCAGCGGCTGCTCCAGGCACCAGCGCTCCACGCGCGTGCCTGGGGCGGCAAGCCACGGGAGCACCCTGCCAGTCCCTGCGAGGGCGGCAGTCAGGCAGCCTTCGGCGGCTTGCCTGCGGGAGGTCCGACAGTCCTGCGGATTCGGTGGCAATTTGGCGGCGGGTACGCTGAAGCTGCAGGACCAGTGGACCTCCCGCAGGCATGCCGCCGAATCTGCGGGACCGGGGACCTCCCACAGGCATGCCGCCGAAGGCAGCCTGCCTGCCGTGCTTGGGGCGGCAAAAAAGCTAGAGCTGCCCCTGCCCCAGTCTTTTGCAAGGAGTTTTATTTTCCTTAACAGAAGTTAGCAAACAAACAGAAAAACAGTCTTTCAACTCCTTCCTTGGCCTCAGGCTTCAGGGCCACCCCTTGCACGGGTCTCTGGCACTCCTGCTACTGTCAGCTTCCCAGTTGCAGTCAGTTCTGCTCCCTTCCAGGCCAGCAGCCCTAGGGCTGCTTCCCTGAGTCCCAAGCCCCTTCCTCTAGAGACCCACCGCAGGCACTAACTCCACTCCAGCATGACTTTTCTTCCCCAGGACGCAACCATCTCCTAACTGCCCACTAGCAGCCCTTTTAGGCCCAAGGGCATCCCAGACATCTTTAATGGCCTGGACTGGACTCACCTATAAGGTGGATAGAAAGCTGGCTAGATCGTCGGGCTCAACTGATAGTGATCAATGGCTCCATGTCTAGTTGGCAGCCAGTATCAAGTGGAGTGCCCCCGGGGCTGGTTTTGTTCAACATCTTCATCAATGATCTGGATGATGGGATGGATTGCACCCTCAGCAAGTTCGCACATGACACTAAGCTAGGGGGAGAGGTAGATACGCTGGAGGGTAGGGATAGGGTCCAGAGTGACCTCAACAAATTGAAGGATTGGGCCAAAATAAATCTGATGAGGTTCAACAAGGACAAGTGCAGAGTCCTGTACTTAGGACAGAAGAATTCCATGCACCACTACAGGCTGGGGACTGACTGGCTAAGCAACAGTTCTGCAGAAAAGGACCTGGGGATTACAGTGGACAAGAAGCTGGATATGAGTCAACAGTGTGCCCTTGTTGCTAAGAAGGCTAACGGCATATTGGGCTGCATTAGTAGGAGCATTGCCAGCAGATTAAGGGAAGTGATTATTCCCCTCTATTCGGCACTGGTGAGGCCACATCTGGAGTATTGCGTTCAGTTTTTGGCCCCCCACTACAGAAAGGATGTGAACAAATTAGAGAGGGTCCAGCGGAGGATAACAAAAATTATTAGGGGGCTGAGGCACATGATTTATGACGAGAGGCTGAGGGAACTGGGCTTATTTAGTCTGCAGAAAAGAAGAGTGGGGCAGGGGGATTTGATAACAACCTTCAACTACCTGAAAGGGGGTTCCAAAGAGGATGGAGCTAAGCTGTTCTCAGTGGTGGCAGATGACAGAACAAAGAGCAATGGTCTCAAGTTGCAGTGGGGGAGGTCTAGGTTGGATATTAGGAAAAACTATCTGACTAGGAGGGTGGTGAAGCACTGGAATGGGTTACCTAGGGAGGTGGTGAAATCTCCATCCTTAGAGATTTTTAAGGCCTGGCTTGACGAAGCCCTGGCTGGGATGATTTAGTGGGGTTGGTCCTGCTTTGAGCAGGGGGTTAGACTAGATGACCTCCTGGTCTCTTCCAACTCTAATCTTCTATAACTCTATGATTCTATGATTCTATGCTCTGGTCCAGAGGGGCTGGGCTTAATCTATCCACAGGAACGAGCTTTCCTGTGACAGATACCAAATGAGAGTGACTGTTTTATGCCCACTTGACATTCACATGTAGGTGATGACAGAAGGTTTAGGGTAGTGGAGAATCAAGCCTTAAAATTCTTCAACCCAGCCAGTTTGGGCCTACGTTTTAAAAAATCCAGAGGCTTCCTCTTGAAAGTAAGATGCTTAAACTACAGTAGAGATTGGTTCACTTAAGACCCCCTGCCACTGCAAGTAAGGAATGGTAAGAATGGCAAGAGGTCAGAGGGATCCCCTTGGAATTTCCCAGCACTTCAACACAAATAGTTTTTGTTCAATTATAGGGTTAGTTAAAGGTCCAGGGGTTTCTCACTTTCAATGAGCCCCTTCTCTCTTCCCTACTGTTGTGAGGTACTCAGAATTGTGAACAGTATTTTGGGTGCTGTTCTACCAGACTTTCATCTCTCTGCTCTTACATGCTCCTAGATTTCTCAATTTACAATCCCAACATGCATTCTTCTTTTTTGCTATCTTACTGTTTGAATACTGATATCTAATTTGCTGTCCTCTGTCACTGCTCAGTTTATCATTATTCTTTACAGGTTTCTCCTTCTCATGACATATCTGTGTTTCAGGGTTCCTCCTCTCCCCTCCCCAGATGTATTAGTCTGCAATTTTCCAGGTTAAATTTCATTTTATTTCCTGCCCACATTTCTATCTCTCGTGGGTCTGTCTGAAATTAGTGTTTTCAACATCTTCAAGTTCAGCATCATCTTAGAGTTTAATGCAGTGTGTCTTCCTCCCTTTCCTAGGTAATACAACCTCATAGCTTCTGACTCTACATTACAGTGACACCCATTTTAAACCTCCTTTATGCTGCCAGAGTGGTATAAAGGGGCCTTAATGAAAATGAGAATCAATTCCAATGGTGTGCCAATGTGATTTACACATTTCTGTTCCCATCCCAACCAGTGTCTTCTCTATTACTGCTGCAAGCACTCAATAGGCTCCTTACTTTTGGTAATATTCAATCAAGGAGTTTCAGATCTGGTACTGCTGGACTCTGGCCAATTCAAACCTTTTCCAAGCCAAGGATGACCCATTTTGGTTTTGAAACAATCAGCAACCTAAAAAGGATAGCTAGAGCTGCTGAGACTCTGAGATAGGCTACAGCAAAATTAGGAGGCCCGCGTGGAGTCAGGGAAGAGCTGGAGGGAGGCAAGTACTTATTCAAACGTCTTTGAACTCATAAGGAAACTTGGTCATCAAAAATGTTTAACTGAAGGAACAGTTGATGATATATAAAACTGAAAACTAACTTCATTGGGAGTTAGGTGCCTAAATACCTTTGAGGATTTGGGATATTATCCCTAGAAAGCTGCCATTTGTCTACTAATTTCCCTGTAGACAGGGCCGGTGCAAGGATATTTCGCGCCCTAGGCGAAACTTCCACCTTGCGGCCCCCTCTGGCCCAGGGAGCCAGGGCCACCCTAGCTATTTTGGTGCCCTACGCAGCCCCCCCACGGGGGGGGGCTGTGTGGGGCCCCAGGCCTCCACAGGGAATGGGGGGGCCCAGGCCTCCACGGGGGGGCTGTGTGGGGCCCCGCCCCAGGCCTCCACGGGAGAGGGGGCTGGTCCCAGGCCTCTGTTGGGGACGGGGGCGGAGGGGGGCTGGTCCCAGGCCTCCATGGGGGACGGGGGGGGTGGGGGACTGGCCAATTCCTACGGGAAGTGGAATGACCCAACCTCAGCCTGCTCC
The DNA here is from genome assembly GCA_003942145.1 of Platysternon megacephalum. Lineage (NCBI taxonomy): Eukaryota > Metazoa > Chordata > Testudines > Platysternidae > Platysternon > Platysternon megacephalum. The sequence continues at coordinate 10,234,761 of QXTE01000054.1, read as the reverse complement.
GCTCCCCTGGCTCCCAGCTGCGCCGCTGGCGAGTGCGAGGGGGCGGTTCTCCCCTCCCCCCAAGCCTGGGAGCCAGGGGAGCGGAGCAGGCTGGGGCCGGGTCACTCCACTTCCCGCAGGAAGTAGGCAGCCCCCACAGAGGCCCGCCCCCCCACCACCATGAAGGCCTGGGGCCCCAGCCTGCTCTGCTCCCCTGGCTCCCAGGCTTGGGGGGAGGGGAGACCCCACCCCAGCACTTGCCAGGGGCACGGCTGGGAGCCAGGGGAGCGGAGCAGGCTGGGGCCGGCCTGGCTGCAATCTTCAGGGGAGTGGGGGCGGGGCTGGGGCGGAGCGGAGCGGGAGTGGGAAGAGGCAGGGTTGGGGCGGAGCAGGGGCGGGGCCATGGGGAAGAGCCGGGGAGCCCCCACTGCGGCAGCTCCTAGCCCTGCGGCACCCCCCCTCCACCCGGGGAGCCCCCCCACGGCAGCTCCCTGCTCCGCCCTGTGGTGCCCCCCCGTGGCAGCTCCCCGCCCCCCTCCACCCGGGCAGCCCCCCCTGCGGCAGCTACCCGCCCCAGCCCACTTCCGCTCCGCCTTCTCCCCTGAGCACGCCGGCGCCACTCCACTTCTCCCGCCTCCCAGGCTTGCGGCGCCAATCAGCTGTTTGGCACGGCAAGCCTGGGAGGGGAGGAGAATTAGAGCGGGGGCAGCATGCTCAGGGGAGAAGGCGGAGCGGAGGTGAGCTGGGGCGGGGAGCGGTTCCCCTGCACGCCCCCCCCTTACTTGCTGCGGGCAGCCCTCCCCGCACTCCTCTGCCCCAGCTCACCTCCACTCCACTGCCTCCCCTGAGCGCGCTTTTTGGCGCCCCCAACCACTTGGCGCCCTAGGCAGCCGCCTAGTTCACCTAGTGGTTGCACCGACCCTGCCTGTAGAAAATGCATCCCTTTTGTAGATTAGAGGAAGAGAGATTGTTTGCCTATTGGTTTATTTTAAAAGTTGTAGTTTTACTGATAATCTAAATAATTAATCTGTCTGTACTTCCTAGTCATGGTTTCTGAAGTTGCAAGAAACTATTTCTGAAATGACCATTAGTAATTCTCTCTGCACAGTTCATTAGAGACAAAGGATATGTATGACTGCACTGTAGTAGTGTAAAGCATCTGAGTGCACAACATTTTCCAGTTAAAAATAGTTACAAACATGCCACCTCGCTTCCTATGTTTTACATGCATAAGAACTACATAATTAAGCTAATTAAAATAATTAAATCCCCAGGCTAAAAAAATGCCCTCAGTTCAGTTCCTTGGGAAATTGCAAGATAAGTGAAGTGAGCTAATGTGACTGCTCTATAGCATAGTTTTGCAAAAAAAATTCAGGGCACTGGAAAAAAACTTTCGGTGTAGGATATCACATGAAATAGACTTGCAATTACTTCAAGAACAACTCCCCCATCATGTGCAGGCAGGGTTCTTTTGTACTTAGACTTTCTTCTTGCTATGATTTCACATTATTGCCTTTTTTATTATTGCTTTGCTTTGATTTCCTTTACATCCTTTATTGTATGATGATTGCACTTTCAAGAAACCTGAGCTGCATGAAGGGCTGAAGTTACCACAGCATTACATAAATAAAAGACCGGGAGCTGGTGTGCAAACAAAAGTCTGAAGACAGAATCTAACATCTACCCAAAGTTGGAGATATTTTGCTCTGGGCTTGGACAAATTAATTTACTTCTTCTTTTTCTCCTTTACCCCCCTCTTTCGTGCATACTGATTAGAGAGCTTTGGGTTTGCTGGATTATGTTACCACTTACAACTTCTATAAAATGGGATAGAGCTTGTAAAAAAAGGAACTGCATGCAGATCCACAATTACACTGCTTTAGCAGCACAGCTTGATGTATTCAGCAAATAAAATATATTCTTCCCTGGTGGTAAAAGACAAACTTAGCTTCCACCAGAGAGAGTGCCCTAATTTGCCCTAATGTTCTTTCTTTTTAGTCTTTCTAGTGATCAGCAGACTGCCAACCAAGGCTTCATGCTAAACTGAAAGGAGGCGTACAGAGTTCAAAGCACTTCAGCCTTAATGCAAACCCCTCATTGAGAAACATGAAATGCATTATTTGATATGGTAAAGTTATGGGCAATGAAAAAGTGAATACAGTCGCTATAGAAAGTAGCACGTGAACAAAAAGCTTTTTATTTTGAGCATTCCAGATTTTAATCCTTGCAGTGAATCATTTTTTTAGAACCAAATCTGCTGTGAAAAGATTTCTGGTTTAGGGGTTTGTTTGTTTGGGGATTTTTTTTATTTATTATTTTTTGGCTGCTTTGTTTTATAGGGAAGGGGGAGCACCTTTCCAACTTTCTTAGTGCCAGATTCTGCTTTCCGTACTGAGGCAGAGTGGTATCTCACCCTATTAATAGTCTCATGGCTTTCCCCGGACCTGCCAACAAGTAAGGTACTACTCAACGTAAGTGGAGCTGAATCTGGTCCTTCTCACAGAGATTCAAATAAAAACAAGTGCTTGCTGGCGGCAACTGTATGAACCACTGTGTCTGATTTTCATTTTGCCTCCTGTGCTTTGCAATGAGAGGCATCAGTCAAAGCATTTAGGATGCTATCTGAGGCCCATTTCCCAGCCAGTATCATATTTAAGCCATCTGCAAGGGGCTTATGCTAATTTAAATGAAGCATATAAAAGACAGGCAGTGACAAATATAAACCTATGTCAAGTGGATCTTGGATGTGTAAATTCCCCCCAAATGTTCATCATTAATAGCCCCTAGCCATTCCTCTGGTAACAGTGCTCTTGAGTCTGATGAGCTATTGTGGCGAAGAGCAATCATTTAGCTTCATTTCATCTTCCTGGCAACATTCCCTTTGAGTTTAGCTCACTGAAGAATCACTCCAAAGATATTCTCATCCCTAAAATTGTACACATTAGCTGAATGGCTTCATATAACATGCTTATTCTTAACTCAGTAGAATTAGAAAACATGTTTCCAGGACTATACTGGTGACCTACATCTGGCAGTTTCCTTGGAGATATATTTTTTAAAGCCTATAAAAGTCTTAAGCTATGGAAGCATTTGATTCTTTTTATTTAGGAAAACTACAAACCCTGCAACATCTCTCATTAAACGAACAAAATTATGACATCTCTACCGAGAGGATGTATGTGTGAGTTAGGGGAAGGGCTTACATCATTTCTCTAGATAGCAACACATTTAATTCAGCCTCACTGAAACCATGTCACACCTCAGGTCATTTGAATGTTGAAGCAAAATACTCCCTTTAGAAATTTCAAAAATATCAGCCCTAAGTTACCTGATGAATATTTTTAGAACTGTAAAATTTCTTCAAACCCAAGAGCATATTTTAGCCTAGTTTACTGTGGCCTTTCTGTCTCCTTGAACAGGGATCATCATTAGTGATCTGTCAGTTGTGTTAATGCAGTGCAATACAATAGCTAAACAGTCTACAGTGCACCTTTTCTCAGTTTGAAAAGCAGGAAATAAAATCCCTCCATACTGCTGAACCCTGAATAGAAATAAGGCTTGTAAGATTATGCCATACTTAAATGAAGAGGCTTTTAAAGCCAAAGAGAAACTGTCCTCATGTGCTTCTAACATTAGCTAAGATGTTCTACACTGTCAGATACTAGGAATTAGTTATTGCAGAAGTGAATACATATTGGAAGTGCATGAATTTTCCATAGAACTTCCACTGCTCTTTATTTATTTGTGTGAAACTAATTTGCCTTCATTCTGGTTTCATGCAGCAAATTAATATCTTTGCAGATTGTCCATACATATATATCGTTATGGCCAGACAAAACTCCTTAATTTTTCTTATAAATGTGTTCTCTTTTGATGTAGGGTTATTTTATTTTTCTTAATGTTCTCATTAGAACATTTCTGTTCTGATGATTCACAACTCTGTTTTACCATGCCTGATCTGTCTCCCTCTGTCCAATCCCACATGTCAACATGTCTCTTGCCTTATTGGTAAATTAAGGTCAACTTTAAAAAAAAATTCCACCTAACCTATATTTTCTCCATTCTTTCTCCATTACCTTTATAACATCAGCATTTTCCTTGGCATCTGGAGACTTAATGTGGGGGTCACCTTTGATGCCGTCTTCTCATTCTCCCCACACATTCAAACCATGTTTAAATCTTGCCATTTCTTTCTCTACAACATTTCATAGATTCATGGATTCCAACGCCAGAAGAGACCATCATCTAGTCTGAGCACATGTATATCACAGGCCATAGAACTTCTCCCCAAATAATTGTAAAGCAAATATTTTAGAAAAACATCCAATCCTGATTTAAAAAATTAGTAGGGATAGAGAATTCACCACGACCTCCTTTGGTAAATTGTTCCAATGGTTAGTTACCCTCACTGTCAAAATTTACACCTTATTGCCAGTCTGAACTTGTCTAGTTTCAATTTCCAGCCATTGAATTGTGTTATACCTTTCTCTGCTAGACCGAAGAGCCCATTATTAAATATTTATTCCCCATGTAGATACTTACAGACTGTAATTAAGTCACCCTTTATCCTTCTCTTTATTAAGCTAAATAGATTGAGGTTTTTGACTCTATCACTGTAAGGCATGTTTTCTAATCCTTTAATTATTTTCATGGCTCTCACCTGAGCCCCCTCCAATGTATAAACATCCTTCTTGAAGAGTGGGGACCCAGGGCCAGTGCAACCCATTAGGCGACCTAGGCGGTTGCCTAGGGCACTAACATTTGGGGGGCGCCGGCGCCCCGGTCGTCGGTATTTTGGGGGCGGGACCTTCCGCCGCCTCTGTTGGGGGCGGCATTTCGGGGGCCGGACCTTCCGCCGACTAGGGCGGCGAAAAAGCTGGCGGCGCTCCTGTGGGGACCAGAACTGGATACAGTATTCCAGCAGTGGTAGCACCAGTGCCAAACACAGAGGTAAAATAACCTCTCTACTCCTACTCGAGATTCCTCTATTTGTGCATTCCAGGATCCCATTAGCTCTTTTGGCCACAGAGTCACATTGGGAGTTCATGTTTAGTTTATTATCCACTATGATCCCACAAATATTTTTCAGAGTCATTGCTTCCTAGGATAGAGTCCCCCATCCTGTAAATATGGCCTACCTTTTTTTATTTCTAGATGTATACATTTACTTTTAGCTATATTAAAATGCATATTGTTTACTTGCACCCAGTTTACCAAGTGATCCAAATCATTCTGAACTAATGACCTGTCCTCTTCATTATTTACCACTCCTCCAATTTTTGTTTCATCTGTAAACTTTATCAGTGAAGATTTTATGTTTTCTTCCAGATCATTGATAAAAATGTTAAATAACATAGGGCCAAGAACTGATCCCTGCAGGTCATCCTGGAATCACACCCACTTTATAACAATTCCCTGTTTACAATTAAATTTTGAGACCTATCAGCTGTTTTTTAATCTATTTAATGTGTACCATGTTAATTTTATATCATTCTAGTTGTTTATTCACATTGTCATGCAGTACCAAGTCAAAGGCCCTAAAGAAGTCTATTACATCAATACTATTACCTTTATCAACCAAACATATAATCTCATTAAAAAAATATTAAGTTAGTTTGACAGGATATATTTTCCATAAAGTCATGTAGATTTGCATTAATTATATTACCCTCCATTAATTCTTTATTAATCAAGTTCCATATTAGATACTTCTTTATCTTGCCCGGGATCAATGGCAAGCTGAAAGGCCTATAACTACCCAGGTCATCCTGTTTACCCTTTTTAAAAATTGGCACAACATTAGCTTTCTTCCAGTCTTCTGGAACTTCCCCTGTGCTTCAAAACTTATTGAAAATCAACATTAACATTCCAGTGAGAACCTCAGACAGCTCTTTTTAAACTCTTGGATGCAAGTTTTTGGATCTTCTGATTTTGATATGTCTAATTTTAGTAGCTCCTGTTTAACATCCTCTAGAGATACCACTGGAATGGAAAGAGAGCTATCATCACCATATGATGAGACTATATAATTTGTTTTTCCCACAAATACAGGCCAGAAATATGTATCCAAGTATTTTGCATTTTCTGTATTATTATTGCTAATTCTACCATTTCCATCTAGTAATGGACCAATACCATTGTTAGGATTCTTTTTGTTCCTAATATATTTAAAAAGCTTCTTATTGTTATTAACTCTGCTAGCCATAGGTTTCTCCTTGTGTTCTTTTGCTTCTCTTATCAGTTTTCTACAATTTCTAACTTCTGATTTATATTCATTACTATCAACTTCCCCTTTCTTCCATTTGTTATATATAGTTATTTATTTTTATAGCTACCTTGAATTTCCATTTAAACCAGGTCAGATTTTTAACCATTATGGCCTTCTTCCTTAATCATGAGATTGTGGCTTTTGGAGCATCTAGTAAGATATTCTTAAATGATTCCCAATTATCATTCACATTTTTCTTAATAAATTCTTCCTCACAGCTGATTTGCATCATAATTATTTTTAGTTTTTTGAAATTGGTTCACTTAAAGCACCAAGTATATATATTACTGGTCTGGACTTTATTCTGCTTGCACATTATAAGTGTAATCAAGTCATGATCATTTGTACCTAAGCTACCATTAATTTTTAGTTCTGTGATCAGTTCCTCTTTATCTGCTAGGATAAAGTCTAATAAAGAATTCCCCTGTGTTGGCTGCAGCATTTTTTGAGTTAGGAAATTGTCATCTATAATGTTTAGAAATTCCAGGGATGTTTTAGTACTGGCAGCATGAGACCTCCAGCATATGTCACTCAAATTGAAGTCCCCCATGAACATGCTGCTTTTTTCCCCTATACATTATAGATCGGTGCGTAATGAGGCAGTTATCTTGTTCCCTAGTGTGAATTTGATGGTCTGTAGCAGACACCAACTAATACCCCATCTTGTGCTTTATCTGTTAGGACATTGGTCCATGAGCATTCAAGATCATTTTCTTTACAGTTATCAGTGACTCAGAAACAGGTAATGCCATTTTTGACATAGAGTGCTACTCCCCTTCCCCTTTTGCCCACTCGATCCTTCCTACACAGGTTATAACCATTGATTTTAACATTCTGACCGTGTGACTCATCCCACCAGTAATACCAATTAGATCGAATTTTAGCTCATAAATGAGCAATTCCAGTTTCTCTTGTTTGTTAGCCAGGCTCCTAGCATTGGTGTATAGGCAATTCAAGATTTTCTTCTTTCCCTCTCCTACTAGATCTGACCCTTCCTTTCTCTCTCATACCTCCCTGCTCATGAACAAGCATATCTACATCCCTCTGTTTCAGAAAAAGTTCCCTTTAAATCAGTGATTCCCAAACTTTAACAACCTGTGAACCCCTTTCACTAAAATGTCAAGTCTCGCGAATCCCCTCCTAAAAATGAATATTTCCAGGGATTTTCTCCTTTACATGAATATAAATTATAAAAGCAGTGATCTTGGAAATATAAAATATAAAATATGTTTTTACGGCATGCTTATTACACACTATTTCTTATTAATTAATTAACATTTATCATTACAGTATTTTTACTATGTTATGAAAACGGCAACACTCTTCCAAGATCTCACTTTCATAGCTTGTATCACTTTGAATAAGCCTGTTATAAGACAAGGCTCCTATGTTTCATCAAGGAGTATCAGATGTGAAACAGCATGAAGGTATTTAAGAAGCCAACTCAAAGAGTTCCTCCTACACAAGCATTCAGGTCTTGAGCAGTCCAGGCAAACAACGCACGTTACAACAAAGCTTAAACTTGTTCTTCATCATAATTTTAAAAACAATACTAGCTGCCTGTTTAATTTTAAAAACAGCAAAAAAATATCCACCTCCCTTTCCATTTCTTATAAGGAGTCTTGAAGTTTAAATCTCTTCACTGTGATAGTTATGGTTGCTTAGATCTGCTTAGCTCTTGGAAGTCCAGGGGCTCCGGGCTGCTGATCTCGTGCTGCCCAGGGTCCCTAGGGACAGCTCTGTCTGCCACTAGGGAATTTTTTCCTGAGAACCCCCTGTAACATTCACTAACCCCAGTTTGGGAACCACTGCTTTAAATGAATCGCCATGTTATGTGCATAGCTCAGCTGAGTAACTGCATGATTGTACTGCTGTAGCCTACTCGCTTCTTCATACAATGCCCTCTCCAACACTTGTCACTCTGACTCATCATGTAACATCCACAACTTAGATTGCAAGTTCTGGGCTAGGTACATTTTCTTTGTCTTCTTAAATTGCACATCTTTGAATGCTGTAAAACATAATAGTAATAATAATAATAATAATTAATAATAGAAAAAAGTATGTCTAGTAGGGTGCTCTATGGAATCATTGCAATACTTAGTCCTAAATCATCATATCAATGTATGTAATAAAGTCCCAGTCAGATTTGAAAAACACAACAAAGGCAGAACAGCAGTATTGGGAATAGTGCCACAACAGATGTCTTCAGTATAAAAATGTGAAACCTTTGCTGATGGAATTGGCATTTCATAGAGAGAGAGAGGGAAAAACCTGTCCACACATGGCAGATATTTCTGTTAGTATAAACATGGAAATACCTTTAGCTACAGGCAGTTGATAGACAAGAAGTGGATGCCTTTTCCATTCTTTGTGTAGAAATGTAAAGCTCAGACAGTTCTGTGATTATTTTTTTCAACAATGACTGCATCGGGGTTAGAATATGACATTATTTGAATGTTGAGTATAAATGAATAAGAAGAAACCATTGCAGCTCTCATCTGGCAAACAGAAGGAGCCTGGACAAGCTTAATACATTATTCACTAGCAAGTGGTAGAATCACAGAGCGAGCAAATGTAACAGATTCTTTGTACAAGATATTCATCTTCTGAAATAAAAGCATACTGCATGCTCCTTGGGTCCCATTAAAAACATTAGTATGCAAAAATGACAACAAAAATCTAAACAAAACTGTGCCCAAAATAAATTTGATTTAGGATTATATGTTCCTGGGTGGTTTTCATTTGCCTATTTGTTTTAGTGGCACTAAGAGTGTCAAGTACACTTAATTTAGATTAAATAAAACAGTTAATTCAGATAAAATAAGTAACCAATTACTGAAGATATATTTCATACGAAGATACATATAGAAAAACTATGTAACAGTGGTGGGCTGTAAATCCTGCACGGGCACCTAAAAGGCTAAAAGAGCCTGAGAATGCTGATAATGTCACTGATTACACTTAAGGAGGGTGTGGCCAGGTGAAGGGGTGAATTTAGAAGAGAAAAGGATCTTTTGGGAGAAGACCCAGGGAGATGACTCAGTGAGTGTGCTGTCTGTGATGGGGCCTGCTGGAAGGGCAGAGAAATAGATTGTCTACTCTTGAAGTGAGCATGAAATCTCTGGGAAGAACAGGTGCTGCTGCGGGACAATGGCCTGCCTGAAACCCTGGGAAGGTAGAGAACTGTGCCAACTCTAAGCTGGGGGTAAAGTGAGACACAGGAGAATGTGGACAGATGTGAAGATTATACACATTATAGCTGAAGCTTGCTTGAGTGAGAGACGGTGGCCAGTTGAGCCTGATTGGAGTTGGATATTGGACAGGGGTGAGAATATTACATTCAAACTGAGGTGTGCCCGTGAAGGAGAGGTAGCTGAGCCTGATATTTTTGCTGGACTGGTTAAAGGACTCTAACCCCAGAAAAGGTGGAAACAGATTGTGGCCTGGCCAGAGGGCTGTGTCACAGGAAGAGGCAGACCACCAGAGTGGCTGTTTGCGAGGGGTGACAGGTGGAGAAAAACCCTGCTATGCCATGCCCATTCATGAGAGGGCACTCCAGCGGTCGATCCACCTTTCTACAGTAACAAACTGTATGATGCTAGGTTTTTAATCATTACTAATGTGAACCTGTCTTATTCCAGAGACTGAATAGCTGTTAAATCATATGAGACTATATTTTCAAATGCAACTTCTTAATTTATTCACAGAAAACTGCATTTGCAAAAGAAGGCCTTGTCAAACTGCTACGTTTGCATCTCATCTTGTTTAGTTATCCATCCAAACCGCTACTTATATGAATAAATGCTATTTGCACATGCAAATGTGGGAATAAAGTTGGAAGCCAGATTAATGCGTATTGGGCCAAACTTTCAAAAGGGACATCGATCATATAGTTGTCAAACATTAAATGACTTATAACTACCAATTGCTTTCCCATGATCAAGCCACAACCATTATGATATAATTTAAATTTAGTACCACTTGAAACACTGAGTCAAATCACATGAGTCTCTTCTCACATTACTACACAGACTAATCATAGAGGAAAGATGGGCTGGGGTTGAGAGCACTAAGCCTGTGAATTGGGAGATCTGGTTTTAATTCCCTTCTCTGTCACAGACTTCCTGTGTGATCAATGGCTAATCACTTAGGGTTTGTCTACATGGGGAAATTTACTGATATTACTATACCAGTATAATTATACTGTTGTAGTTACACTAGTATAACTCCCCATGTGGATACTCTTATTTGTAATAATGGTGGCCTTTTTTGTTTTTTTGTTTAACTTCTGTCACAGAGTTCACATGGTATAGCCAGAGCAGTATAATAGTAAATTTACACATGTAGGCAAGCTCTTAGTCTCTCTGTTCCTCACGTAGGAAACAGGGATAATAGCACTTTCCTACCTCACAGGGCATTGTAAGGATAAATGCATTACAGATCATGCTGTGATGTTCCCCAGGCATACCCAGGGTTGTGCGGTACCTCACGACCACCTGCCTTTAGCGTGAGGAAGTCTTGTCTGTGATTAATGAGGATCAGCTCCCTGAAACCACCAGCTTCTGGCAATACAAGCACTCCCTACCTTCCAGGCCCCGCAGGCCTCACTCCCTCTGCAGGTTAGTGATAGGCACATACCAACCTGAGAGTCCTCCAAGTGTTCCCTGCAGTGTCCAGCCCCTTATCCGTTGAACACTCACAGAATTACCAGGCCAGACATTCCCAAAAGGAACAGTACACACCAGCTGGTAAGATTCAGCTGTGGGCCACCATTTTGCCTAACACTTCGATATAGTTATAGTGAAAACAAGAATAAGTTTATTATCAAAGAACAGAGATGCAAGCGATAGTGAGTACGATTATTGGAAACAAATGGTTACATATAAAATAAAATCATAACATGCTTTCTAGACACTAAACTAACCAATGATCTCCCCTCCAAAGACTTTTCTCACCCAAAGTTCTCTTCAGCATCTTCAACCAAGCCTGGCTGACACCTCGAAGCAAATTCACTGTCTGCTTACTTCCTCAGTGAAGGGTGTCTGAGAGTCGTCTTTGTCCGCCAAACATAATACAGCAAATCTTTGATGTGCACCTCAAGAGAGGCTTCCCTTCCCCTCCCCCCATTTATTTCTTCCCTTTACCTTTCTTTCTTTGCAGTTGTAATCCTTTATTTGCATTCAGTTCAGACTGGTGAGTAGTGACCCACTGTGAACTATACAATACTTGTTTTACATTTTAAAAAGCCACATAGGTAAACAATTCTTGTCTGACAAAAAAACCCGTTTTTCACCTTTGCTGGTGACCAGTCCTTAGATACAGACTTTAAGCACACATTTTCAGTATATATACAGAACTCTTTACCTAGTATCGATACATACATTTCACAATGATATGGATGACCAGAGTGACACAAGTTTTTATTAGAGACCTCATATGGCCCTCTTTTGGTGAGCTAAAATGTAAATACCAGACTCAGGAGATCCCCTTGCCAGTTGTCACTAGGAGGTTCCTGGGTCACAAGTGCTGAGATATTACAGCAGTGGAGGTTTTTTGAGTACATTTTGGAAGTGCTGGTTATGATTCCCTAGTTAAGGCTGTGTCAATAGTTTTCAGTTAACAGGAACTTAAATCTTTATTTTGCAAAAATCTCATTGAAATGGCAAAAATCAAAACAGCGTAGTAGTTTTGTTTTGGTAAAGTTTACATAAATGTACATGAAGTTATATGTTTGTTAGAGAAGGCAGGGATGAACAAGTACCGCTTGCACTTGTAGTGGAAGATGGTGAGGTATGTGCTGACCCTTAGTTCCTGGGGAAGTTCATTCCACAGCCTCAGACTAACCCTCAAGAAAGCACTGTCTTCCGCACAGACAAACTTTATCCTTATTCTAGAGAGTTCCATTGTGCATGAGGAGCAGAGTTGCCAACCATGCTCTTCATCCCAGAGTTTTAGGCAATCTCTTAGATACAGGGGATACAAGGCATCGAGTGCCTTGAAGATGAGGACTGAGACCTTCAACTTGACTTGATATTCTATGGGAAGCCAGTGTAGAGCAGAGCAGAGGTTTGAGGTGTTTACGGTAGGCTGTGTTGCTGAGGTGATGTGCTGCAACGTTTTATATTAGTGGGAGTTTCCTACGGGTAGACAGCTTCACGCTCAGGTACATTGCATTGCTGTAGTTCATATGGGAGGTGACGAGGTTGTGTACTGCCAAGGCCAGGTCCATCATATTGGGATGGGGGTCTTCTAGCCAGCCAGAGATGGAAGAAAGCATTACCTTACAGGGACGTCAGCAGTGCTAAGGCAGAATAACTCGCCACATGCATGGTGGCACATCTGACTGTCTCAGTCAATGGCTATAATTGATTTTAAAGTATACAAACTCACTGTTAAGGTTTTGAGTTAAGAGTGCCAGTTTGATGAAGCTGGGGTTCGTATTGTTTTGGGATATTTGTTGGAGATTAATCTGAAAGCTTTATGGAGCTCTGGAGTGTTATTGAGTGTTTTATGGGCAATATGAATGTGGAAAAGAATGCACAAGTCTTTCCACTTCTTACTTCCATGCTTTTAAGGTTTGGGATGGATGGGATGTGACTGACACTTTAGCTCTCACTAAACACAATTTTTGTTTGCTAATATAGATTATTCCATCTTTTTGCTTGTATTATTCACATTACTAACTGTAACAGAGGGGGATACCCTATCCATGTGCGTGGGCACTGAGGGACAACCCTTCAGCAGTGTTGGATTTCATATGTCTTTGTCCTTTCCTTGCCCTGCCTCATCCTCCATGGGGTTCAATTTGAGGTAAGCAGGTTGAATGGCAGAATGCCACTGTCTGAGGTTCTGCTTAATGATCCCTGAGAACAGAGCTCCCCGGAGTTGTTTGGTAAGAGCTCCCCTTCCTTTCTCAGACCAGGTCAGTTGTTTATGTTGGACTCCTGCCTCACACATTTCCTTTTCCTCTCCCACCCGGCACCACTTCCCCTTTACTTACCTGTAATTTTGTGTGTCTGATTTGATGTCTCTGGCTCTCCTTCCTTCTTTCTGTATTGTCTTGCCAGGTTGAGATTTCTCTAACTAAAGAGAGGTTGTAGGCCTAATTGAGGGTTGTGGGTGGCTTGCTTAGGTAATAGCTCCCAATACCCTAATGGAGATGGAAGTGGCTTCATTATACCAAAATGAGTATTTCAGGTGGGGGAATTTATTTCTAGGAGAGGAGAACATGTCTAAATGCAACGACTCTTGGAAGCCTTCCAAGGTCTACATAAGAGGGTGCATGCAGAGGAAGAGAGGGGTTGCTCCCTTAGGGTATGTCTACACTATGAAATTAGGTTGATTTAATAGAAGTCGATTTTTTTAGAAATCGATTTGATACAGTCGATTGTGTGTGTCCCCACTAAGTGCATTAAGTCGGCGGTGTGCGTCCACAGTACCGAGGCTAGCATCGACTTTCGGAGCGTTGCACTGTGGTAGCTATCCCACAGTTCCCGCAGTCTAGGCCACCCATTGGAATTCTGGGTTGAGCTCCCAATGCCTGATGGGGCAAAAACATTGTCATGGGTGGTTCTGGGTACATGTCGTCAGGGTCCCCTCCCTCCCTCTATGAAAGCAACGGCAAAAAATCGTTTCTCGCCTTTTTTCCTGGGTTACCTGTGCAGACATCATGTCTCCTGGGTGCTGCTGGCAGACGCGGTACTGCAGTACTACACAGCAGCATCCCCTTGCCTTGCCTTGCCTTGCCTTGCCGACAGCAGACGGTACAATACGACTGCTAGCTGTCATTTTTGTCCCATGGGTGCTCCTGGCCGACCTTGGTTAGGTTGGTCAGAGGCACCTGGGCAGACCTGGGGGCGCCTGGGCAGACCTGGGTGCTCCTGGCCGGCCTTGGTGAGGTCGGTCGGGGGCGCCTGGACAAAAATGGGAATGACTCCAGGTCATTCTCTTCTTTAAGTTTCGTCTAATGGAGATTCAGTCCTGCCTGGAATATCATGCCAGCTGGAGGCTTCTGCCTCAGGCTGCTCTCCCAGTCGGCAGCACTGCGCGGTTGCACCTACCCCCGCCTACCCCTTGCTCCCATGGCTCATGAAGCCTGGACAGTAGTAAGGAGCAGTTCAACTATAGGCTGAGCAAGTGCTCCACAATATCTGTGAGAGTAAGGGGGAGACATTTATGGTGGGGTGGGAGGTTGAAGCAAATCGCCTGGCCGCTGATTACGCTCAGCCAGACACCAGGGCAGTTAGAAGAGCACAGCAGGGCGCGCTGTGCATCAGAGAAGCTTTGAAAACCAGTTTCATGACTGGCCAGGCTACGGTGTGAAAGTTCTGTTTGTTTCTCTTTGATGAAAACCTGCCCCCTTGGTTCACTCTACTTCCCTGTAAGCCAACCACCCTCCCCTCCCCCCTTTGATCTCCGCTTGCAGAGGCAATAAAGTTATTGTTGTTTCAAATTCATGCATTCTTTATTAATTTGTCACACAAATGGGGGGATAACTGCCAAGGTAGCCCGGGAAGGGTGGGGGAGGAGGGAAGCACAGGGGTGGGGTAGTTGTAGGGGCACCCTCTAGAACAGGGGTCTCAAACTCAAATGACCACGAGGGTCACATGAGGACTAGTACATTGACCTGAGGGCCGCATCACTGACACGCCCCTCGCTGCCTCTGGCCCCGCCCCGACCCCACCCCTTCCATTAGGCTCCGCCCCTGCCCCACCTCTTCCCACCCCTTCCCCACCCCATTCAAACCCCTTCCCGAAGTCCCCACCCAACGCTGCCCCCAGGGGGTGCAGGAGGTGTGCAGGGTGCGATGGGGGCTCAGGACAGGGAGTTGGTGTGTGGGGTGCAAGAGGGTGAGGGGTGCGGCAGGGGGTCGGAGTGCAGGGTGCAGCAGGGGGCTCAGGGCAGGGCGTGCAGGAGGGGTGTGGGATGTGGCAGGGGGCTCAGGGCAGGGGGTTGGGGTGCAGGAGGGGTGCGGGATGTGGCAGGGGGCTCAGGGCAGGGGGTTCGGGTGCAGGAGATGTGCAGGGTGCAGCGAGGGCTCAGGACAGGGAGTTGGTGTGTGGGGTGCAAGAGGGTGAGGGGTGCGGCAGGGGGTCAGGGTGCAGCAGGTGGCTCAGGGCAGGGAGTGCAGGAGGGGTGCGTGATGAGGCAGGGGGCTCAGGGCAGGGGGTTGGGGTGCAGGAGGGGTGCGGGGTGCGGCAGGAGGCTCAGGCAAGGAGTTGGGGTGCAGGAGGGGTTCAGAGAGCGAGCTCCAGCCCGGCGCCGCGTACCTAGAGCGGCTCCGGGGTGGCAGCAGTGCGCACCGGGGCCAGGGCAGGCTCCTTGTCTGCCCTGTCCCCCCGCGCTGCTCCGTTCCAGGAAGCAGCTGGAACCGTGTCCCTGCAACCCCTGGGGGAGGGGGAGGGGCTCAGGGTTGCGTCCATGTGCTGCTCTTGCTACTCCTCCAGGTACCTCCCATGAAGCTCCCATTGGCCGCGGTTCCCTGTTCCCGGCCAATGGGAGCTGCGGGGGGCGGTGCCTGGAAGGAGGCAATGCAGGAGCCGTCTGCCTCCTCCCCCTCCCCCCCGGCTGTGCTGCCGGCTGCTTCAGGGAGCAGCGTGGGGCTCGCAGCACCACAGGGACAATCCCGCGGGTAGGTAGTGGAGCGGGGGGAGGGGCGCATGCGGGGAGCTTGGCGGGCCACACGCAAGAGCCCCGCGGGCCGCATGTTTGAGACCCCTGCTCTAGAATGGCATGCAGCTCATCATAGAAGCGGCATGTCTGGGGCTCTGACCCGGAGCGGCCGTTTGCCTCTCTGGTTCTTTGGTAGGCTTCACACGGTACTGCTGCGGGTCCCTGTTATAACCTCTGTCCTTCATGCCCTTGGAGATTTTTTCAAATATTCTGGCATTTCATCTTTTGGAACGGAGTTTGGATAGCACGGATTCATCTCCCCATACAGCGATCAGATGCACTACCTCCCGTTCGGTCCATGCTGGAGCTCTTTTGCGATTCTGGGACTCCATGTTCACCTGTGCTGATCAGCTCGCTACGCTGGCCAAACAGGCAATGAAATTCAAAAGTTCGCGGGGCTTTTCCTGTCTACCTGGCCAGTGCATCTGAGTTGAGAGTGCTGTCCAGAGTGGTCACAATGGAGCACTCTGGGATAGCTCCCAGAGGCCAATACCGTCGAATTGCGTCCACACTACCCCAAATTCGACCCAGCAGGGTCGATTTCAGCGCTAATCCCCTCATCGGGGAGGAGTACAGAAATCAATTTTAAGAGCCCTTTAAGTCGACAAAAGTGGCTTCGTCGTGTGGATGGGTGCAGGGTTAAATCGATCTAACGCTGCTAAATTCGACCTAAACTCATAGTGTAGACCAGGGCTTAGTCAAAGCCTTTTGAAAGTCCAGTAAAGTATATCAACCACTTCTTCCTTGTCCCCAAACTTGCAACACATTCAAAAGAGCAGTGAATTTTAGAGGTATGATTTTTCCTCTCAGAAGATGTGCTGGTTTGTCAGCTAACTTACTTGGTATCAAAATAAAGCTAACTGGCCTGTAGTTCCCAGGATCTCCCCAAGAACTATCCCTAAAGAAAGGCACATGATCTGTTACTCTCCACATGGTAGCTGAATTTAATAAGGTTTCATAGGTCTGTGATAATAGGCAGATAGTTTCAATTTGAGGGGAGTATGGGTTTTTTCTTTCTAAAAGTATTTTTGATTATATATTTGTTTTCTTCAAGTGCCAGGAGATCGTCCAATGCATGAGAGAGACTATAGATGCCAAATATTTGCATGATTATAATTGTTTTTTTAAAAGGCAAAAATCATCTGGCTTCATGTTTTGAGAATGTTTTGCACAGATCTAATGCCAAAACATTAATTCTATTTGTCCACTTCTGAAAGTCCTTGAATTTATTTTAAGGGGAGAATTAAAATACTTACAAATAGGCTGTTTTCCTCTTGCTGATTGCATGCACTGTTTCATTTTATGCAAAACTGTGAGTGAATGTAGCGCTTATGACAATGACGGATTATCAATACTAGCTCGAGCCAGGCATAGTTTTGGCAGGTGTTGCACAAACTTTCCCTACACAGTTCTGCTAATGTGCCTGTAACCTGATCTGCAGCCCCTGTGCTATTCCAGTCCTGGGCCTCTTGATCAGAGACTGCCAAGTATGAGTTATGCCAGCTTGTTTGGTGTTTTAGTAACATGAATCACAGAGGACTAGGATGAGACCACCAACATCATACTCTAATAGTGTTCTAAATCATACTCTTAAATAAACAATACCACTGCTTTAAAATCTTTGAAGGAAAAAAATGATGAGATTAGATGCTGAGGCATCATCTACCTCCACAAAGAAATATTATGGTGCTGTCCTATTCCTCTCCTTAGTTGGCAATCACATGACACTGATTGGAAACTATGAAAGCGGCATCTGGCCTCTTGGCAGACTCAACTGGCTGGTTTTGTTGGCAACCTTCAAGCTGCCTGCAAATCTCACATAGTCCAGACAGCCAAAGGACAATCTTGTACTCTTGGGAAACATTTTATTTAAATCAGCTTTAATTTTGATCATTTCTGCAATTTAATTCTGTTCAAAACCAATGTGGTGCCCCAGTCCTTCATTAAAATTGACTACAAAGCTGCTTACACAATGGGCAAGGGAAGTTCCAAGCCTCAGTATTGAGTGTTGTGCAGTAGAGTAGTCTAGCAGAGTGACCTAGTGGCTAGGGTACAGGGCAAGGAGGTAGGAGTGCTGGGTTCTGTTCCTGGCCTGGCCACTGTTCTGCTATGTGAATTTGGGCAAATCACTTTGTCTGTTTCTCTCCTTTTCAGGGTAAGGAGTGTCTTTTACTATGTATAGCACATAGGACCCTTATTTCAGTTGGTACCTCTAGGCATTGTTGTCAGAGAAATAATAAAATTGTATTATTTTTATTACTCTTGAAGCCAAATTGTAATCCTAGAGCAATATTAACTGGCACTTGTATTTATATTCTGGGATGATTTTTTTTTTTTTTAAAAGCAACCCTGAAAGTTCCTTAGTTAATTCAGAGAAGTCCATTGAAGGTTATGTCTAATATTAACAAATATTATTCTCTAATGTATTTTCATGCTTAATTTACTGGCAGTCTGCTGACCTATTCTATTCTGACAGTCCCTTAATAATAAACCTAGCACAAAAATTTTGAACCCAGGCACCTAAAATTCATATTTAGGCCCCTAAATAGACCTGGCCTATCTTTAAAAGATACTGAACCCCTGCATGGATGGCAAAAGGGGTTGCTTAGCAACTTGGAAAATCAGAGCTACTTCTATATAAGTGCTTAAATGTGGAATAAGTATCATAACTATAGGCCCCAGATTGGCAAATGTTGGCCCTATTTTCCATTTCCTTTGTAATACCGAGCTATAATGGGACAGTCTATTCAAAGTTGAGCTGCATGCCTATATGTACCCATTAGCTGAAGCTGTTTAATAAAACATGATCTTCTCTCGAATTTAACAAAAGGAAGGTATTTTAATGTCAACAACTACTGTAGAAACTCTGGGCAAAGCTTGCTGTGTCCATGCAGACTTATCTGTGTGTGACTGTGCTTGGAGTCATGATTCCCGTGCATGTAACGATTTATCTCACAGTGTAGAAAAGTTGCCATGGTGACAAGAGCTCTGCAAATAAATATATAAATAATACATGAAAGATTTTTATAAGCATACATTAAAGCTCCAGTTCTCATATAGACTTCTTTGTTACCCGAATGTGGGGGGAAAGTGTCACCTGGAATTCTTCTGGCTGTATGTGTTTATGAGGTTCAATAAAGGAAGTCAAACCTTCTACAGACATTTGCTTTGGGAGGTCAGCATCAAGATTTATTTACCCAAGAGATAAATATTGACAAAGGTGAAGCAATGTATCTTGAGAGACACTAAACTTGATGGTCATTAAAACAGGATATCAGTGGTCCAGATCCGGGGGCCCTCTCCAGTAATGCAAAGCAGCCCTGAAGCTTGCTTAATCAGCTCTAGGAGGATTACCCCTGCCTAGACACGTGCTCAGCTGATGTGAAACTACCAGAGAATCTGCTGTGACACCCCTGGCCAGTGAAAGGAGGCATGGCTAGAACATACTTCTGTACCATGCATCCCTGGCTGTTCTAACCCATGCCAATGACCAGCCCGGGTCTTGAACAGTCCCAAGAAAGGGATAAAAGCTGTTGCAAAGACACCATTTGTTCCCCATTCCTCTCTGGCCTTGCTCCAAGCACAGCTCTATCATACTGGGGGCTCTGGGCAAACATGTATTTTGTACCTTTGTGAGGGCCATGTCTTGTGGTTGTTCTCAGCACAGAACTCAAGTTTAAGTCAGCTGGAGTTCCCTGTCCAGAGCAACTAGGGAATTGGGCCCTGAATGTTTTCATCATACCTACCTGGTGCACTCTCCATTATGGCAATGAATGTGCTATATAATCCTTCCAAACTGACTGAGAAATGGAATCCGTGATCCAGGGGGTGGGGGGAGTGCTATTCTTCAGCATTATAACTAATCAGGAAGAAAATGTGCATATGTTTATCTATTTGGTTCATCAGAGACAAATGTTTTCAGTGAGATCAGTGAATCAGGATGTAGTGTTTATATATGCAGACTGGCTGGTTAACATTATTCCAGATTACCCTCAATATTTTTGATTGAAGAGGAGGAAAACAAGCTTCATCGCTTGACTATTTCAGCCAATCAGTAACCATGTTTTTCTTCAAAATTATTTTGTTAGGTTTATTTCAAATAATTAAAAAGCCTGCCATGATCTTTAGGTGCTGTATGTATCTATCCAGGCACAATTAATAACAAAAATATGATGACTAATCTAACTGGACTAGTGGTATGCTACAATTTAAATCAGTCTCTCAATACCTACATGAAGAACACAACTGGGATAATGTGCTCTTCAGTTGAGCAGACAAAGGTATAACGGCATCTAATGGTTGGAAGTTGAAGCTAGACAAATTCAGAATAGAATTAAGGTGCAAGTTGTTAACAGTCCAGGGCTGTTTGCCATTGGAACAATTTACTAAGGGCCATGGTGGATTCATGATTAGGGCTCCGTGTCTGTCACGGAGGTTGCGGAAGTCACGGATTCCATGACTTTCTGCGACCTCCGTGACTTCTGCAGGGGCCAGTGCGGCTGACCCCAGGACTGCCCAAGCAGCTGGCTCCGGAGACAGCTGCTCAGGTGGCCCCTGGTACAGCCACACCAGCCACTGCAGGAGGGGCCTCTGGGACAGCCAGAGCAACCGCTGCTCCAGCAGCCACAGCAGCGGTTCCCGGCCAGCCGGCTGGCTGGAGCAGCACAGTCTGCTGGCCCCAGCAGCTGGTGCCACTGGCCTTGGGCGCCCTGCAGCCACAGACACACACACCCCGATGCCCACCCCCAAGATTTAATCACAGGTATTTTTTAGTATAATCCAGGGGCAGGTAATGGCCGTGAATTTTTGTTTGTTGCCCATGACCTGTCCATGACTTTTGCTAAAAATACCCATGACTAAATCATAGCCTTAGTCATGATTACTGGCAGTTTAAGTCAAGGTTGGATGTTATCCTAAAAGATATGCTCTAGTTCAAACAGGAATTAATTCAGGGAAGCCCTATGGCCTGTGTTGTATAGGAAGGCAGATTAGATTATCACAATGGTCCCTTCTGGCTTTATAATCTATGAATTAACCAGCTGAAATTATCCACCACTATCACTTTCTGGACCCTGACCCCACCATGCTCCACAAATTGGAAATAAAGATGCAATTTTCACACACCCTGAGGATTGGCAAATTTGGGGGGGTTGACTGAGATGGGAAATGAGGCAAATCAAGGACCCTCATAGAAAATGTCCTACCACAAGCTCCATTTTTTTTTAAACCAAAAGACCAACAGCCTAAGTATCTCCACTGCATGAAACTGTGGGGGTCTATCATATAGGCAAGTGTCAAATCTAGGGCTTGAGACCCAGATTCAGCAAGGGGCTTAAACATGTGCCTAACTTTAAGCATGTGAACAGCCTCACCGAAGTAATACTGTAAGTCAAAACCAACACATTACACTCCAGCCAGAAATGAGTAGGCAATCGCTCAGACTGTGAAGCACGGATGTGATAGGCTCATGGCATAAAACACTGCTGAGTAAGTGGGAAATCAAATTCTCCACTAGTTCAGTTTTTGGTTGTTTTTTAGTATTAGCCTTATCTTTGGAAGAATGCATGATAGTAGTCTAATCTAAAAGTGACACACATGAATGAATGTAACAAGGTCTGCATCCTAACCAAACAGTTGCACTCTTCTTGTAAAGTGTCAATAAAAAGACACCATCTTAGCCACAGATCTACCTGATCATTCAAGTGCAGCATCAACCTGAGCAACAAAAAGATGGGTGCATGTGTCACTTCTTCTATTTCTTCCAGTTGATTCTCAACAGTTGCTCATGTGATGTGTCCCAATAGCCTTTGCTGTGTTTACAGTGGCTTTGGCCTTGAAGTCCTCAGAGATAACTTGTTGCATTTACAGGAGAGTTCAGTTCTGTGCTTTTCATGAAAGGAGGCAAAGAGTGAACAACTTGAGTCAGGTGGTGTAGTGATGTAGATTACTGCACTGATTGAGCTATGATGCATTTCTCTTCATACCATAGTGCATTGGATTTGTGGGGTTGCTGCTCATCTGCCACATGAAACAATAGCATTCACTTTTCCAATTTAGTCTCAAGGCATGTCATCCCAATGAGATCCATTGGGTAGTGGAAAGGTTTTCAGATTTTGCCCTAGTTTGTTCTAAAAATACTAGCAGAAATATGTTTTCCTCAAATGAAAGACCATAGAGATTACATTGGTGGGTTCTTATATATAAAATGTTTGTTTTATTTAAGCTGCTCTAAACTCCTCTGGCAGAGGTCATAGCCTCTGATAACTGACAGCTCAGTTGTCTTTTGGGGGGGGGCAGGAGGGGAGGGAAACTGTGCTGTAGATCTACATTCATTAGAAAATCATCACATAACCTGGAATCCAGAGCACCATGAATTTGATCACGTCTGCTAGGAAAGAAGTTTGAATAGAGTCAATGTGTTAGCCTATTGCTTTTCCTCCTCTTATGATTTTTAAACAAATGTTGTTTATTTACAAGTGACAATGCACTCTATATAGCACTCTCTACTAATCAACCAGTGGAAACGCTTTTGTATCCCCATGCACAGTTCAAAGAAACAAAGATTCTAGCTCACCGTTTCAGGGTGGAATAATTTAGGTGCCTCTTGATCGTGAAGAAACACAAAAGAGAGTCAGTTACAGTGAAGAGCATCATTGAATTATTTATTGCCTCAGATGTTTTCCCCTTTATTTGTAGTACTATACTCATTGCATTTACCACAATGCTGATTCAAGAAACAGTCTGGTAACAGCACACATGAAAAACACAGATTACATAAATTTGTGCAGGGCTCGATCAAGCATGAGTGGAAGGGCAAATGATGTCAAGAAATCGTTGTACAGATACTATAACTTTTACTTACTAGGAAGGCTTATGGGATGAAGCTAACAGCAAAACTCAGATTTCAAATTTTCCTGGTAACTCAACGCTAAATATTTATACAACTCTGTCCGTTCTATATATATTACATACAAGCAAATACAGGGAACCGACTTTAACTTCTTTTTAAAATTGTTCCTTGGCACATCAGTTCTCATGGAAGTTGTACTTATCCCACTTTCTGTTCAGCGTCGTCTAAGCAATATATCATTATTTGCTGCTATTTTTGATGATCTTTGGGTGGCAATCATGTGCATTTTTGTCTTAGCTACTATGGCAACCAACCAGTTGTCTGTCAGAGGGCCCAGCCATGGTTGGCCATCTCTTCACATTATTGCTTGATGGTGTAAATTTGCAATATGATCTATTTTAAAAGATACATCTCTATTTCTTAAGATCATGCCAGTTTGTTATACATTCTATTAAGTGGATCTGGATGAGAATTACATAATCACACCCATTTGTTAATGCAGATGTTCTAAGGGTCCAAGTATCTGCTCAGCAGTTGGGCAAGAGTGGTCACTTTTGATTGGCTTCATGTCAAAAGGTCTTCCAGTGAACCTGATCATGCTTGAAGTTAATGTATATATTGTATTGTTTAGTTATGTCGGTCAATGATCAGTATAACATACTGTATTTTTCCCTAAGTCACCACTAGTAGTGATTCCTTTTCTAAATGTGAAATGTTCACTGTATTTCGGTCTCAATTCTTTCACCTTGTTTCCTATAAAAGCTGTATTTCATACAGCAAAGCTGGAGTATTGGCAATGGCTCATGTGGGATGTTTCAGTGTACCCCAGCCCTCTGAAGAGACTATAGGCCAGGAGGCTGGACCAGAAACTTGGGCTACAACGTACAAGAAAGTTAGTAGCAGTTGGTGAGCACATGGTGCCTTGTTGACTCAGCTTGGGTGGCTCAGCCATGCCCTTAGATTTTGAGTGACTGCTTTGTATTTAGATTGCAGGTGGCCTGCAGTAGGCTAACATTTTCCCTGTGCCCAATGAACCTGAAAGACCCAACCAGCTGCAGTCTGTTGCCACTGATGTGGAACTACGATGGGGCCCGCAAATACTGGTCGTAAGGGAAATCGCCCGGCCAATGGTCAGTCAATTGTAGGTACCACAATTGTAGGTACCACAGCAGACTTGTTAAATGACTGTGTCAAGTGGTATACTGCTGTACCTTTGCAAAATTCTGCAAATAGCAGGCTTCTCATGCACTGGGTGCTGGAACTAGAGACTTGGGAAATGAAAAAAGACAATCTATTTACAGCCAGTCAAAAAAAGCAGTAACACAATTCTTGAAATTGTTTAGAATTTTTTTTACGGTCTCTGAAATTTCCTTGGAGTCTTCTTTCCCCCCCCCCCCAAAAAAAACCACCCCGAATCAGTTTTATAGATGTTCCAAAAGCCAAAAACATTGCAAAGGTGGTAGAATATTTCTTTGGGAGTTTCCATTGAAATGTTGACATCTGCCATTTAGAAAAAAAAACAAAATCTGAAAAATTCTCACCGGCTCTCCAAAAGTATAGGAAAGAAGACAACTGGAGGCACAGAAACATCCATTTGAAATGTATATTTTAATAAAGAAGCTATTATTGTAAGGAATTATTTTGTTTAAAAACAATTTTATATTGAAATCTTGGCAGTTGCCTCCTCTTTAAGATTTTCTTTCTCCAAGTTCTGAATGATCTTAACTACCCAGAGCCTTTCAGTACAGTTGTTATAAAGCACCAAACCTTGCCATCCTCTTCTGTTTCATTACTAGTCAGAAACTCTTTCATAAAATACCAAAGACTGATCTATAAATATTAGAAAATGTATAAGTACTATTTTGGTTTTGTTCTATCCACCATGGATTTGTTCTTCAACATTAAAGTCATACAAAGGACTTCAGACGTGAATGACAGACTTGGAAATATAAAACTGTTGAATATCCCAAGCCAAAAAAAGAGGGAAAGGCAACAAAAAAGCAGCTTCGTCAGCTGGTAGAAATCTGTGTGGTTCCAGTGATGTCAGTCTTAAAAATTGACCCAGTTTTTAAAATTGCAAATAAATTACATTTCAAATCAATTTTTGAAGGCAAATTACAGGTATGTGGGGAAGCAAGGGCTTGAGTTGAGGTGTGCCAGAGTGCAGGGAGTTAACAGGTGAGCCTGCATTCTCATCCCTCTGACACCAATTAGTTCCCCTGGAAAAGGTTGATTGGGGTAATTGAAATGATCTAATCAGGTGGAGGGGGCTGGGTGAGCTAAAGCGCCAATTAGCCCATCAGCTCAAGGCTGATAAGAAGGACACAGGAAGGCAGTGAGGGAAGACAGGAACAGAGCTAGCTGAGCCCTGTTTCAGGGAGATCTCAGAGAAGAGAGACCTTTATTCCTTTCAAGCCCAGGAGGTGGAGGAAGAGCCAAAAGCACAGGGAGCACTGTAAACAGTCTTGCTGCACTGTAAAGGCGTTGATAAGAGGGACCATAAAAAATGGCACAGTGTGGATACACAGCCAGTGGAGTCAGAGCAGTGTCTGTGGTGCTAGAAGGCAAGAATGGGGCGTGCCCTGTTAAGTGAGGGTTCTTTGTTTCACTTGGAGCAGCTGGCATCACACACAAGAAAACAGTGCCTGATCATGCAGGAATGAAGATGAAAATCTCAATTTCCTAAAGAAGGATCTGTTGAGAGGGAGAGGAGAATTTCCTAATCAGTGTGACATTAGAAACTGAACTCTGCTTTCATTGTAATATATTTCAGAAGAGATAAAAGCAAAAGGCAGGGAATGCTCATTCTTTACAGCTATTTCTATTTGAATATGCTACTCCTTCCCAATATTTCCAATCTGCATTTTCTGTACCTGCAGACCATCCATGCACTCATCAATTTTGATTAAACTGATTTGGAAGGGAACTATGGAATAGTGAACTCAGAACTTGACAGGCAGATGAGAAAAATGTATCTTCAACTAGTGCACTTTTCACTTTATAATTAGGACTTTCACCACTGGAGCAAATTCCAGCCTCTGATTCTTACACTCAGTCCCCAGTGAAGTCAATAGAAACTGTGTCTATCTGAGGATAGAATTTGGTTCATTCTGGTTTTTATTTCAGATGAGCATTTTTAAGAACCTCTTTTACAACTCCTGTTTAGTTTTTCTTTCTGCAGTTCTTTTCTTGTACCTTCAATAATGAAATTATTCATAGTTATCAAATATATAGAGAACACCTTGTATTTTCAAAATAGGGCACTAAAAACATGAATTTGCTAACTTGAAGAGCGCATATTCCAGAGGTGAGCTATACAGACTTCACTTGTGCAGGCTACGCTATGCTATCTAGATAACCCTAATGCAGCCATTACTATAGTATCTGTGGACTTAATTTTCAGAAGTGCTGAGCACTTTCAACTCCAGCTGAAATCAGTGGGAGGTATGGATGTTCAGCACCTCTGAAAGTCAGACCTCTTACCTAATCCTATATTCTGTACTTGAGGCCTGATTCTGGTCTCACACCAGTTTTGGACCATAATGACATTCCAAGACTATTGTATACTGGCTTAGAATCTAAATTAGCCTCTTCTGTCTTAGAGAGGAAAGTATTTTTACCCTTATTGGAAGTACTGTGCACATAGTCATTAGACTTCAAGGATTTGTGCCTGAATTACGAGTGCAAGTCTGGGCCCTAT
The DNA here is from genome assembly GCA_003942145.1 of Platysternon megacephalum. Classification (NCBI taxonomy): domain Eukaryota; kingdom Metazoa; phylum Chordata; order Testudines; family Platysternidae; genus Platysternon; species Platysternon megacephalum. The sequence goes on along the minus strand of QXTE01000054.1, from coordinate 10,208,289 downwards.
TTAGTAATATTGGGGGCACCATGCACCGATCTAGAAGCACAACTCTGGTCTTTATTAGACAGCCCTCTGCATAGAACTTCTCATTCCCACTGCTGAAAATACATCCCTACAAGCAGTGCAGGACAATGTGCATCAAGGTTGCAATGGGACGCAGAGCTTTAGCATGAATCTAAAAATCACCCCAGACAGAAAGGACAAAGAACAGTCTAGACGTGTCAGTTATGTAGCTGTCTCACTTCCTACTGCTCTCTTTGTAGAATGGCCATAGAAACCTTTATTAGAGGCTTGCCTCTCTGCTCTGCCAGGCTACTCAATAAAAGGATTTAAGGCTTTTATCATATCTGAAGCTGCTTTTTCTTTTTTGGAGCTGCATCCCCCTGTTCCTACATACACTTATTGGTGTATGTCACAATGGCGTGCTTACCGAAGCATAGATACATTGATTTAACTCCATTGAGTTCAATATAGCTAGCCCCACTTACACCGACTGAGGCTCTGACCCTATATTTAGGATTAACACAATCAAAAGTAGGATCCCTGTTACAAGAGCTGGCGAACAGCAAAAAGCTGAAGAATGGCAAAAATATTAATCCATTACTTTGCCCAGTTCCATCAGTTGTCTCAATAATGGAAAATGTATTTAAATACATATAAAACAATTTCTCCAGTAATTCCCCTGCAATACATTATTTGACCTTCTCTACTTGCTACATACATCAAAATTTGACAAATTAGAGCTGCTTGATGGGGCTGGGGGTTTTGGTTTTTTGGCTGCCGCCTCCTGGTGATTTCCTTGTTCTCCATACTGGAATTGTAGCTGGATGGTGCTTGCTGCTGTTTTGGTGGGGCTGGGGAAGGCCAGCAGGGTGTTTCTGGTCCCTGGCTAGTTCGGTGCCATGAGGAGATCCTAGTGAATAGGGCAGTGGACAGGGACTCAGGAGACCTGGGTTATATTCTTTCCCTACCACTGGCCTGCTGAGCAAGTCTCTTTGCCTCTGTGCCTCAGTTTCCCCATCTGTAAAATGGGGATAAAGATGTTGACCTCCTTTGTGAAGAGCTTTGAGATCTACTGATGACAAGCACTACATAAGAGCTAGGTATTTATTAAAAACGTAAACTTCATTCAAGCTATTCTTGTCCTGGGACCAAACGCTACGATCCTAACACGATCACCAGAGCGCTTCTTCACGTTATAACACTTGTGTTCACCAACCAATTTTGGGCAAAAAGCCAAAACAGAAAGATCTAGTGCAGGCAAAGTGGTTTGCACTGTGTCCTGGAGGTCAACAAATTCAGGCTGTACTGTGCCAGCAAGTGGGTGTGCATTTTAGAGTCAGCCCCATAGACATAAATACAGAGGCTGTTGGGAAGAGTGTGTCAAATGATCTCAAGGCAGTGGATGGGATGGAGACAGTGTCCCAGCCAGGTACAGTAGTTGCACTTCAAAAGTTTCTACTGGCTTATGAAATTAATGGTTCTACTGGGATTCCTCCTTTTCGGTAGAGGCAATATCTTGCAAATCAGTGGAATTTTTTTTCAAAACAGAATAAACTTTGTAAGTAGATCCATAGAGGTCTTTAGATTAACAGCTTGAATTGCACCCAGAAGCAATTAGAGAGTCAGTACAATCTACAGTGTAATGTTCTTCAAGTGATCCAGCATACTAGATACTAAGGGCCAGATTTTAAAGGTACTTAAGCACCTAAAGATGCAGATTCTCTAGGTGCTTTTGAAAATCCCACTGGTGCCTATCTTCATCGTTAGGCATCTAAATACCTTTAAAAATCTGGCCTTAAGGGGCTGACTTTCATTTTCCTTAATGTCCCTTTACACCACTGTGCAGAATATATTTTGCACCCACTTTTAAGACCTTCTTACTCTGACAGAGCAGAGAAAAGAGGCTGCAGTGTAAATAACATCTAGGCCCTAAATGCCTATATCCAGGTTAATTTCAATCATATGCTATCTTTGCATTAAGAATGTTATTCAGACCCAGGTATATGCTTTTGAGAAACTAATTAGTGCTAGCCTGAAGATATTGCTTTAGGCATAAATCCCTTTTGCTTTCAGTGAACACTCATACTTCATACACACCCTAATGCTAATTTCTATATAGTTTGGGGGGAAAGTCTGAGTCTTTCCCTCTTCGGATCTCTATATAAGGAATTTCAGCATTCCTTTGAACTCCATGGACATGGATGCTGGAGACTGGCTTAGACTTGTCAACCTAATGAAACAAGTTTCCACGCACTTTTAAGAAAGCAATAACGAGCCAGTCATAAGTTCACCACAAGGAGGTGAGGGGGGTAACAACAATTATTGGGTGGAATAAAGCCCCTCAATCACGGCTCGCAGGCAGGAATTCCTTTGAAACTTTTAGCCTCTGCCTTAACCACAATCCTTTCTGACACATGAGGTGTAAACTACACATCAAACAGAAAAAAGAAAGCAGACACCAACAAATACACAAAGGAAAAGGAAGTAGTGTACAATGGCACTACACAAAAATGGCAAAAATGACTGTTACATGATTGGGGTTCAGTTAGGGTGACCAGATGAGAGGGAGAAAATATCGGGACACATGGGGGGGGGATCGCCGGCAGCAGGGCTGGCTCCAGCGGTTTTGCCGCTCCAAGCGGCAAAAAAAAAAAAAAGCCACTATCAGCGGCAGCTCTACCGCCGCCGCTTCATTGTTCGGCGGCAATTCGGCGGCAGGTCCTTCCCTCCGAAAGGGACTGAGGGACCCGCCGCTGAATTGCCGCCAAAAAACCAGACGTGCCGCCCCTTTCCATTGGCCACCCCAAACACCTGCTTGCTGCGCTGGTGCCTGTAGCCAGTCCTGGCCGGCAGAGCAAAAAAAAAACTAAGTGCTGCCAGCGGAGCAAAAGAAATTTTTTTAAAAGCGGACCAAACATCGGTTGGGACGCAGGACAAACGCCTAAATATCGGGACGGTCCCGATTTTATCGGGGCCTCTGGTCACCCTAGGTTCAGTTGTGGTAAAACAATTATTTAAATTGTCTTGTAGATTTGTATAGAAAAATCACTTTTGTTGTTGTCCTCTGCCTAGCTGTCTGTCTGTCCTTCGACTGTATACTTGTATTTCTGGAAAGCACTTCAGTTTAATTTCAATCATTAAAACCAATCAAGCCTGGGCAAATAGAATTCATGGTGAAAATTTTGAGACTCAGACTTTCTGGCTAGAGAACCCAGCATCTCGTAAATTGGCCTGTAGAAACAGAATTGTAAATTTCAGTGACATTCATCACGTTAGACTGCTGATTTGACAGCACCTAATGAGGGCCACCCAAAAGGGATAGGGAGGGCAAAAGGGGCAGTTTGCACCGGGCCTCCCATTTGAGCAGGCCCCCAAACTGAGTGGCATTGCAACCTGGCATGTGGCGGCGCAGCACCACTCTGTCATGACAGAGGGGCAGTTGCACCCTACTCCAGGTTGCAACACCCAGAGGTGGGAGCGGGGCCCAGCCTTGTGGTCCAGAAGCCACCGCTGAGGTGTGAATGTGAGGGGCTTGCTCTCCAACCAACCCCGCCTTGGGTCCTCCCTTCAGTGGTAATTTTATTTAGAAGAGTGGCAGGAGCCTCAGTTTCAGATTTTGCCCCGGGCCCCCATAAACCTCTGTGTAGCCCTGACAATAATATAACATAATCTGTACAATGCTGTCAATGTGTTTGTGTATTATGTATACCCTAATATTAAACATTATAAGGTAATTGTATGGATTTCCAAAACAGAGCTTCCGTTTTGAAAGCAGGGGAAATCTATTTTGGCTTCATTTTAATTTCCTTTCATTCACTCCAATGCAATTGAAGGCCTGTGGGCAAGCCCACGCCCAGGTGACTTCAAAAGGATGATTACTGTCTAATTTCTGCAATTAGAGCTCTAAACTTCCTTAAGCAATTTACTCTGTTTCTACTGGTCTTCTGGTACTCTCTCATTGTTTATTTGTACTTACGCCAGCCAAATGCAAAGATCTGCTGGAACCAGCATACAAACCAAATTGCTGGTGGACAGTATTTGAACAGTGACACACTATGCACCATTATGTTTTACTATGCAAAAGAATGGCCTTACAACTAGACCTGGGCAGAAAAGGGTTTTCATGTCCCACAAGAATTTTTGAGATTTCAGTGTTTTCCTGTCCCAAATTGGGACAAAAAGTCAATCTTGAAAATTTTCATGAACTAATAATAAGAACATAAGAACGGCAATACTGGGTCAGACCAAAGGTCCATCTAGCCCAGTATCCTGTCTTCCAACAGTGGCCAATGCCAGGTGCTTCAGAGGGAATGAACAGAACAGGTAATCATCAAGTGATCCATCCCCTGTCGCCCATTCCCAGCTTCTGGCAAACAGAGGTTAGGGACACCATCCCTGCCCATCTTGGCTAATAGCCATTGACGGACCTATCCTCTATGAACTTATCTAGATCTTTTTTTGAACCCTGTTATAGTCTTGGCCTTCACAACATCCTCTGGCAAAGAGTTCCATAATCTGGAGGGGGTGGGGAGAAACCTGTTTGGATCATATCACTCTAAAACTTCATTTCAACTTCAGCCTTCTTTAAAACTTTTTTTAGAATAAATTGACTAACATTTCAAAATGAAAAGTTATTTCAGACCAAAAAAAAATTTTGTTTAGAAAATGTTGAAATGGGCCATTCTGATTGAATTTCTTTTTTTCACACCTGGAGATAGGGTTGGTTTCAGCCATTCCTGCAGCTTCCGTTTTGATGAATTGGCATTTTCCAGTGGAAAACGTTTTGTCAGAAAATTCCCAACTGGCTCCACTTACCATCGAGGTGGAACCTTTGTTGGGAACCCAAAATTCATGTCCTGAGCTGAGCACGACTCAGCTAGGGTCAAGCTCTCCAAAATGCTGGTGATGGAGAGAATAGCTCTCTCCATACAAACCACTATAGACTCCTCCTACTGCATTTAGAAACCACTATAGGGTATAGTCACAGACTGATAAAACACCCATGCCAAAGATCTATACTATGGAGTGCCTCACACTCACATTAATGTTAATACTGCAACCCCAATCCAAGCACCCTATCCTTGTCATAGCCCCAGTAAAATATTTTAAGCTCTGAACTAAATGCTCAAACCTATATGCAGCCCAAAGGGCTGGGCTGTCTGCTATGCTCAGTAGCGGCGCCAGCTTTGCCGGCGCCCTAGGCGGCGGCAGGTCCCGCCCCCGAAATCCCACCCCCAACAGCGGCGGCGGAAGGCCCCGCCCCCAAATTTCTACGGGCGGCGGGGGCGCAGGCGCCCCCAAAATAGCAGCGCCCTAGGCGACCGCCTAGGTCGCCTAATGGGAGCGCCGGCCCTGGCTATGCTTCTCCACAGGCTTCAATCTGTGTGGGAATGGGTGAGGGATTCAGTAGTCAGAGTGGTTGGTGCACTTGCCCTCCGCATGGAGCCATGGCCAGTGAATTTTCACAAGCTACCAGGGGCCTAGATTCTACTCTCAGAGAAGAGGGATAGATTCAATAATCCGTCAATAAGAGCTTTTCATCTCTGTTCCTCTATCCATTTCTTCTATAGCGTTGCCATTATTTGAATTCATACTCTATTGTTGAACAGAAGTTTGTGAACAAGAGGTTCACTGTATTAGCATCTCTTTCAATTGATTGACAGTCATTGTAACCTTTGTATTTCTGGGGGAAAAAAGACAATTCAAGCGTGGTATTTTTAAAAGGAACACTAGGAGAGTAATGGCAATGGAAACAACAATTTCAAAAAGAACTAGTCTACATATGTCTGAAACACTATTGGACAGATATGTAGAGATTGAAGACAAAAGAGTTCATTAGTATGAGATTGTCAATACATTCCAGGAGATGGGGAAACAAGTGTCAAATCAAATGAGTTAGGTATAGGGTCTTGGAATCCATATAAAGCTCAGAAGAGAGAGGGCTAGCATGTTATATTTCTGTGAAGAATAATAGAAGACATGTCTGAAGCAAGTCTGGAAATTCATTGCTGAAAGATGTGCTTGGAATCTGTAAGCAACATGTCTCCTTGGGCATGGAGCTGGGTGATCCTTGTATGCGCTAAAAAGATAAGATGGAAGAAAAAGAATTGTGTTACATGTAAAGTATGAGAAACAAAGCACCATGGGGGCCTGAATGCTCCTGGATAGCAGTAAATGAAAGACAAACAAGACGAGGGAGTAGTGCAGGTATGAGGATAAAAGAGAGAAATAAAAGGAAATAGGAAAAGGTAGCAAGAAGACACACAGAAATAGAGGACTCAAAATGAAGGAAACAGGGAGTGGAAAAGAGGCAGAGATGAAGAATGAACAAATAAGGAAAGTGATAGATAAACTATAAATTTAAACTGGTCTCTTTCAGCTTATTAAAATTTAAAATGTGCATTTAAATGACTTAAATCAAGGGAATCAAGATGGTCTATCCAGTTCAGTGGCCAATGCCAGATGCTTCAAAAGAAGGTGACAATTATCTATAATGGGCTATTAAGCAACAATGGCACGATAGCAAAGTTTCTTCCTCACTTTAGGGAGCTATTGATTTGCATATAGCCTGATATTCCTTGTAACTTTAATCCTATCTAATATAACTCAGTGATATTCTTCTTATTCATGTAACTGTCTAATCTTTTTTGCATTCCACTAAATGCTTTGCCATACAGCAGTGGTTTTCAACCTGTGGTCCGCGGACCCCTGTGGACCACAGACTATGTCTAAGGGGTCTGTGAAAGGTTGTCATTACCATCGAACAATGATTTTCAACCTGTGTCTATGTCTAAGATTTCCAAAGGGGTCCGTATCTCCATTTGAAATTTTTTAGGGGTCCGCACGTGGAAAATGGTTGAAAACCACTGCCTTAGAGTGTCAGTGGGATTTGCAGGCCAATTATGTGTTAATTTAACATTTGTTGCCTTTTAAGTTCATTCTTCTTTCCTTGTTCTTGTATAACGAAAGATGATAAATAAGACCACCCATTGTACTGCTATATTCCTCATTATTTGACATGTTAGAATTGTGTCACTTCTTATACATCTCTTCTCTAAATTAAATCATTGTAATTAGAACTGGTTGAAAAGAGACATTTTTCACAAACATTTCTGTAAAAGTGTTTTTGTGTTTTTGTCAAAAAAGTTTCAATTTTCAACTCTGGCACTAAATCTTTAAATCTCATGTGCAAGTCTTTCCACGTCAATAATCTCTTTTATTACCTTCTCTGGGTCTTTCCTCTTTCTGAAATTCTGCTACATCTTTTTGAGACTGGAATGAGCAAAACCAAACATAGTATACAAAGTGAGGAAGTACCACTGATTCATGTAACATCATATTTTCAGTATTGTTCTTTAGCCCTGTCTAAATGCAACCTGATATCATATTTACTTTTTTATTGCAACTGTGCATTGGGCATATGTTTTCAAGGCACTGTCAATAATGACATCAAAGGATTTTTGTTTTTATTTGCAGTGAATTTAGAACCCATCAATGTGCATGAGTAGTTTGAATTTTTCCTTTTAATATGCAGTACTGTCCACTTTCCTACATCGAATGGCATTTATCACCATCTTGCTTAATTGCCTAGTTTTGGTAGGCCCTTGTGAAGTTCCTCACAATCCTATATAAACCTAATTTGGGCACCCAAATTGGGCATGCAGTTCCACATTTGGGCACTTAGGTGTGCTGTATCTTTTTTAAGTGTCACTTTGAGCATGCAACTTCAGAGCAGCTCACCTAATGTAGGAACCACATTTGAAAATTTCTGCATATGTCCAAATGCTTTATATAGCAATTATCTTTTTTTTTCTTATTATCAAAAACCAAATATTTGATCCAAGTTCTTAAGCATACAAATCTATAGAAAAGTAGCCTTGGCTAAATTAGAAAATAACTGTACAAATTACTTTGAAAAGATGCATACAGAAAGACAAGCAAGTGTTGTTAGAGCTGGGGGGAGAATGGCAGTTCCATTTCAGAGGATTTTGATATTTTTAAAATTTGGATTAATTTGATTAGGAGCAAAACCCCAAAAATTTGAAATTCTCAATGAAAGGGAATTGCCATTCGGTCTGTTTGGGGTTCCACTCAGCTCCCCAAAAACTCAGTTTGACTCCAGTCTCCTCATTCAAGTTCTTTATTTGGCATACAGCAAAGCTATGCTGAGTTGACCAGACTCAAATGCATAAGGTGGATTCAAGGTACATCACAGATCCAAAGTCATACAACAAAACTTTTCTTTATATACATTTCTACCAGCACGAGTTTCTAACTATAATTTCCATCATACACTTCATGATTGGCTTGGTTACTTTTCAGGAACCATTACCTGTTCAGCACACTCTGTCCATCCATCATCTGACCTCTACCTTATCTTACATTTAGTCTTGTCTCTGTGGGTCCTGCATTTCCTGGTGGATTTCGCTAGCCTCAGAGGTTCACTGTGACCCTCCACGTAGCCCTTCTCTCTCTAGAGGCAAGGGTCAGAGCTTACTGAGCCATTTTCATCATAAGCCAGCAAGGGAGGTGAGGAGATGCAACCCTCCCTTGCACAGTCTCTGTTGTCTCCCAGTCTCAGTGATTGATCGGGGAGGGGAGGTGGGAGCCTGGGCCCACCCTCTACTCCGGGCTCCAGCCCAGGGACCCTAATAGTAGCAGCTATGGTAGCTGACTTTTTGGAAATAGGATGTGTACAATTCCCTGGGCCACTTCCCCACAGCAGCCCCCACTCAATATCTCCTTCACGTTACCTCAGGGCCTCCTTCCTTGCGCCTGATATGGATTTGTACTGCTTCATTCCTCCAACAGCGCAGCTTCCTCCTACAGCTCCTGTTACGTGCGCCTCACTGACTAACTGGGAGGCTTTTAACAAGTTCCAGCCAGCCCTTGATTGACTTCAGGTGTCCCAATCAACCTAGCTATCTCCACTGCTTTCTAGAAGGATCTTAATTGGCCCCAGGTGTCTTGATTAACCTGGAGCAACAGCCATTTGGTTACCATGGTACCAGGGATTTGCCCTTATTGAATTTCATCCTATTTACTTCAGACCATTTCTCCAGTTTGTCCAGATCATTTTGAATTTTAATCCTATCCACCAAAGCACTTGAAACCCCTTCTAGCTTGGTATCATCCGCAAACTTCATAAGTGTACTCTCTATGCCATTATCTAAATCAGTGGTGGGCAACCTGCGACCCACGGGCTGCACGCGGCCCATCAGGGTAATCCACTGGCGGGCCGTCAGACCGTTTGTTTACATTTGTACAGCCTCATATAATTCCCAATGGCTGCGGTTCACCATTCCCCGTCACTGGGAGCTGCAGGCGGCCATGCAAATGTAAACAAATGGTCTGGCAGCCTGCCAGTGGATTACCCTGACGGGCTGCGTGCAGCCCACGAGCTGCAGGTTGCCCACCACTGATCTAAATCATTGATGAAGATATTGAACAGAACTGGACCCAGAACTGATCCCTGCGGGACCCCACTCGTTATGCCTTTTCAGCATGACTGTGAACCACGTATATCTACTCTCTGGGAACAGTTTTCCAACCAGTTTTGCACCCACCTTATAGCAGTTCCATCTAGGTTGCATTTCCCTAGTTTGTTTATGAGAAGGTCATGCGAGACAGTATCAAAAGCTTTACTAAAGTCAAGATATACCATGTCTACCACTTTCCCCCATCCACAAAGCTTGTTACCCTGTCAAAGAAAGCTATCAGGTTGGTTTGACACGATTTGTTATTGACAAATCCATGCTGACTGTTACTTATTACCTTATTTTCTTCTAGATGTTTGCAAATTGATTGTTTAATTATTTGCTCCATTATCTTTCCGGGTTCAGAAGTTAAACTGACTGGTCTAATTCCCCGGGTTGTCCTTATTTCCCTTTTTATAGATTGACACTATATATATATATATATCATCCAACAAAACTTTTTTCTTATATACTTTTCTACCAATACTAGCCCCTAACTAAACATTGCATCATACACATCATGCCTGGCTTGGTTACTTTTCACGAACCAGTCCCTCTACAGCACACTCTGTCCATGCGCAGTCCATGCATAATCTGACCTCTACTTTAACTTACATTCAGGCTTACTTACTAATACCAGGATGTCCCTGCTGATCTTACTGAGCCATCCTGACTCCAGAATATAGCTTGTTATGACAGTTTAACCTTCCATTCACCTTCCCAATCATGCCCACTTGAGGCAAGTTACTTAAGTCAAGCCAGGCCTGAACTTTCCAGCTCTGGGAACCCTGTCTCCTGGGCAGTCCACCCTAGTGGGCTGCCCCAGAGTCAGGGAGCCTTGAAGACATGGGAGCCTGGGATGCCAAGGAGTCATGAGTCTGGGAGCTTGGGACCCGGGACTGCCAGGGCTTCCAAGTTCCCAGACTCTCCTCAGCTCATCAAGACAGTTGCTAAAGAGCCAGGCAGGTGAACTGGCAGGAAATCAGGTAGGATTCCATCAGAATTTGGTTGAAATCAAATAGTCTCTGTGAAATGTCTCAATTTCAACGTATCAAAAAATTCTGACCAAAAAATAATTCATCGAAATGTTTCTGACCAGCTCATTATTATATTGCATGAGCTGGATAAAACTAAATCTGTTCAGTATGTCTGTTTTAATAAACTATGAAACCAAACATCTGGAAATAAATATTTTATCAGCATAGAGTATGTCCGACAAGTGAATGTTGATATTTCCAAGACCTGGATCATGTTATGGGAATTGCATAGCTCATGGCAAAATGACTGAGATGAAACTGATGGAATTTGAAGCCCTTGGGGATAATGGTATGCTTTAGTAATCTTATGCAGTACTGAACTTCATGCTGATTAAGCAGAATGACCAGCTTAAAATTATTTCCAGAAAATCATTTAACTTGTAAAATGCTTTTGTTACAAAGCTTTCTGAACTGGCACACAGATTGAATTTCTAGTGTGAATTCACAGATAAATTAGGTATGTTAGCAAAGGCACTCTAGTACTTTCTTTCCTCACTTTGGTGTCTTTGGTATAAATGTATAGCTAGATTGGCTTTTCTGACTATATAAAAAGGCATACATATGTAGTTGCTTTACCTTTAGGTGCTATAATCAGTGGTTTCCTTTTACCAATAAAGATTGCAGCCACTACTCCATTATCATTGATTTTGAAAATGAGGCCTCACTCGTGAAAAGATGCTCCCTTTCGATTAAGATATGTACTGTAAAACTGAAATTGCTTTTCATACTAAAATGTTTTCAAAAAAAATATTTACACTTGTGTAGCAAACAGTTGTCTCTCATTTTGTANAGATGCTCCCTTTCGATTAAGATATGTACTGTAAAACTGAAATTGCTTTTCATACTAAAATGTTTTCGAAAAAAATATTTACACTTGTGTAGCAAACAGTTGTCTCTCATTTTGTAGGTGCCATCTACCTTACAGTATCTGCCATACCTTCTAGTAGTTCTATAAATAAAACTGAAAATTTCAGTTAGCCTACAGGTAATGTGTTAAGTGACTCAACTGATAAATATCAGTTTGTAGATATGAAGATGTATATTCTGCTATGATGCATAACTCTATAACTAATGGCTCCACTAAGAAGAACATGATTTTCAACTCCTAATCTGATGGCCCAACACAAGAGTACACTTTATGACTACATATTTCAAACCTGGATCAGTGGGAAAGCCCAAGTCCTGGCACAAACATAAATACAGACTATAAATTAGCCACAAATAGGGCACTACACTTTTCAGGATCCTGAGTCTAAATTTACAAGCAGTTTATTGAAGTTTTGAGGCTAATGGTGGCATAAAATATTTTAGCCAGCTAGTAAAGTAAGGGTGCAGAATGACTGAGAAGTACTGTAACTGACTGCTCTGATTAATGATGGGTAAATTGCTGTTAATGCTTGTAATAAATGTCATGGGCAGTAATTCACAGAACAGCATCAGAGGTGCTACATAGGCTCTATACAAGAAACAATCACTGACTGAAAGTTCCAAATTTTGGGCTTGGCTACGCTTGTGAATTAGAGCGCATTAAAGCAGCCCCAGGCGCCCTAACTCCTGATGTGTCCACACTGGCAAGGCACGTAGAGCGCCCAGACTCTGCGGCTGGAGTGCCCCTGGTAAACCACCTCCACGAGAAGCATAACGCTTGTTGCGCCCTGGCTGGAGCGCCGCGGCACCAGTGTGGACGCCCTGATCTATTAATGCGCTCTGATCAATCTCCAGAGTGTCCCACAATGCCTGTTCTAGCCACTCTGGTCATCACTTTGAACTCTACTGCCCTGCCCTCAGGTGACCAACCGTCAGACCCGCCCTTTAAATTCTCTTGGAATTTTGAAATTCCCCTTCCTGTTTGCTCAGCAAGGCATGGATTGCTCTCGGCGCAACTTTCCAGGTGACCATGCCTCCACGCACCAAGCAATCCCCAGTATGGAGCAATGGCGAGGTGCTGGACCTCATCAGTGATTGGGGAGAGGAAGCTGTCCAGTCCCAGCTGCGCTCCAGCCGTAGGAATTATGATACCTTCGGGCAGATATCAAGGGACATGATCGAAAGGGGCCATGTGCAGGGTTAAAGTGAAGGAGCTGTGGAACGCCTACCACAAAGAGCGTGAGGCAAACTTCCGCTCCGGTGCTGCCCTCATGACCTGCCATTTCTACGAAGAGCTGGATGCGATACTTGGGGGCGACCCCACCTCCACTCCGAAGACCACCATGGACACTTCAGAGCCCAGTTCAAAAAGGCAGGAGGAGGAGGAAAGTGGGAGCGAGGGTGCTGAGGAGGAGGGGGACAGCCTGGCATCCCTAAATGCATGCAGCCAGGAGCTGTTTTCAAGCCAGGAGGAACGTAGCCAGTCGCAGCGCACAGTGCTTGGGGAAGAACAAACAGCAGAGGAGGTGCCCGGTAAGTGGCTTTTATTTTGGGAAGGACGTTGTTCAGTGCAGGCTCTTGGGACAAGGAGGGTTAGGGCTGCATGCATGCCTAGATGTGGAATAGGGTGTTGATGTGCTCTCTCACATCGTGGTAATCAGCCTCAGTGATCTCTTCAAAGGTCTCATGCAGAAGCTGGGAAATCCGCTTGTGCAGGTTCTTTGGCAGAGCTACTGTGCTCCTTGTCCCAGTAAGGCCAACATGTCAGCGCCACTGTGCCGTGACAGGCTTGGGGACCATCACTGCACACAGGCAAGCTGCATATGGGCCAGGGTGGAAGCCGCATTGTAGTAGAAGACCCTCCCTTGCTTCCCAGGTCACCCTCAGCTCAGCAGCAAGAAATCTTCCAGGATGAACTCATCCTGTGGAAAATGTGGGGAGAGTGTTTAGTATAGGGGCCCCCTGCTGCTGCTGGATCTCCCCAAGGCACAGAAACCCAGAGGACAGTACGGCCGTGAAACAANCCCTAACTCCTGATGTGTCCACACTGGCAAGGCACGTAGAGCGCCCAGACTCTGCGGCTGGAGTGCCCCTGGTAAACCACCTCCACGAGAAGCATAACGCTTGTTGCGCCCTGGCTGGAGCGCCGCGGCACCAGTGTGGACGCCCTGATCTATTAATGCGCTCTGATCAATCTCCAGAGTGTCCCACAATGCCTGTTCTAGCCACTCTGGTCATCACTTTGAACTCTACTGCCCTGCCCTCAGGTGACCAACCGTCAGACCCGCCCTTTAAATTCTCTTGGAATTTTGAAATTCCCCTTCCTGTTTGCTCAGCAAGGCATGGATTGCTCTCGGCGCAACTTTCCAGGTGACCATGCCTCCACGCACCAAGCGATCCCCAGTATGGAGCAATGGCGAGGTGCTGGACCTCATCAGTGATTGGGGAGAGGAAGCTGTCCAGTCCCAGCTGCGCTCCAGCCGTAGGAATTACGATACCTTCGGGCAGATATCAAGGGACATGATGGAAAGGGGCCATGTGCAGGGTTAAAGTGAAGGAGCTGTGGAACGCCTACCACAAAGAGCGTGAGGCAAACTTCCGCTCCGGTGCTGCCCTCACGACCTGCCATTTCTACGAAGAGCTGGATGTGATACTTGGGGGCGACCCCACCTCCACTCCGAAGACCACCATGGACACTTCAGAGCCCAGTTCAAAAAGGCAGGAGGAGGAGGAAAGTGGGAGCGAGGGTGCTGAGGAGGAGGGGGACAGCCTGGCATCCCTAGATGCATGCAGCCAGGAGCTGTTTTCAAGCCAGGAGGAACGTAGCCAGTCGCAGCGCACAGTGCTTGGGGAAGAACAAACAGCAGAGGAGGTGCCCGGTAAGTGGCTTTTATTTTGGGAAGGACGTTGTTCAGTGCAGGCTCTTGGGACAAGGAGGGTTAGGGCTGCATGCATGCCTAGATGTGGAATAGGGTGTTGATGTGCTCTCTCACATCGTGGTAATCAGCCTCAGTGATCTCTTCAAAGGTCTCATGCAGAAGCTGGGAAATCCGCTTGTGCAGGTTCTTTGGCAGAGCTACTGTGCTCCTTGTCCCAGTAAGGCCAACATGTCAGCGCCACTGTGCCGTGACAGGCTTGGGGACCATCACTGCACACAGGCAAGCTGCATATGGGCCAGGGTGGAAGCCGCATTGTAGTAGAAGACCCTCCCTTGCTTCCCAGGTCACCCTCAGCTCAGCAGCAAGAAATCTTCCAGGATGAACTCATCCTGTGGAAAATGTGGGGAGAGTGTTTAGTATAGGGGCCCCCTGCTGCTGTTGGATCTCCCCAAGGCACAGAAACCCAGAGGACAGTACGGCCGTGAAACAATCAGTCCCCCTTGCCCCTGTGCTTACTCACCATTTTGGGGCTCCTATGGGTTATGTGCGCTCGCTTTGGAACGGGCAATTTCTGATATTGTGTACACTGTACTTGTCTTTAAGTACGGCTGAATCATTGCTCTGTCTGGTGTGAACAATGCTGCCTCTGTTAAGTGTTGCATTTTGGCTTTACAGATGCAAACTTGAGATCCCAGCCGTCCTTGTTATCAACGGCCGAAAGACTCTAAAGAATCAGGAAGCGTCCGCGAAGAAGCAAAGAGGACATGCTGCATGAAGTCATGCAGCAGTCCCTTAATGAAAATCAAAAAGTGCAGGAGTGGTGGGAGAGTGAAAGGAGGGTCTGCCAGCAGAATGCGGATCGCCGGCACCAAAGCACGGAGCGGCTGCTAAGCATCATGGAGCGCCAAGCGGACTCGATACAGGCACTCGTAGCAATGCAGACGGAGCACATCTGTGCCCGCCCCCACCCCCTTGCAGCTGTTGTCCCAAAATTCTTTCCTTTGTGCCTCCATGTCACCTCCAACCCACTTTCCCCAACATCCGGGTTGTTATCGCCACCAGCTGCCTCCAACACATGTAGCTTCACCACCCAGACCCACAAACTATGACCCTTACCCACTGCACTCAACCCCTATCACCGTGCATTTTAGCCAGCCTGAAGTGCAGCACTCATTGCACGGCACTCCAGACAGGAAAGTTGAGTATGATAACAGGACATATGCAAATCTCTGATTGTCCCATTCCCCACTCTACCCCCTTCCCTTGTCCCACCCAGCACAGATGTGTCATGCCCTTTCCGTTTCCCAAGAAGTTGTTTCTTTTCAATAAACACATTTTCTTTTCAATAAATGATTTTTTTGGCTTTGAAAACATTTGTTATTATTGCATTAAGTAAAAGATACCGTAGCCCAGGAAAGCAACAGGCACTGCAAGTCAGTGCATCATACGTAGCAAACACAGATTCCTACTAACATTGGAACCACTGCACTTCACTCCTGTGCAGGGCACCAAACATTACTGGTGGCTTTCAGCATCAAATTGCTCCCTCAAGGCATCACTAGTCCTTGCAGCTCCGCGCTGGGCCCCTCTAATAGCCCTGCTCTCTGGCTGTTCAAATTCAGCCTCCAGGTGTTGAACCTCCGAGGTCCATGCCTGAGTGAATCTTTCACCCTTCCCTTCACAAATGTTATGGAGGGTACAGCACGCGGATATAACCGTGGGGATGTTGTCATCGGCCAGGTCCAGCTTCCCATACAGACAGCACCAGCGGCCCTTTAAATGGCCAAAAGCACACTCCACAGTCATTCTGCACCGGCTCAGCCTGTTGTTGAACCACTCCTTGCTGCTGTCAAGGCTCCCTGTGTAGGGTTTCATGAGCTAAGGCATTAAATGGTAAGCGGGGTCTCCAAGGATCACAATGGGCATTTCGACTTCCCCTACTGTGATCTTCTGGTGTGGGAAGAAAGTCCCAGCTTGCAGCTTCCTGAACAGGCCTGTGTTCCAAAAGATGTGTGCGTCATGCACCTTTCTGGACCAGCCTGCGTTAATGTCAATGAAATGCCCACGGTGATCCACAAGCGCCTGGAGAACCATAGAGAAATACCCCTTCCGATTTATGTACTCAGAGGCTAGGTGGGTTGGTGCCAGAATTGGAATAGATAGATGCGTCCCATCTATCAGCCCTCCGCAGTTAGGGAAACCCATTTGTGCAAAGCCAGCCACAATGTCACCCATGTTACCCAGAGTCACGGTTCTTCTGAGCAGGATGCGATTAATGGCCCTGCAAACTTGCATCAACACGATTCCAATGGGCGACTTTCCCACTCCAAACTGGTTAGCGACCGATCAGTAGCTGTCTGGAGTTGCCAGCTTCCAGATTGCAATAGCCACCCGCTTCTCCACCGTCAGGGCAGCTCTCAACCTCGTGTCCTTGCACCGCAGGATGGGGGCAAGCTCAGCACACAGTCCCATGAAAGTGGCTTTTCTCATTCAAAAGTTCTGCAGCCACTCCTCATCATCCCACACTTGCATGACTATGTGATCCCACCACTCAGTGCTTGTTTCCCGAGCCCAAAAATGGCGTTCCACTGTGGTGAGCATGTCCGTGAATGCCACAAGCAATCTCGTGTCATATGCATTATGCGATTCGACATCACCATCGGACTCCTCACTGGCAGTTTGTAGCTTAAGGAGTAACTTGACTGCAATTCGTGACGTGCTGGCAAGACCCATCAGCATATTTCTCAGCAGTTCGGGATCCATTCCCGAAGACCGAAAGGGAAGACAGAGCGCGCAGTACAAAAAATGTTGAAAGATGGCGCCAAATGTGGACGGAAGCACAGGGCTTGCTGGGATGCGAAGCGATGCATCACGGGGCGTTGGGACAGGACCCAGAATGCCCTGCACCCACCCGCCTCCTTCCCACAAGCCACAGTGCCATAATGGGAAGAGGTGCTCTGTGGGATAGCTGCCCATAATGCACCGCTCCCAATGCCTCTGNGATGCGAAGCGATGCATCACGGGGCGTTGGGACAGGACCCAGAATGCCCCGCACCCACCCGCCTCCTTCCCACAAGCCACAGTGCCATAATGGGAAGAGGTACTCTGTGGGATAGCTGCCCATAATGCACCGCTCCCAATGCCTCTGCAAGTGCCGCAAATGTGGCTATGCCAGTGCGCTTGAAGCTGTGAGTGTGGGCAGACTGCAGTGCTTTCCCTGCTGCACTCTCTGAGGGCTGGTTTAACTCACAGCGCTCTACATCTGCAAGTGTAGCCATGCCCTTTGTGGCCCTTTCTAACGAAAGCCTGAGGACATTGCAGAATGATGTCAGCGGTGCACAATCATGTCTTGCAATGGAATGGATATTTTTAATTAGCCATTACTCTTTAATCACAATGATGTAGCCCTACCCTCCCTTAGCCAGGGGGATGTACTCCCAGAAAAGTGAAACACATTTTGGACCCCCATGGGGTCCATGGCAGACTCACGCACTGTTGACTTCCCAGGCAGCAGAAAGGAAGGGGAGGGAGATGCGACCTCTTTCCCCCCGCTTCTGCCAAGTCACCCTGGCAACCCTCCTCCTTCAACCATTGGGCAGAGGGAAGACAACCCCAGTCCCCAGAAGATAATCAGAGAGCACAAGACAGCCAGGCAGACTGCAAGCAGTCTCTGAGCCTGTGCAGAGCTCAGGAAAGTAGGAGGGAGGCTGTGAATAGCCCAGCTTTCCCTCCACTTAGCAGAGGCCAGCTGGGGAGCGGAGGGGAGGGAAGGTTTCTCTGTGGCCTGGCAGCGCAGCACCGTTCCAGAAATGGGGTGGGCGGTTAGTTCCTCTCCAGCAATCCTGAGGGAGGACCTGCTTGCCTGTTTCTGTTTCCTGACCACTCAGCCAGAAAAGGATCCTGAGTGAGTACCCTATTATAGTTAGACAGGTAATTGGGATTTAATTTTGCACATTAAGACACATTGCACCTGCAAAAGGGCTTTCATCTACCTGGATCATCGAGACCTGACCTGCCAATTCCCATTATAATGAAGTAAGTGTAACCCTTCTGTCAGTTGGAGTGGGCAGCAAGAAGGGCCAGGTTCAATATGTAGAGGTTCCTTTTCAACAATATAACACAGAACTGGCTCAAGCCCCCACCCAGTAACCTGAGAAAATTACACGCTACTCTCTGGGCGCCTCTAAGAGGCAATACTTCCCCCTCGCAATCACAGAGTCTGCAGTAGAAAGATTTTTCTTTAATAAAAGTAACCTAGCATTAATCAGGAAAAACAGCACAATCAGGATTCAGAAACATAAAAGCAAGGAGCAAAACACCCACCCCAGAGTACACTGGGCAGTGTCTTTTGCTTAAGGTTCTCGAATCCAACACCAAAGTTCCTGTAGTGTGCTTCCTCCCCCACCCCCACCCCCACCCCGCCTATAACACCCCACTCACAGTTGTTGCCCCTGGTCAGTGAAGACCCAGAGTTCAGAGGTGCAGCTGTCCGAGCACTTGCTCCGGTCCGCCAGCTGCCTGCTTGCCGCTGGCTGGCTGCTCCCACCAGCTGTTCCCGCCAGCCGCCTGTCAGTTACCTTCTGCTGCCATCTGCCTCTCTGCTGTGACCTCTGCAGGGCAGTCTCTTAGTGATTGTCAGCTTTTAGCAGGCTGGGCAGAAACGCTGTCCCACCACAAGTGATTTCAGCTCTTATTGAGCACTTAATAGGAGCCTATTTAGCTCTATATTTGAACAGTGGGGAGGAACAGGTTAAACCAGACTGTGGACCCTTAGGGAGCATCCACACCTCCTGGCTGGGACACCTGTCCCCACCCCTCTCTGCTTTCACAGGGGTCTGGGATTCGAGCCCCTGGCTTAACACGGTCCTTTCAGCTGAGGGTGACCTCCTCATTTGGGACAGGTTAAGCACAGTTCTGCTCCCCTTTACTCATACAATAAAGACAACATTGATAATAACATTTCACTACCCCTTCATTCAGTACTAAAGTGATTTGTAACCCAACACCAGCCAAAGTTGATCACTTGGACCTACACAGCTCCTGTCTGCTGGATACCTACACAGAGTAGGTGTGTTCATGTAAATACAGTTTGCTCCTGAAGTCTCTCTCCCTTTCCAACTAGCTGTCAGGGGAGAGTTCATTGAGACTCTGCTTACATCTGTTTCTAACAGCATCTTCATACAGGTCTGCAACGTGTCTTCATTTGCACCACTTGGTACCTGAGACATGGGGGACAAAGAGACCCAACGGGGGGGAGACACTTTTGTTTAGGAACATTGGGGGAATGTGTGATCATGTGACCTAGTATGCTTGCCTGCATAGCATTTAGTAATGGAAAAGCATTATTAATATCTCTAGTCATTTTAACCATGTTATGTTTTTACTGATTGTCTATTTCTCTTTAATCAAATCCTTACATGAAGTTTATAGTTATTGTTTTTAATTGGTGTGCTTGTGTGAATTTGAATTATTTGTGAGTTCAACTGGGGGAGCCTTAGTGTGATTAAAGCATTGTCTCACTGGAGGCATCACCAAATAGCTTTATTCTTTAGCACACCATGAGTCAGGCAGCTACCAGCAGCACTGAGAAATGAGGCCAGGTGACAGAAACTTTGGAGCTGCTCAAAGACTATAAGGTACCCCTCTCCTGTTAACAAATCATACAGGTACTAAGCCAGCACCAAAATGAGGGTTACAATGATACATGCCATATATTTGTATTTGAAAGCAAGCAAACCAACCTACATTGCTTGTCGTGATATGCATTCCCTTCAGAGTGGGGTAGATGGTGCTAGAGCAAACTTTTGTGCTGCTATATGAATGATGCTTTGCTTTGGTACACAAGCATGCTCACAATCAGGGAAGGTCACAGTCCCATAATTTGTGGTTGTGAGATTTGATATAGAATGGTGCTGCTTTGTTTATATTTACAAAACAGTGGTTACATAAATTATTGTGAAAGACTGATACCTCATTGTTACTATATCGTAATTTATTTGGAAACATCAAGTATTAACTTCAGGTAATTCTACCGCATTATCCTGTAGTAATACAGTAAATAATCTGCATCTCCTCTAGGTGTGTGTGTATGTATGCCTGTCTGTCTGTAAAAAATGTGGAGTGAATCTGATGAATTTTAGTACTCACGACACTACAGTTCTGTGAATGAACTTCCATTTTTGCCTGCTGCTTCCCTATTTTGCTTGTCATTGGCCTCTCCTGCACACAGCTTGCCAAATAATATAAAACTGTTCCACTTGATAATGTTTTTGACGTTACCAATGTACAGATGAAAAACTGAAGTCCTTAGTCACTCAATGAGACCTTTTTGCCTAAGGAAAAATTATGAAAATAGTGAGTAAAGGGACAATATGCAGCCAATATGAGGAACCAGGAGGAAAGTATTGAATCTGTTTTAACTTGTGATCAAATTTAGATTCAAATCAAGGTGAGATGAAAGGCTGGTAAATTAGCAGGCTGAACCACTTATTCTTCAGAGTCATATATAAGTATCATCTGATTCTTTAGCTGATTATATTAAACACTCATTTTTTCATTCACATACAACAGTCTAATGCAGCCATCCATCAGACAAAGTATTCTGGTTCTGCATTTCTCATTGTCAGTTGTACAATAAAATAAATGTTCAATAAATCATAGTTTTCAACCACTGTGTTAATGCACACTGCAGTTGGCTCTGTAGGAAGTTTATAATGTTAGGGTTCTAGAACACGGAACTTTCAAATGGCAATGATTAGGGTCCAATTCCCCCTAACTCTGCTTTAGTCAAAAAGCATCACTCATCTGTTAGATCAGACTGCTTCAAGTACTGTTGGGTCTTTCCAAACATTCAGAACCTGTATTAAACTGAGCTGTCATCTATAGTTTCAGGATAATAGCAGCGGGAAGTTTTAGATGGCTTTGTTCTACCCAAGTGATCTGCAAGAATTGCTATGGACTCCATTTATGATGTAAGTGTTCTAATACAAGAAAGGGGAATACACTGAAAAGGACTATACAGTACCGGATATTTTAAAAAGAACAGCAACAACATGATTCTTTCAACATATTAGACATACATTTTAACAAGATCATAGGACATTTTATTCCAAGATAAGACTGGTAGCTATTTGTTCATTTCCTCTCATGCTATTTCCTAATTTCATTAGGAGAGAACCACTTCATAAACTTGTATTGGCTTGCATGACTTTAGACTCCTAAATTGACATGTTTCATTGGAAATTAATGTTAGATAGCTTAATCTAAATGTGTTGTAAGTGATATCAATACAGAACATTTGAATTTCATCGTTCTCTGTTTGATACATCTTCAATAACATAGTTTTATGAAATAATTTTCCTGTGTCAGCTATTTGAAATAGGTATGCTGATAAAATGGGCCTGTTCTCCTATTTACAGTTGTACTACAAAAAGACCAAAATAGTGGGAGGGGGAGTTAATTCTAAAAATTATTAATGGATCGATTCAAAGGGAAGAAGTGTATTTAAATTACATTCCTTTTTTTCAGGACGCTGTCACAACCCTGCCCTAGTTGAGCTCTCCCTGCTGGATACTTGCCAGGGGGCTGCTGTTGTAACACCGACAGACCCTGGTCGTTGGTGGGCGGGAGAGAATGTGGGGCCTCTGGAGCTTAGTGCATGAGCCTCTACTGCAGGGGTCGGCAACCTCTGGCACGCGGCTTGCCAGGGTAAGCACCCTGGCGGGCCGGGCCAGTTTGTTTACCTGCCGCGTCCGCAGGTTCGGCTGATCGCGGCTCCCACTGGCTGTGGTTCGCCGCTCCAGGGCAATGGGGGCTGCGGGAAGCGGCGCGGGCCGAGGGATGTGCTGGCCGCGGCTTCCCGCTGCCCCCATTGGCCTGGAGTGGCGAACCGCGGCCAGTGGGAGCTGCGATTAGCCGAACCTGCGGAAGCGGCAGATAAACAAACTGGCCTGGCCCACCAGGGGCTTTCCCTGGAGAGCCGCATGCCAGAGGTTGCCGACCCCTGCTCTACTGCATAATATTCTAAGGCGTAGAAGATCGCTATCTCTCTCTCTCCCTCTCTCCCCCTTCCCCTCCCTCCCCCCGCCTCCTCCCCACCACTAGATGGGACAGAACACCACACCCAGGTGTGTGGGTTACACTGTGTTTTGATCCACATCTGGGCCCATGTGTTTTTAAACTCCCCTTGGTGTCTGAAACCAACCCAGTGACCATCTCTGGTTCCACTTCTAGAGCAAAGACTCTCTCTGTCTGGTATTATTCCTCAGAAAGGGGATCCTGTGAACCAGTTGCCCTAGGTCCCCAGGACCAGTGCTGAGTCCCCAAGATACCCCATGGCCTTAAGCCTAACCTTTTCCAAATTTTCACCTTTGTGGACATTCTGGTGTATAGTTAACTCCTTCCGGGACATGTGGTAATTGAAGCAAATGGATGCAGACTTTGCAAAAGGATTTCCAAAAACAATTACTTGACTTTAGACAACACAACAGAAATACAGAGCTATGCAAAATAAGAAATGCCTGTATGCTATTCCCTGCCTCAGTTCCTTACCACTTTTGAGTTTTCTTTGGGATTTGGTCAGAGTCCCCTCTCCTGGACTTCTCTCCTCCAGCACATGCTTCTCTTCCGGTTCTGCTCGGTCAGAGAAAGTTGCTCCCCACAGACCTGAATCTTTTATAACTTCCAGTCTTCTTCGCCATGTCACCCTCTGATCAGTTTCAAATCCTCTGTCAGGTTATGATGCTCAATCATCACACCCTTGGAATTCAGACTTTAAAAATTGGTTTTCCCAGGGTGCTAAACAGCTCTTTGTCCAATAGTGCTTCCATTTGAATTGAAGATCATCAGGGTTTAATGATCCTTCATTGGTAGCCTTCCACCAGGTGCAAGAATTTCTCCTGATACCTCCTGTGGGTTTTAGTTCAACATGGAGACTACAGAACCAAGAAGGCAAAGAACAGTCTTATAATTAAAACGGTGCTCAGAAAACAAAATAGAGCTTGTAGTTTGACATAGATGCATACAGAAAGTTTATGACATCAAACAGAATTCATAAACTTTACAGAAACAGGTCCCCCAAACCATCACTGAATAGTTTTGATACACTCTTGTTGGGGAAACAAAGATATAAATATCCAATAAGACCTAGTCTATACCATTTTTTTTGCACAGTGGTTCTGGTGTAATAACCTGAAAATCTGGAAATAGAAGGTCTAAAAAATATTGCCAGGACTTAGATCAGACGGAAATTAATGAGTCTTATTTGTGCAAGCATTATATGCCCCTCCCACATGGCCTATCTGCATTGTCTTCATGCTAGGCAGTGGTCAGTGTCTGAGTAAAGTCCTTGATTTTGGGTTTATTCTAAATCAGATGTTGTGAAAAACCCAAGTTGCCCATCATTTATTATCAATGACCTACAGACCTATCCAAACCCTGGCCACATACTAAAATGTAACAACCAACCAGGTCACTTATTTATCAGGCTTAGAACAAAAACACTCCAAGTTCTGGCCCTATCTAATTTTGGGCCCCGATTCTACACAGGGAAATGTACAGGTGGACCCTTATATGTTCCTACATCCCTTTAGAGGACTGGGGCCTAAATCTGATGTCAAAACATAAAATGTAATCAGGCTAAACTAATTAGTTTGCCATAAAATCCTTTATGGAGCTTAGATATCACCATCCCCAGCAAAAAAGGTGGAGTGTTCAATTTGTAAAGAATCACACAAAGAGTTACGTTCTTATAGCGTTGAACGAGGAACTTCATTACCATAAAATAAACAATATTATCCCTAAAGCTGTGTTGTCCCTCTCCTACTTTACTGCAGAGCTTCTGCCTAGGATCTTCTCAAGCCCTCTTGCCAGCTGCCTGCGACTCATTTAAAGTAAAAGTTGCACACATCCTCTGGACATCTTCCTCCTGTTTTCCCTGTATAAAAAATAATCCCACTCTTCCATTGACTGGCTTTAATAATTCTTGCACTTCACAGACTTTATTTAGTGATGCCTCAGCCCATCCCCTTTAGAAGCTAAACAAGCAGCTTTACATGGGTAAAAGAAAAAGGCCCAAACTCCAAGGTGTTTAGGTGCCTAACTCCCATTGATTTCAAATAAAAAACTTTAATTTCAGTGGGAGTAGGTACCTAAATACCTTTGAAGATCTGGGCCAAAGTTATTAAACAGCTTGCACAAGGCCACATAGGGAAGCTCAATATTGTCAATTCCAAAAACTCAAAAATCATGAGTCAGAGCCCCAAAAGTAATGAGATTTTTTTTTTAATGATTATATTGTGGTTTTTGTCTCTCTTGATTTTGGAACACCACCCGTCCATCCCCAAAGTGCATGTGATAATTTGTGTTGCTGATTCTCCCAAATATATACAGGAAGCAGGGCTGGCTCTAGCTTTTTTGCCACCCCAAGCGGCGAAGCAAAAAAAAAAAAAAAAAGATAAAGCCGATCAGTGGCACTTCAACGGCAGCTCAATCGTGCCGCTTCATGAGGGACCCACTGCCGAATTGCCGACGAAGACCCGGACGTGCCGCCCCTTTCCATTGGCCGCCCCAAGCACCTGCTTCCTTCGCTGGTGCCTGGAGCCATCCCTGACAGGAAGGTAATTTTGGCCCCCACTGCAGGAGCTGTCGCTGGCTGCCTGATGGAGTGGAGCTTCCAGCTCCTCTCCAAATAAAAAAGAAAAATTTCAATTCTTTGCCCCCCTCAGTGCCACACCTGCCCAGCTCAGCTATTAATTATACATATCCCAATCACCACATGAGCTCATCCCCCCCCCATCATACAATCAGCCCCACATCAGTTCTAGCCTGCAGAGGCCCACATCTGTCCCTCACCCCTCAGTGCAATAAAATGGGCCTACTCATGTATTCCCACTCGTGCACATTGCTCAGAAATGCCTGGTTCCCAGGAGCTCCTCAGGTCCCTGACATATTTGAAAAGTGTGTCAGGACTGATTTAGAGCAATTCAGAGTTTATTGTGCACTTAACCACTGACATTGTCGGTGCCTCATTCCTTAGATGCATATTGAACAAACTTGTGAAAAAAAAAATCAGTACTTCACATCCTAAGCATGTGATTTTCACATGCTCATAACTTAGCCAAGTCAAATCAAATTTCCCCTGAATCAAGGCTGTGCACAGCTAGACAATGAGAAATATTTCCAACCTAAATTGCAACCCACTAATTTCAACCACTTTGGCTGTAGGCCTATTAAACATAAAAAAGGTGCACAATTTTTTCATGATGGGAAGAAAGTTCATTTTTCCACTTGTAGAAAAATGACCGATGAGATGTTAA
Source organism: Platysternon megacephalum (assembly GCA_003942145.1). NCBI lineage: Eukaryota > Metazoa > Chordata > Testudines > Platysternidae > Platysternon > Platysternon megacephalum. The sequence continues at coordinate 10,182,718 of QXTE01000054.1, read as the reverse complement.
AGGCTGATTAACAGGACTGAAACAGAGCATTAAAAACATCAGCCCAAACTGTTTCACAGAGCAATGAATATCTAAAAACAAGGGTTTACACTGGAAAATGTTTTGCAACCTTAACTACAGTGGATGATGCCCGATCCCTCCAAAGCACTTGAACATACAAATCATAATACTTCTATGTTATTGAACCCTGGGGGTGGGTGCTGATGCCAGTTAGATGCATACCTGGGACTTTAGTACTGTCTCTGTTGCAAGAAATTGTAATGCAATTTTAATGGAAGGAAAGGGGGATGCAGCTGAATGGGAGGTATAAAGGATACGTACTTTGAGTTGGAGCATTTCTTTGCCGCTTTGGAAGCCCAGGGACAACCCTGATGAGCTAACGAGTGAGAACCAAGGATTCAAACTAACTGTAAACAATGTGAAATGTATCCCTCTAATTTAAATGTTCTGGCTGAGTGAAATGCAAAAACAAATGACTTGTCTTCACATACAGTGATGCAGGGGCGCAGCTGCACCACTGTAGCACGTTGGTGAAGATGCTACTACGCTGAAGGAAGAGCTTCTCCCATTGGTGTATGTACGCCACCTCCGCAAAAGGCTGTAGCTATGTCAGCAGGAGACACTCTCCCGTTGACATAACGCTGTCTACACCGGGGTTAGGTCAGTATAAAAGTGTCGCTCAGGAGTGTGGATTTTTCACACCCTTGAGCAACATAGTTATACTAAGGTAAGTTTGTAGTGTAGACCTGGCCTAAGGCCTTAATTCTTCATTGCATTGAACCTCATGTTTTCATTTACACCTATGCAAAGTTAGTGCAAAGTTGGCGTAAAAAGGTATCGCTGCTGTCAGTGTGAGTTCTGATTTGATACCACTGCACAAGTATAAACGAGTACACAAAGTGCTAGGCAGTGCCGAATAACGCTTTATGGCTCTGATCATCTTCACACTTAGGCAGGTGCTTACTTTATACACATTAGCTAGGCCCATTAAGATAAAGTTACATCTTTGTGTACATGTTTGCAAGATAAACACCATGGTTTGGATGATCTAAACTGCTAAGAGTAATAAAGGTGAGAATATTTCCAGTTCACGGGCCCAAAGTATTTCACAAGTGCATACACATAAGTCGCACTCACAATTTTTATTTTGACAGTATCTCTTTTTAAAGATAGTATGCAAATCTCCTAAAAAAGTAAGGTTAAGGAAAAATTAGCAGCATTAAAATAAGTCTTTACTATACCTCACAGGCTGTGTCTAAAAATGCAGCTGACAATGAAGGCCCCCAGAAGTAGCCTTTAATAATACAAATACAAAAACAGGCCCCAAAAAGAGAGGTGAAGCATGAATATGTGAATACAACTTCTACTTATCTTGCATGTGCAGCCATAATGCTCTTTTTATTTCATGCTCTGCTAATACAAATCTGCATTTCAAAGAAACCAATAAAACTTCATAAAACACAGCACTGGGCTTATTTAAAATGAATTCAGTTACCTGTTTAAGTTTTAATTAAATCTATTAAAAATTGTACAGAATGACCTCTTACAAAGACAGCAATTAGTTGACAAAGTAAACATGTCTGTGCACACTTTGGAGCAGCATCACCTTTTCAGACAAGAAACATTTAGAATATTAAAATTGCTCTTATCTCATAATCTAACATGGAGTTCTTAACAAGCAAAGGAGCTACAGAACATTTTACTTGTTTATGATAGCCACTAGTTTTAGAGTATACTACAAAAGTCTAGTTTCCCAGTGCTGTGTATGGATGTTTTCATTACTTTCTTTTGCAAGAGGATATGTCAATCCAGCAATATCTGATCCAGCTTTGGGACTTGGTACGCTTGCAAAAAAACAAAAAATTGTGTTGAGGAAAAGGAATAGTTAGGTTTAAACTACACTGACTTGCTTCTTTTGGAAATCAAAAATCTTAAAATAGTCACATGATACCATGTGAAACAGACTCTTCTTAATATAAATAACTGAGTAATTGCATTTCAAGTTGAAAGACTAAATTCTGAGCTACCTTAGTGGTCTTATTCTTCACTGCCTAGTTGCCTTGTATAGTCATTTATGTGTACTAAGTGGGTGTGAAACATTACCAAATCAAAATTTCCCATTCACTTACACCAGTAGCTTTTTATACTCTCTTTATACAACTATACATGACTGCACAGGGAAAAGACAGTGGCGATCCAGGCATGTGTAAGAAAGAGGGATGTGTCTTTCAGATAAACACAGCATCTAAATGTCAAATCTAGCATTGAGCATATCAAGTGGATTTGTGACGTTCCCTGGAGGACAGGCCGAAAGGTGATTGTATTATCCTGTGTTTTGTTGTCTCTGGCATATAATATTCTTGATTTTAATGTATCAGTGTCCCAATAAATGAGAGAAAAAAGTAACAAAATGGAAAGGGATCAGACAAAATGGAAGAGGTGGTTGCAGTTGTGTCTGGCATGTGATGTACCTTGGAGTGAAATGTAAGCGATCAAATACTCGGGTGGTTTTTTTTTTCCAGGTACAGAGATATGATGGTGATGGACAAAAATGTAGATTACGCTGACAGACCACCACCCCCCACTATACTTTCACTACTCCCTATCTAAACAATGAAAGACTACTGAGTAAAACATTGGCTGTTAAACTTGTTTGAGGCCTAGCTGTGCTGTAACCAGATTTTAAAAGCATCCAGTAGCCCAGATGAAACCGCTGGCTAAAGCACTCTTTAAAGCTGATTATACATTGGTTTGGTCCCATTAACAAAGGGCAGCTCGAATTGTTTTGCAATGTGTTAAGCCACGACCTAGTTTGCTAGCTTTTTGTTGTTGTTGTTGTATCACACTACCGTTGAGAGGCCCCAACAGAGATGGGGCCCCCCTCATAGTTAGCACTATACAACATATAGTAAGAGAAGGAGTCCCTGAGCTAAAGAGCTGACTGTGTAAATAGCTACAGCAGACAAAGGATAGGAGGGGAAACAGAAGCACAGAGAGAAGTGACTTGCCCAAGTTTGCACAGATGGTCAGTGGCAGAGCTGGGAATAAAACCCTGGACTCTTGACTACCACCAGAGGGCGCAATCCACAAGACTAAGTTATATTAATAATGTAGACAGGGTCTGAACTGCAATGAACTAAGCATATGAGCTTGCTTGCTTTACTCAGGCAAAACTGCCATTGACTTCACAGATTAGCAGTAGAGATGGGAGAGGATAGTATTAAACCAAGTATGCAGATCTTCAGAAAGGTAAAACTTTAGGCCTATAATTGGGTCCTGAGAGGGCTCCACTGCTAGAGAAATATATGATCATCTCAAACTTATTAGAATAACTCTTATTTCATTTTCACTGTGGTGTATTCTTTCCACTCTCTGTGTATGTGTGTATAATAGGCATTATAACTGTTTCATACCCAGATTTAATAGTAATGACTATTCTTTCACTAAAACACAATAGTGCATGATTTCTGGGTAGGACACTTCTATAATGTGTTGTTTTTATAACCTTTGTTTTGTAAACGAGATGTTTACTGTGGGATATCAAGGATACAGTGATTAGAGGATAGCATAGTTACTGAGCACATTAACAAAATCTTCATTCCTACCAGCTGCATTCACAGATTGCCACAAAAGAAAGCTTCAGTCCTTGTCACGCCAGAAAGCCAGATGCTCAGATATCCTCTTTGTATTATGATGATCATTAGATGACCACTAAAATTACCAATACTCTGTCCCCCTTAACTTACAAAGCTTTGTTTCTGTTTGTTCTGTGCCTCTACTAAACCAGATTTACATATCAGTCTTTGAGAGGGGGCAAAAAAAATATCTAGAAGGAATTATCTGGCTCTGAAGTTCTGAATAGAGTCCATATGTCTAGGTGAGTTACTGAGAGATTCAGTCTGAAACACACTGATAGCTGAGGAGGCATCAGTGACAGTAACTTCTCAAAGTCATAGAGTTGTATATATAATGTGGAGCTGTGCTGACAGCTTTTTTGTGACAATTGTGTGTCAGAAAGAGGTAATCAGTATTTTGAGACAAAATGTTAAATATGGCAGCAAATCATAGCAACAAGAAAAAACTGTAAGGAAAATTTCGAATGCTTCAAGTAAGTTGAAGACAGATGGATATGTATTATTAGGGAATGATTCATTATCAGTACCTAAAGTTTATTGGTAAACTCAAATTAATTGTGCAAAAAGCTAATAATAAATGCGAGTAGTTAATTTCTTACAGCAAAAATCATTCGAAAATATTGCAGTACCATTATGAGGCAGCACTAGATTACATTTTAAACTGTAGCAAGCTGAAAATTCCTAGTATAGAAAACATGTCACAAGGTTAGCCTCTTTAGTCACTAGATCAATTTTCCATTTAATGTGAACTCAATTATATTATTTGACAGTCTTTAGAGACAGTATTTCCACAGAAATCCACGGTAAGTTTTATAAGGTATATAATTGATCGCTGGTGTCATTATATGCTTGCTGGAAATACTCTATGCAATATACATATTTTTTAGCTAGAGAGCTTATTGCTGTATAATCAGGTATAGCTGTTGATCACAGATTTGGCAACTCCTTGATAATAGTGAGTCTGTGGTTCTCTATACAGGATATAAATATAATGATGTTTTGGTAAGGATTCCCGACATCCAGCCTATATATGAGCTGTAAATACATTTAACCCTGTCTTTAGTTCTTAAAATTGGGTGTGAGGAGGGATTTTGTTTGGGCCCAAATATAGTGAAGCTCTATTTTAGAGGAATATTCCTATGGAATTGCAGCTGCTCCAATGCTCTTATCACCTGACAAAAAGACCATTGTTCTGCTGACCAGCTGTAGGTAAGATGACTGCCTCAGTAATCTTACCAGTTGCAGAGCAATCCACTGAGCGATGTCTATTAGTTTATTAGAGTGATGACAGGCTGCACCTGGACAGGAGAAAGAACAATGAGGAACAAAGAGCGTACCCAGTGCAGTGCAAACTGAGGACAGCTGCTGCACTGCTTACCTTCACACTCAGCCAGAGGAACATTAGCATATGATTTTGCTTAATCATAGAAGTACAAACTAACCCTTTGAATTAAATCAGAAATACTTTATCATTAATGTTGTTTGCAGCGTTGTTGCAGCCATGTTGGTCCCAGGATATTAGAGAGACAAGGAGGTGAAAGAGACATGATACTGGTCTGAAGCAGAGCTCTATCTAAGCTTGAAATCTTATCTCTTTCACCAGGAGAAGTTGGTTCAGTCTTGTCTCTTCACCATTAATGTTTAAATTTCTCATTGGAACTAAGAGGTAGAATTCCCAAATGGACTACACATGAATATGGATAGTTAGAACATCTTCTTTCAACACCAATGTCAAACCATTGACGCCAGTCTCGCCCATCTTCCACGTGATAGCAGAATTCTGGGATCTTGTTTATTGGTTTTCCGGTGAGAAGTCTGATTTGAAGATTTGGATATAGTCTAAGGCAGTGGTGGGCAACCTGCGGCCCGTCAGGGTAATCCGCTGACAGGCCGCCAGACAGTTTGTTTACATTTGCATGGCCGCCCACAGCTCCCAGTGGCCACGGTTCGCCGTTCCCGGCCAAGGGGAGCTGCAGGAAGCAGCGCGGGCTGCAGGGATATGCTGGCCATCGCTTCCCAGAGCTCCCATTGGCCAGAAACAGCAAACCGTGGCCACTGGGAGCTGGGAGCGGCCATGCAAATGTAAACAAACTGTCTCACGGCCCACCAGCAGATTACCCTGATGGGCCGCATGTGGCCCGCGGGCCACAGGTTGCCCACCACTGGTCTAAAGGCTTGTCTACATCAGTGTTTCTCAAACTGGTGTCACCACTTGTGTAGGGAAAGCCCCAGGCAGGCCGGGCCGGTTTGTTTACCTGCCCCATCCGCCGGTCTGGCCGATCGCGGCTCCCACTGGCCGCGGTTCGCCGCTGCAGGCCAATGGGGGCTGCTGGAAGCAGCGGCCAGTAAGTGCCTCGGCCCGCGCCGCTTCCAACAGTTCCCATTGGCCTGGAGCAGCGAACCGTGGCCAGTGGGAGCTGCGATCGGCCGGACCTGCGGATGGGGCAGGTAAACAAACTGGCCCGGCCCGCCAGGGGCTTTCCCTACACAAGTGGCGACTCCAGTTTGAGAAACACTGGTCTACATTAACATTTCGTTCGCAGGAAGCTGGGGTGTGAATCTACTCCACACTAACTGTCCCTTTGGGCCCTGCTGCCACACATTAACAGTTTGTTCATATGCTTTCATCTAGTCCCATTTCCAAGAGGACTAGATTAGGGGTTAGGAAGAAAACAGCCCTATGAGTAGGTTATTCCATAGTTCTTACTGGGGTTTCTTTCATCTTCCTCAGAAATACCTGGCACTGGTCACTGTCAGAGAAGGAATACTCAGCTAGATGGATCAATAGTCTGATCTCTTTATGGCAATTTTTATGTGCATGCCCAGGAAAGGTTAGTTTGGAGGTAGCATTTGTCTGCAGACAAACCTTTCTTTTTGTTCCATTTTATAATTAGGGAAATGCAGTCTAGATGATATTACTATAAGGAGGGTGCAAAACTGATTGAAAGACTGTATTCAAAGAGTAGTTATCAATGGTTCACAATCAAACTTGTGAGACATACCTAGAGGGTACTGCAGGGGTCTGTCCAGTGTCTGATACTAGTTAATATTTTCATTAATGACTTGGATAATCATAGAACCTTAGAATCATAGAAATTCAGGGCTAGAAGGGACCTCAAGAAGTCATCAAGTCCCACCCCTTTGCTGAGACAGAGCCAAGTAAACCTAGGCCATCCCTGACAGGTGTTTGTCCAACATGTTCTTAAAAACCTCCAATGAAGGGAATTCCACAACCTCCCTTGGAAGCCTATTCCAGACCTTATCAACCCTTATAGTTAGAAAGTTTTTCCTCATATCTAACCTAAATCTCCCTTGCTGCAGATTAAGCCCATTACTACTTGTACCTTGCATGGACATGGAGAACAATTGATCACTGTCCTTTTTATGACAGCCTTTACATATTTGAAGACTGTTATCAGGTCTTCCCTCAGTCAACTTTTCTCAAGAATAAACATGCTCAATTTTTTTGTTAACCTTTTCTCTTAGGTCAGGTTTTCTAAATCTTTTATCTTTTTTGTTTGTCTCCTCTGGACTCTCTCTCCAATTTGTCCACATCTTTTCTAAAGTGTGGTGCCCAGAATTGGACACAGTACTCCTGCTGAGGCCTCACCAGTGCTGAATAGAGTGGGACAACTACCTCCCGTGTCTTATAGATGACACTCCTGTTAATACACTCCTGTTTATAGATGACACTCCCGTTTATAGATGACACTCCTGTTAATACACCCCAGAATGATATTAGCGTTTTCCAGAAGTGCATCACATTGTTGACTCATATTCAGTTTGTGATCCTCTATAGCCCCCAGATCCTTTTCCGCAGTACTACCACTGAGCCAGTTATTCCCCATTTTAGTTGTTACAATAAATTTAGTCATTTAGCTCAACCAGTAAAAGCTCATGCTTTGAGGTACTAGATTCTCCCCCTGCTTACAACTTGACCAGGGCCATTGTTACATTGGCAACATGAGAAAATGGAAGAATGGAAAAAAGAATAAAGTCTGATCCTGCCACCTGGAGGCTGTAAATGTTGAAGAGGAATATATCTGATGATAGAGGGTCATATACTGCTCTTGAGCAACCGTGGAAGGCTGCATACTGAGTCAAGGGCAGAATTTGGCATTAAGATTTCAGCTTATGTAAAATAGTTTGGGCTCATGAATCTCTCCTCAGAAACTTGTGTGCAACTCCTTTTAATGGAGTTGCTTGGCATATCCAAGGGCAGAATTAGTCTCTCTCTCTCTTACTGCTGCTGACACCAGAGAAGTCCCCAAGGTCAGATCCAGAGGTAAAAATAAGGCTTTGACTATCCTGTGCTGCAGTGCAGGCTGCAGAGTGTGAACTGCAGAATATACCAAAATATCACCCTCTAACTGTCCCACACGGACGCTGATGGCACGAACTGTTTATGTTAACGTAATCGGATTTACATTAATGCAAACCAGGTACCATTTAGTTCATGCTAGCAGCATGCACACAGGGCCGTTAGAGCACATTTTGGTACGTTCTGTAATTCACACCCCTATAGCCCACACTGCGGCCCTATGAGAGAGGGATTTAAATTCTTCCCCAGCATTCCTGTTTCTTTGTTCCCCTTATTATATAAAATCAACCAAAAAAGAGAGACAGGGTCACACTACACAGAGATTTATCCCTCCTTAAATAACCAAAACACAAAAGAATTGAAACTGTGGAGTGTGGCTAGTTTCTCTCATCTGAGGCCCCTCTAGACTAGATTATGCCAGTTAGCTTCAATCAAGACTAGCTAGCACTATATTGAAAGGTGTTAAACTGTGCCTGCATTAGGTGAAAAATTGTGTTTAGATGCATGTTAGGCAACACATTTTCCAACATGGCCTATTTTTCTCATCTAGATGGGGGCTCTGTGGTCTCTGCTAGCTGTCTCTGCTCTTTACGTTGTTACATTTGCAGATCAGCAACTTGTCCCTAACCCTGTCACTCCAGCAGTAATGTCTCATGTTTCACAGGAAATAATTTTCTCAGCCACACAAAATTTGCAATCAAAATCTTATTCTTTTGATTTTAAATTACATCTAGTGTCATTTATATTTTTGGGCTTGGAACAACGCATCCTAGGAACTGAAAATAAAATGAAAGATCCAGGAGATAATATTACTCATACACAAAACACAAATTGATAGCACTAAAAGTTTAACAGGGTTATGAATAAAAGATAATTTCTGTTCTTTGGTTTTGTGAAGAAATGAAGCCATCTCAAAATGCTTGTTTTTTTGGTTTTTTTAGTTCCGTATCCACATTTGATCATCTGTTTTGTATCCTGAATACATTTCATATCCTGATAAATCCAGCACTGTCAAATTATCTTCACTCTCATATATGGGTGAAATTCTGACCCTATTGAAATCAAGGGCACTTTTGATTTTGATGAATTTCAATAGGACCAGGATTTCACCCTGTATATTTACGAGAATTGTAGTAGAAAATTTGGCATCATTATTTCACATGGAGTCTTTTATGAAGGTGTTCTGGAAAATAAAAGAAATGTATAGCTCTTGAATTTGAAAAATTACATTTTCCCTAATACTGTATATCTAGATCCACACCCACAAGAGAGAAGATTATTTCATTTTAACCTTCTGCTTTTGTTTCTTGGATTACCTGCAAAATAGCAGAACCCTTATGTATTTATTCCTCATTGATGATGATGCAAAAAGGATTTCACTTCAGGTATATTTTTAAGGCCTTGACTTCACTACTAAAAAGGTACTTTTTTTTAACCTTGAGGTAACTAACACACAAGCTATCCTGAGGTAAGCACACAGTGAAGACCAGGCACTTTAGTTTTACCACAAGGTAAATAGCCCAGTGCCCCCTCCAGCAGTTGACCTCACCAAGCTTACCTCATACTTCAGGTAATTCATATGCATTAGTTACCCTGAAGTAAAAATATATACGCTTTTTAGTAGTAGATATATTATCTAATGCGAAAACCTCAAATTCTTTTCTTTTTTCTTCTAACTATATGATTGGCGAAATTACAAAGGTTGATAAAAATTAATGATAAAAGAGATGCCAATTTGTCTCTTGCAAATACCAATTTGTCTCTTGTCATTTTCAAAAATGTAACAAGTTGTTATAAAAAAAGGAATGTTAGCAAAGTACTGATAATGCTTGTGATGGGTGCTTAGTGCAAATTCTATCTCAAGTAGTTTCCTCAGCCAGTACCTAAATGGAAAAAATGTTATTCACTCAGGTGTCATAAAATGAACCATACTGCATGAAGTTCATTATCCGATCCACTGACTTTTCACAAGAATCAGCTTATTTATAGCATTGTGCAGCATATCATCTGCCAGGTCCACGCCTCTAGTAATATTAAATTTTATGGAAAACACATTTGTGGCACATTAGTGATGTTCCATTTGTGTGTACGTCTAACAAATGGCTCCCCTGCAGTTGTCTCAGCATTTACTTGCCAGACAAGAGCCATTTACTGCTTCATTTATTCATAGGCAATGGAAGTTATTGAATAAGTATCATATCAGAGAATCTAAAGAAGAAATTCATGGAGTTCTTAGCGACATAATGTCTGCAGAGATTAAAACTGAACTAACCCCAAGAGATGGTTTTGGATGTTACATTTTGAAAGTCAATGAAAGGAAAAAATGAGTTAACTTGATGGTGGTGTTTAATTTAACGGAACCAAACTATATGGGGGTGAGGGGGGGACAGGGACTATCAAGCCTCTTAAGAAACAGGATTTTATCCTGCCATTAAGTTGCTATAATTAGCCAGTATTTGACCAGATGGCAAGTAATTTCTAAAGTCAGACCAGGTGTTCAAGATGCAGAGATAATCACAAAGATGATGACTGTGGTGAAATTAATTAAAAAATGTGTAGAGGTGGCACAGTGGTGCTTCATAGAGAGAATGACCAAAAAGTAACACGAGAGCAAAAGAAGGTCTGACATACTATAGTGCTGCGATTTTAACTTAAAAAGCAAAAACAAACAGAATGTAATTAATTTAAGTGATCAAGATCAGGGGAGCATTTCAGAAAATGATTACATAATGTAGTTTGGTTTTTGATGATGAAAATATTAGCCTGTATGGAGATGGAGAGTAAGGCAGAAATAATAAATACAAAAATTGGCAGCTGGTTTAAAAGAAGGATAGAACATAGGCACAGATGCCCTTCAAAATGAAATATGGGCCCAACTCCTGCCCCCCTGCAAAAAAAGCCCTTTTCATGCATGTAAAGCTGATGACATGGCCACAGCTGGAGATTACACATGGCTTTATTCATTAAAGACTGACTATCTTCAGTTAGGCTGTACTCCTACAACAAGGAAGCAAAGAAATGAATCGCCAAACAGTGTGAACTGCACCACAGCCCTGCAGCCACTACCTCTCTTTTTTTCTTAATGTAACCCTACACCTTTATTTAATAAAAATAATATTTAATTAATAAAAAACTGCTAGAGTTTAAAGGGAAATGATATTTTGCTAAAACAATCTATGGACTGCAAATGCTCTCCCCTTCCCTGCCCCAGAAAAGGAAAGAAAAGTATATGAACTACTTTATCAACACCCTCTGGATCTTTCCAAAAAGAAAAAACTTCAGTGCAATTTGGTCCACTCCTGCCTGGTCTCCCAACTGTGGTTGACAGGTCTCAAAATACAAGCACAAACATTTCCCTTTTGTTCATTACCATTAGGAGATCACTGACCAGCTCCACTAATGCTGTCTCAGTGCTATGCCCAGGTGTGAAGCCTGACTCTAAGAGGTCAAAGTTGCTGGTAAAAGTAAAGAGCTATTGGAGAGAGCAGTTGGAGAGACTTGATTTTCAGTCACTGTATCCAAAAAAGAAGAGTAGACACCAAGCAGTAATTGTAATAGTTATTCAAAATGATTGACAGATTTCTGAGTGCAGCGTGCAGTGTTGTATGTTTCAGGGTAGCCAGGAGTATGCCCTCACCTAGTGATCACTGTCAGCAAAGTCTCCTAACTGGCTTTTGCCAGCAATGAAGAGTAGGGGTTGGAGTCTAAGGCTGTAGCTCAAAATTTGTTGCTTAGGGGATTTCCAGTTGTGTAAATTGGCCACATTTTATAAGGTGCTAATGAATTTGCAGCCTAATTCAATCCACTATGATTTCAGGGATTCTGGGAGATTGTTCTGTGTCAGTGATTTTGTCTGCAGAGGGAAGGTTAAGAATTCTTTGTACAGCCGCTGCTAGGATCTGAGAATGCAGGCAGGGACTGTGGGTTGATAAATCAGTTCATATTCCAGATTCGTAGCAATTCGGCAGTCACTCTGGCAGTGGCAATAAGGATCTATAAGGATCTCAGGGTCTCATTGATAGATGAGCTGTAAGACTGCAGGAAATATTTTTGCTGAAATCTCTTGTTTCTCCTGGCCCAGTTTACCCATGAACCATACTGTTCTGTGGGAGATGATAGATGAAAAAGGGACGTTTTGTTAGTGCTTTCATGACTGTGGACACTCGGTCATTGTAGTGTCTCACTAGGCCATCAGTGTCCCAATCAGAGTTGTTTAAAAAATGAGAACATTTTGTCCCTTTTTTGTTGAAAATTTTCTTCTTTTTGCCAGTTCTATAGCTGGTTGAAAAATGGGAAGAATAATTTTGCAAAAAATATTTTTGAAAAATGTGATCCTCATTTAATTGAAAAACTTTGAAATTTTTCAGCCACCTCTAGTCCTGATACTATTGTTGTTTGGAATATATTTCCCTCAGTAAATAATGTACCAGTGCCTCCTGGAAAGAATGGATTTAACTGAAGATCATGGACCAAATCCTCAGATGGTATAAATAGACACAGCTCTGTGGAAGTCAATTTACACCAGCTGAGGAGGACCCAACACAATTTTGTTCCCTGAGTGCAACTTTGCAGTAGAATAAGTACTGGAGAGTATGCCACATTCAAAGTGTTCCTAACCCCTTAGGCTACTTCTATCCCTACAAAAATATCTAGAGACATTTTATATTAGGTGATTTACAATTCCTATTGGATAGTTTTGTAAGGGTGATGGTTAGAAGGTAGCCTAGGGAATAGAACTTCTATGGAATTAATGCTGTCACAGGCAAAATGTCCTGTTATTTTCAACAAGTTTGTATTATTGTGCAGGGCTGGCCTTAGGGGTAGGCCACCCGCATGACCGCCCGGGGCGCCATGGTCAAGGGCATGCTGTGCGGCAGCGCAGAGGTGTGCACTGCCAGTGTAGAGTCAGAAACTGCTCCTGGTTTGCAGGCAAGCGCCGCGTGGAGGGGTGCCCGAATTTTTCCCTGCTTCCATCCAGCAGAGGAACATGGGGGGAGTGAGCAGTGACACACAGATACTGCTCCCCCCCCACCCCAACATTCCTTCATGCTCCCCTGAGGGGACAGTGGGGGGGGCAGGGTAAACGAGTAGCAACACCAAGGGCTCCATGCATCCAGGTCACTTTCCCCACCTGACCTGTGGTGAGAGACGAGCATCAGGAACTGCTGCTCTCCTGCCCTGACACAGCTCAGGTGGGGAAAGTAACCAGGATGCAGGGAGCCCTGACGTTGCTCCTTGATCATTCCCTCACAGCCCTGTAGGAGGGTGCGGAGAAGCAGCATTCAAGGGCGGGGAGCGAGCAGCAGTGCCAGCTGCTTCGTTCATCCAGGTCCGTTTCCCTACATGGGTGCAGGAGCAGGGTGCAGGGGCTATGGGTGAAGGCAGCACAGTTTAGGGGTGGCAGGGTTTGGGGTGAAGGAGTGGAGAGAATGATCAGCCAGTATTTACACCAGCGAGTTTGTGCTGTTTTCCGGAAACAGACCAACAAAGGTGGGAGTGATGATGGTATTTGAAAGAAAAGCTTATATAGGAATCCAGTCAGAGCATTACAGGCATAAAACCAATGTGATACTAGTTGAAGGAAGAATAAGATTTCCTACTGCTTGGTGGAAGTTATAAATAAATATGAGTGTCTGAGTCTAGGCTAACCTGCAAAGGTTTTCACAGCCGTAAAATCCTCTGTTACAAAATTGTTAGTGTTTATTACACTTCCCATCAGAACCAGGCCGAAGCCGGGGAAACTAATGATAAAGCCAGCCGGCCAAATTCGGTGATGAATCCTGGTCACATGCCACCTGAGGCACATTGCGCATATACTAAGAAGATTAAGCCTTATCACCTGCTTACATCTCTCTTGCATTACTAATATAAAATTGCCTAAATATAAAACAGATGTGCAAGCCAAATTTGGGAGAAATGATCGCAGAATCATCACAGCCTGTGATACAGAGTTACTACCCCCTCACAGTCACATTTCCCCTTTTGATATGATGCACACCTTTGACATGCTGGAAATGGGCCAAATCCTCAACCCCTGTGTGAAGCCCAAATCTCTAGTGTTTGCTCTCAGGTTCTGTACACAGGCTGGGAAAGGACAAAATTTCCATTCCACTCACCCAGGCCATCTGTACCAGCAAACCCTTCTTCTTGATTGCTACTGCAGCTTTATGGTTCTTGCACATGCTATTCCTCCCATGGAGGATTTTGACGTGGGTACAGGGCCGGCGCAACCGATTAGGCGACCTAGGCGGTCGCCTAGGGCGCTACTATTTGGGGGGCGCCGGCGCCCCGGGCGGCAACGTTATTTTGGGGGCGGGACCTTCCACCGCCGCGGTCAGGGGCGGCATTTCGGGGGCGGGACCTTCCACCGCCTAGGGCGCCGGAAAAGCTGGCGGCACTCCTGCCTGGGTATCTGTATAGTGACTGATCCACAGCCATGCCTCTTCCCAGCCCCAACCCGAGTTTCCTCCATGTGGCTGTTGAGAGAAATGCTAGGGAGCACTGCCCCAGGGGTACAGGAGAAACAGGCTCCCAGCACGCCCTCTTTACAACCTTGCCTAGCAGGACTATGATGTTTGTGCTGCATTTAAGGCCCCCTGTGAGCATGTGGAATTTAGGTTGATGCCCTTTTTTGTGTTGTGGGAGATGTCCAGATTCAAAACTTGCTTTGTATATTTGTGCTCTGGCCTAGTATTATGTATTTGTTGATTTGATTTTTTTCTTTCCCAATGCTGACATGGCTTCCATTCACTCTTTTAACTATGCCTACAGCTGGCCTGCTTATCCAGTGTGCTCAGGCTGCTTTGGGCCCCTCCACCTGTGCCAAACAATTCTGAAAGCAGTTTACTTGGCCACAGGCAGATTCCTCATGTATCGGAGTATCCTCAGGTGGCAAAGAACCCCAGAGTAGTTTTTGCATCTTTCTGCCAGCCACTAGTGTAAGGGGAGTGAGTGGCCAGGTTTCCTTTACATCTGTCTCATCACAAAGATCCCTTAAGGCCACCATTGCAACCCCCTCTGTGCTGAGCATTCCTAACCTGTAGCTTGGTACACATGTTAAAGACTTCCAGATCTATTTTCCTCTTTTAAATGCACCAATTATAAATTTATTAAAAGAGATACATCTTTTTATATATAAAAAGTAGAGAGTGAAGTAACATTTTCCCCCAGGACACTGGGGGCCGGATTCTGATCTCACACATGTGTAACACCACTAACTTCCATAGAGTTAGGCCCAGATCCATAAGGTACTTAAGCACATAACTCCAGATTTAGCCACACAAATCTCAAGTTTAGGCACCTAAGTCACAGTTTTGGCTCCACTGAGATCAACAAAACTCCTGCTGAATCCTGTAGGCACCTAAACTCATACGGTGCTTATGTTTTCAGGGTAAAAGCTAGGTGCCAATGTTTCTGCCTCTGAGCATGCACACTGCTGCCTCTGTCTAGGCATCTGGGCACCTGTCTCCTACCTAAGCCCGGAACGATTCACAAACCAGGTAAAGGCTGGCATTCAGCTTGTTACCAAAATTATTTTGCCAATATTATGTATTTTTAAGAGAATCTTGTTTGCCAGAAGCTGGAAATGAGCAACAGGGAATGGATCACTTGCTAATTACCTGTCCTGTTCATTCCCTCTGGCGCACCTGGCATTGGCCACTGTTGGAAGACAGGATACTGGGCTAGATAGACCTTTGGTCTGACCCACTAGGCCGTTCTTATGTTCATACTTATGCTAAAGTGACTATCTTTTCCATTTTTCTCTATACTGAAATATATTTAAAACTGTGGGTAAGCTTTTGTTCGTCGCACACACAGAGATAAAATAGTATTTTGCTGAGGTTTCTGAAAATAATAAACAGCAGATATAATTGTTGGAAGAAACTAGATTCAAATTTCCAACAAGCGTGGATAGCAAGTGCAGACTGCATGGGAATGAAAATAGGGAAAGAATGACACAAACTAATTTGGGGGAGTTTGTGCCCATGGTAACAGCCTAAGGAATATATACTCCTCAGCAGCGAGTTATTTATCCAGAATAGTCCATGTGCCCAGATCAATGGAGTGGGAAAGTATTTAACTCTTATCTTTCTGCATTTGTGCTGACTGATCTTTGACTAACACTTAGGGTGACCAGACAGCAAGTGTGAAAAATCGGGACAGGGTGTGGGGGGTAATAGGAGCCTATATAAGAAAAAGACCCAAAAATCGGGACTGTCCCTATAAAATCGGGACATCTGGTCACCCTACTAACACTAGTGGGTTAATAAATCTGGTTAACTGTAATTATTGATAAAGAACCAAACATTTAAGTAACAATTGGCACTCCAGATGAGCATCAGTAATCAGAGTTCAATGAAAGCTGTTTTGAATATAAGGCCACTAGCTGGTTCTCAGTAAAAGAACAGTTACAACACTGAGGTTTTTACTTTGGTTGATAATGGGTTTCAGCCCTTTTTTTTTTTTTGTTTCCATTTTTGCAGCTAGATGCCTTAGGGAACATTTTTAAAAAGACAATAGAACTGTATTATATAGCAGAAAGAGCTAACACAGGCTAAATGCCAGAGCCCTAGGAAATATAAATTGTGTCAGCTGACAATCAGAGGCTATTAGAATCCTTTGTAAAAATATTTATTCAGATAATAGGGGCAGTTCATCAGTGCTAGATGCTGTTTATGACTATGGTCCCTGGGAATCTGTGTCAGGGATATTTTGGACTGAAAGCCCTAAGAAAGGAAAGGAGAAGGAATTAAGGGGTAAAGATATGGAGTGCCTTTTCTCTGGCATGTTAAGCCTTTCACAAAAAAGTCAGAGAACTAGACAGGGCTTCAGAGGATCAACAGGCAACAATACAAAACCTGAGAGGAAACTAACGGGTTAAGACAGCAACTTGACAGTTTGAGTAAGGTTAATTCTTGTATCCCTTGCAACTTAGAAGAAACTAATGTAAGCTGGGAGAATGCCAGGACAGATCTGGCAGGGAAGAATGTGAGAAGTTGCAGTACAAACAAAGCCGATGATTTTAAAAGTACTTTCAGAATGCCTCAGGAGTGATTGTATTTAAAGCAACAGGGATCCTTCATAGATCACAAAGGTTGTAAACAGAGGGAGGAAGACTTCAGGGAACAAGTACAGGACCTTAGGGGGCAAATTCCAGTGATCACACCAGAAGTAAGCCCCTTTGCACCTCCTCCTCAGAGTTTGTTCCGTGAGGACGGTTGGGATAGCTGTTACCAGCATCTTGATGGTGATTTTGATAAGTCCTGTCACAGTAGGAAGATGCCTAGGCAGAGAAAAAGCCCAAGTTTCACATTTCTCTGATAATTCCTGGCTTTAATTCACCCAGATACAACCACACCAGGGGAGGCTTTAGTTCAGGGGTCGGCAACCTCTGGCACGCGGCTCGCCAGGGTAAGCACCCTGNTGTGAGAAGTTGCAGTACAAACAAAGCCGATGATTTTAAAAGTACTTTCAGAATGCCTCGGGAGCGATTGTATTTAAAGCAACAGGCATCCTTCGTAGATCACAAAGGTTGTAAACAGAGGGAGGAAGACTTCAGGGAACAAGTACAGGACCTTAGGGGGCAAATTCCAGTGATCACACCAGAAGTAAGCCCCTTTGCACCTCCTCCTCAGAGTTTGTTCCGTGAGGACGGTTGGGATAGCTGTTACCAGCATCTTGATGGTGATTTTGATAAGTCCTGTCACAGTAGGAAGATGCCTAGGCAGAGAAAAAGCCCAAGTTTCACATTTCTCTGATAACTCCTGGCTTTAATTCACCCAGATACAACCACACCAGGGGAGGCTTTAGTTGTACCCAGGGCAGCGGGCAAGTTTGTGGAAGTGATCTGAATTCCCACCCTTTCAGTCACAGGCTCCTCAGTCTTATAGAAGTATGTATAATAAAGGCAACGCTAATCACTCAACTGTTTTCAACCATGTGCCTCCTGCACCCCATCAAACTGAATAGGAGGGAGTACTTGGTCTGTAAATCTATCTTAGGCAGCAAGTGGAGTGCCTGTCTAATCAGCTCGACATACTCATCATTACCTGGGACCAAACCAATACAGCCCCTGTGGCATCCTTTGTGTCACAAATGGCATCCTCTGTGTCACAGGGACCTTCACCTTCACAACGAGGGGGTCAGGCCTCCTGTACAATCTTTTGCCATTTGCAATTCAATTCAGAAAAGAATTAGATAAGTTCATGGAGGATAGGTCCATCAATGGCTATTAGCCAAAATAGTCAGGGATGCAACCCCATGCTCTGGATGTCCCTAAACCTCTGACTGCCAGACGCTGGGACTGGATGGCAGGGGATGGATCACTAGATGATTGC
Source organism: Platysternon megacephalum (assembly GCA_003942145.1). Lineage (NCBI taxonomy): Eukaryota > Metazoa > Chordata > Testudines > Platysternidae > Platysternon > Platysternon megacephalum. The sequence goes on along the minus strand of QXTE01000054.1, from coordinate 10,164,425 downwards.
CCTGTTCTGTTCATTCCCTCTGAAGCACCTGGCACCAGCCATTGTCAGAGACAAGATACGGGGCTAGGTGGATCATTGATCTGATCCACTATGGCCATTCTTATGTTCTTACGCATTTAAATGATTGTGGTCACCTGTCTCCATCAGTGTTGGTAGGAAGTAATCAACTGAATATGCTCATATACATCAGTGCAGATCTCTCTGCTACATGAAACTAACCCTTTCACTTCCTTTTTCTCCTCTGGCAAGTCCTGTGACTGTCCCTTCTGCTGTCTCTAAACCACTTCCAGTACTTATAGGGACAATGCATAAATGTACATGTTTTTTCACTTACCTGTTTACCAGACCCTTAGAACCTTCTTGGCTCAGTTTTCATGATCAAACATGATTGTGTAGTCAACCTGGCTAATAGTTTGTTGTGTATCCTTGATGTACCACTTTTAGTAGATACCCCTATTGTAATTCCTTATTCTTGTTCTATTGTGGCAATTTAAAAAACAGTGCCACATGATTACGGGGTATTCTGCAACCTTTAGTTGAGGATAAGGCTTTGGCTTTTTCCCAGTGCATGACATGGCAAGTAAGCAGTTTCTGTTAAGATCACAGGACCTGATCCACCTCTTCAACACCAGTGTCTATATCCCAATACAGCAAAGCCATACATTGCAGTGGCTGTTGATTCTTTATTAAAGAAAGGTGTTTTTTGTTCCTGTCCCTCTTCCAACAATTCCCCTATCTGGCTAGTAATCAAACCTGATGGATCTTGGAGACGCACAATTTATTATCACCAGTGCTTAATTTGTAATGAAAGAGGTGCCAGGGCTCAAGCAATTAGGTGCCAGGACTCAAGCAAATGTTTTTCTTTCATAACTGACGCGGCAAGCCCAGAGGTGCCGGGGCTATGCACTGCCAAGTCTGGCGGTACCGGGGTTAAGCCCTGGCACAAATTAAGCACTGATTATCGCAAACTGAGCCAAGTGACCCCCTACGTGTTCAGCCACAGTGTCCACCACTCCCCATATAATTAAAACATTTTCTCCTGACTTACAAACATTTTCTACTTTAGATTTTTCTTATGGATTTTTGGTCTGTCTGTCAGTACAATTTGGCGTTGCGTTTCGGTGGCAGCCGTATCCATGGGGATGGGCATTGTTACCATTCTCTAAAGCTGCTGCTTTATTTCAGTATGCTGATGACCTCTGCCCTGCTACTGTCACCCAGGACATGCACCTCAGGCTCCTAAACAAGTTGCTCATGCTACTACAGGGGTGGCCAACCTGAGCCTGAGAAGGAGCCAGAATTTACCAATGTACATTGCCAAAGAGCCACAGTAATACGTCAGCAGCCCCGCATCATCTCCCCCCACCCCGCTTCCAGCGCCTCCCACCCACCAGCAGCCCTGCCTATCAGCGCCTCTCCCTGCCCTCCTGATCAGCTGTTTCATGGCGTGCAGGAGGCTCTGGGAGTGGAGAGGAGCGAGGGCACGGCAGGCTATGGGGAGGGGGCGGGAAGGGGGGGAGTGGGGGCAGGGGTTGAGCAGTGAGCCCCCCCCGGCACATTGGAAAGTTGGCGCCTGTAGCTCCAGCCCCGGAGTCGGTGCCTATACAAGGAGCCGCAAAATTAACTTCTGAAGAGCCACATGTGGCTCCAGAGCCACAGGTTGGCCACCCCTGTGCTACTACCTCATGCCAGTCTGAAGTGCAGCCCAACCAAAGTATGTTTGCTACCAGCCGGTTTCCTTTCTCAGGATTACTCTGTCTGAAGATGGACAGACACCATTTCAGCAGAAAGTAGATTTGTTTGTCCATTCACTATCACCTATCAGTGTGTCCACATTGCAGTCATTTTGGACCTTATCAGATATCACAGTGATTTCATCCCTGACTGTGCCCTTATAACTGCTCCCCAAACCATCTTCTAAAGAAAGACGCTCCTTGGCATTGGACAGAGCAGCATACACAGGCAGTCACAACTCTTAGTCAGGCTGTGGCATCACCACCTACCCTGGCCACACCTGACCCCCTCACAGTACTTTCACTTGGAGGTCACTGCCAGTGAAGTCACAGTGTCAGTGGTTTTAGCTCAGGTGGTGTGTCACAGGGTGCACTCACTGCTCGTGGAACCTTCTCCTGGCAGTCTGGGAGATTAGCTCTGGCAGGTGCTGCGTGTCCCTCCTCCCCACCCCCCCACTCCCACGGTGGTGTCTGTCCCATCATCCTCTCTCCCTGAGGAGCCTTCTTGTTCCAGGAACAGCAGTCTCCTCTTCATGACTCGGCCCTCAGGCCAGGTCACTTTGTGGTTCCCCCTTCTGGGGGGGGGTACGTAATAAAACCTTTCCAGAACAAATTAGGCAGTCCACTGTCCTCTGCCTGGTTGGTGCCACATCTCCAGTGGCTGGTAGGAGAACCTTCTACTCCAGAGTCCAGCTCAGGGGCCCTCTGGTCAGCAACCAAGATCTGCACTCCTATTCCTTGCTCCTTTCCCATGAGCCTTTTCCGACCTTCCTGGCTGTCCCCCCTCTTTGTATTTGCCAGCCTCCCAACTCTCCTCCTCCCAAGCCTGCAGCCCCCTTCTACTCAGCTTCAGGGCTTTATACAGGCCCCTCCTGTTCCTACCCAGCTGAACCTCATTTAATCAACTCCTGATCCCTGGCTCCTCCACCAGGTGCAGCCTGGGGAGTTAATTAGGCTTAATTTACCCGCTCAGGGCCAGTGTGGGGAGTACACCCCATCACAAAGTGCACAGTAAATGAAGGCCTATTGCATACGCCTCCAAACTACTCTTGCCTGTTGAGCTTAAGTTCTTCCTGTGTGAATGTAATTTATTTGCCACATTCTGGGCAATCCAACATTTCACCTTTTTAAGTGGCCTCTCTCTTATCATCTCACAATGCCACATACACACCTATCAATTATTTCCTTGCTGATCAAGTTAAAGATGGACAGGTAGCTTGACTTTCCCATTGGTCTTTGCTCCAGCAGGAGAGAGACATCACTGTCTGCTCTTCCCCTGTGCTTTTGCCTCTCATTTACAATGGCACTCCTCATGAGTGTCCCTTGCATTTCTCTCCTTCCAACCACCTCAGTTTTTCCAACCTCTACCTTCCTGCACTGATGTATCCTCCTTCTTTTCACGGACAGCTCCAGTTTCTACAAGGATGGGAAAACACTTACTGGTTTCCACCTTTATGTCCTTTTTCTGTCTAAACCACCTCTTTCCCTTATTTTTTTCCTGCACTCCCTATTCAGCCCAATATGCAGAACTGCCAGAACTGGCTGCTACAATTTCTGCTTTGGAATGCTTTGCTGCCTCAACGCTACCCTTGCTCTTTTTTTCTCTGACTGTGCTTGGGTGTATAATGCCCTTCCTTCCTTCCTGGCTTCTCATGGCTTCACTTCTGATGGTTCTCCATGGTCTTATGCAGCTCTACTCTCTTACCTTGTTTTTCTTCCCTCTTCTTTCCCTTTGTTCTGAAGGTTAGAGGTCATTGTAAAATGGCTCTGGTTCATAATGAAAATTCTGTAGCTGATTCTCTTGCCAGACAGGGAGCTCAAGAGGGAGAACTTTGGACCTTCCCATGTAAAACCATGAGCTATCCTGTCTCAGCAATTAGCACTACAGACCCTGTACCTGATTTGTAGGCACTGCAGAAAAAGGATGCACTGTTATTGGAAGGAATAAAACAGGTGCAGGCAGGAAAGAAATTGCCACAGCAATCTCCTTTAAAACCATATGAACCAAATTTAACCTTAAAGGAGAATTGCTTACTCATGTTTGAATGGAGTAGACACTGGTATGAATGGTGCCAGAGCAAATTCAAAAAGATTTGATTTATTCAGTACATGATGTTCCTTCAGGAGGGCATCAGGGGACTGACAAAACTTTATACAGTTTAGAAATTCTGGGTTGGTGACCAGATGTAAGAAATTATATGAAAAAATTCAGTGACAATTGCTTAATCTGTGCACAAAATAATCCCACTAGTAACAAGAACAATGCTCTCCTACTACCAACAAATATTTATTTCTCTTTTTACTTGGGGGTAATGGTCCAACAAAGTCAACCTGCAAAATGGACCCTAGTCCTGAATTTTGCTGAGGTCTAAGTTAGTGGGACCATTACCCCCAAGTAAAAATAGAAATAAATATTTGTTGGTAGTAATAAACCCATTCTCTAAATGGACAGAGTCTTTCCCAATGTGAACCAACACTGCTCCAGCAACAGCCCATGTGCTGGTGGAACAAGTATTCTCCTGTTGAGGTCTACCAGCAAAAATGGTATCTGATCGGAGAACTCATTTTACAGGGAAAGTTTTACCAAACTGCTTGTTGGTATTGGGGATACAACAAAAGTTCCACATTCTTCGCTGCCCTCAGTTTTTGGGATAGGTGGAAAGGATGAATAGAACTATGTAACTGATGTTGAGAAAATTTGTCTCTATAAATGGGAAAAATTAGGATACTCTAATTCCATAATCCTCATGGCAATCAGGGCTGCTCCTGCTAGTGCAACAAATTGTTCTCCTTTTGAGGTAAAGATGGGTAGAGAAATGAGGTTACCAAAACATTTTGTTGTGGGAAGTCAGTGATGCACATGTTGAAGGGGTTAAAATGAATGTTTTAATGCAAAAGTACTTTAAGCAGGTACATTTGTACGTGGCTAAAGAATTGGGGAAGTCAAAACACAAAACAAAAATGTACCTTACAAAGGTATAAAAGAAAATGATTGGAAAATTGGAGACCAGGTCATGCTTGTGCCATATGCTATATCAGAGCATAACTTGTGTTGTAAATGACTTGGTCCCTTTTATATTATGGGTAAATTAAATTCATCAGTGTATAAAATTTGACTGAATAGAAAAAAAATAACTGTGGATAAAATTTATCAAGCTAACCAGCACAAAGTGTTCAAGGGAACTGCTTCTCAACTTCAAGAATCATGAAAATTGCTGTGGTGATTATTGGTATCATCCATTCATGGACATAAGATTGAACCAACAAATCCACAAACTAATTGTCATCAGGGAACACAATATATTCCCCACATGAATCTTAAGACAGAGCCTGGGTATACAGAAGAAAATTTGTATATAATATAGATTAAAGGTGGACAATTAATTAGTGCCCGGAGGTACCAGAACATCCCATGGTGGTCTCCACTCAACAAAGGTTGTGGACAAGAAAAGGACCTGACCTAAGGTGGATAAGATTTTGTGGATATTTTGGTAATGGATCGTTGTTAATTAACCATCTCCTATCTGAGGATCAGGAGATACATTGTGTTACTCACATAAAGGTGTAAGGCACAACCAGTGAATGGCTGATTTCAATTACATTTGCTTACAGGTAGTGTGATATTCAGTAACACATCCAAGTAAACCTCACAATAACTGTGACCAATATCTAGTGAAGTACAGTATAGGGAAAGAAGGAATGCGAAAAGTATCCTAAGTATTCCAAAACCAACTGTAGTGGTATCCCAAGGAGGCAATGTCTTCTAAAGGTCAATTTCCCAAATAACAGAGGGTACCCGGCAAGAATACTGTGGCAACATTTAAATCAGGGTAGATTTGGTGGTAATTCTTGCTATGTTTCAAATAAGCACACTTTAGGGGCTGGGAAAGGAGATTGGCAAGTCAGAGCCACCTGCCTTAATAGAATAGGAAAGGCCAATGTCACCATCACTAGGGTTCAGCCTAATGACTCTGGGCAGTATATTGCCTGTGTGAAATTCAGAAGTGACCCAAGATGTTCATATGGCAATGTAACATTAAGGCTAGAGATAGCTCCCTTAATTATGCCATTAGGATATATTAGCCCTATGCTTGGTACACAACCCCCTGCCATCCAAATATCTAATAAAAACAAAGCATTCACCAAGGTAGAAATGGATCCACCAAGTGGTCTAACTGCTACTTCAATTCTGAGGATTTTACTTAATAATATACAGTTTATGCATCTACCTGTCGTTTTAAACCTCTCTCATTGGAATATGGCAGAATTTGGTCATTGTGTAAAAACAAATGTATCACTTCTATATGCTCACTTGTTGCTAGATACCATAACCTCTTATCAGGAATGGGTACAAGATCTGATAGGATGAGAAACTTCCACAATCTGGTATCATTTGAACTAGACGATTCCAGAGTTTAGATGGAAGGGTGGTTCTATTTCAGGGTTATTTGGATCAGGAATGTCTATTTGGAACAGGGTAGGTATGGAAATTATAATAAGACGTTAAATATTTTGAGCATCAGGTTACAAACACAATTATATACCTATGTTACATGGCATTGATGGTCTGGCTACTGAAGAAAGACATAGTGTATATAATATGCATGAAACTGCTAATTTGTTTAATCACATGAAAGTAAAAATTAATGAATTAATTACAGAAAATAATAAGAAAGTAAAAGAGCCCTAAGTGGGTAAAGAGATTATCTGTCTGGCCTATGATAGCTATGTGTTACCTACCATAACAAATTCATCAAGGAGTGTTGAACAAGGTAAATTGCCTGATTCAACCAGTTATGACCAATTATCTAAATGGTATTGCTCTTAATGTATAACAAAGATTCTTATAAATTGGCATGTGTCAAATCATACAAATTCCATATATCACAATTCACAATTTGGGGTCAGTAACACTATATCCTAAAAAAGGTATTTGTTATTTAAAACTGTTTTGTTTACTGTTGGGTTCCATGTACATTTCCTTTATGGCATCTTTACCATTATTGGACCTGATATTGCTATATTTGAATAAGTGGCAGTTGTCCCTTCAGTGGGTTACCTAAAGAGGACATCTACAAGGAGTGACTGGCTCTGCCGCAACTCCTAGTATTTCATCCAATGACAAAAGTATGGCTGAAACCACATACAGCCTACTGTTCTGTAAAGGGTTATTGATATGTTTGTACATGTGACATCTTTGACATTGCAGTTCCTGTCTGTGATCATGCCAGCCAGATGCAGACCAACGATACAGATGAGTTAGCCACTTCAGTTCTACTGGATTGGGTCCCATTCAGAATCCAGCCAAAGAAGGAGGTGATTGGTGTTAGTGCCCTGCTTATAACTTTTAGCCCAGTGGTTAGAACACTTCCCTGGGATGTGGGAGACCCAGGTTCAATTCCCCCTCTTCTCTGCCAGAGGAGGATAAAGGATTTGAACAGGAGTCTCCCCTCTCTCAGAACAGTGTTTGAACCACTAGGCTATGGACTATTCCAAGGGGGGTCACTATGGAATATTCCAAGGGGATGGTGGTGGGCTCCCTCAGTCTCTCCTATTGAAGCTGTTCCCCTGTGTATAAATAATGAATGAGTGGTTGTAGCAGGGGGACTGGACCTGGGATTTTCTCTGCTCAGATAGTTGCCCTAACCACTAGGCTACAGAGTCATTCTCTTTGGCCCAATGACTATTTAAGTAGTTAGCCACAGTGAATAGTCATTGGGCCACAGAGAGAGAGAGAGAGAGAGAAGGACCACTCCCGCAGCTGCTTCCCCCTAATGTTTTGTGTGGAGCAAGACAGGTGCCTGACTCATTCCTGCAAGAAACAGCCCTTCCCTTAAGCTGCTGGCAGTTGTGCATCACATTCTAAGGCAGCTATCTCTCCCTAGTCATTGTCTAGGGAGCTTGGGCATCTAACTTGGCTTTGTAGCTCACAGTGGTGTTCCTGTGATTTCCTAGGCACCTAAAAGTTAGGTGCTGCAATGCTCAGCTTTGCAATATCTAAGTCCCTTTGTCCCGATCCTGCAAACACTTATGCACAATTATTTAATTTTGTGCTAATGGTTACTCAAGTGTCTAAAGTTAAACACATACATAAATGCTTGCAAAATCACAGGATCTAGCGAAGATAATTCAGCTGTGACTCTAATGCCTGTTGGTGAAGAACTTTAGAAGACTTGATAGTAGAGCTGATTGAAAATTTTCTACTGGAGTGTTTTTCCTCTGGAAAATGCTGATGCAATGAAATCAAAATGTTTAGCAGGAACATCGATCTTGTTTATTTTTGATGAAAAATGGTCTAAACATTTTAATTCAATTTTATCACAATGTTTCATCTCAAGAAGTAATAATATTTTGTTTTGACATATTATAATAAAATATTTTGAATATATAAATGTCAAAATGATAAAGCTGAAACTAAATTTTTCAGAAATTTCATTTTATGGGCGATTCTGACATTTTGACATTTTGTTCCAATCTGGGATGAAAGGAAATTTTAAAATGTCAGCGTTTTCCTTGGAATGGAAATTCCGAGTTTCAACCAGCTCAACTTGAGAGTAGCTCACCAAGGTAAAAAAGAAATGAACTGGCATCTCTCAGATATATTGGGGGGAAAAGTGGTCATTTAATTGTTCAGGACTAATTTTGCATTTATCTGATAAAGTCATTTATCTGATAAAGTCATTGAGCTGGTAGAAGTTCCAAGCCTTCAATAGGAAGAGATACCTGCATTCATCAGAGAAAAGAGATAATTTGTCAAGCACTGAGAATAAACGGCATACTTACATATGCACTTTTATGTTTAACTGCCAATATCTGTTGCCCAATTAAAGTGGTTTATTTTACTATCAAGTTTAGCTAATTGGTACTTTGTTTTGGGTAGTGAATACAGAGCAGGTTTCATGGGAAAGTAAACTCATTTGCTATGTGTAGTGGGAATAGATAGCTCACTGGTACAGAATTGCTCCTGATAATTAATTCCTACTTGTTTTATAATATAACCCAATGTCTCAAGCTGTCACTAAACTCCCAGGTGGCCCAGCGCGCACACACACACACACACACACACTCATCAGGTGACATATTAGCCAATTGCAAAGATAATTAGTAAGCACACCACTATTTCTGTATCTTTTATACATTAGTTTCTCTGTGAAGTACATTGGCCTCTAGTCAAAAACATATGGCCTGATTTATTTAAGAGGTGCTTAGCACCCACAGCTCCCATTGACTTCAGTAATGTATGTATGATTGTCTAAAGAACTGCAAAACATTTGTGATAGTGTTGTTTTGTTTTTCCAGGTGCATTCTCTGGCTTCTTAGGTAGGCAAGCCAGGTTGTAGAGATCTCTTTCGTTGAACAAGCACACTCCTGGTTTCAAAGCAAGTGACAACTTACTAATACTTTCTTTTATATAGCTTCACAAATCTTTATTTCACCAACTTGATGGATGAGACAGAGCTGGTGTAATTAGTATGAGGTCAGTAGCGGCGCCAGCTTTGCCGGCGCCCTAGGCGGCGGAAGGTCCCGCCCCCAAATTTCTACGGGCGGCGGGGGCGCATGCGCCCCCAAAATAGCAGCGCCCTAGGCGACCGCCTAGGTCGCCTAATGGAAGCGCCGGCCCTGTATGAGGTACAACTGCTCTGCTTGGCTGTAATACTCTGACACTGTGATGGGAGTGCAGTCAAGAGCACAGAGCTTCTGGGAAACAAGAGTGCAATGAGAGCTGTGATGTGAAGTGGTGTGCCAACTCTACTGGAAGAATATTCTCAGATCTGAGCCATTAGGACTTGCACCTGAAATAAGTGGCCTAGGGTTTTGTGAGCCTGGAACCTTTGTAAATGAGAGCAGTGCCCAATCCTATTATTAACTGTTCAGTAGAGTATTCACATATATGTTAGCAATTATTTGTAACAGCTAAGGGGGTTTAAAACTTAGCTCATCTTACGCTAAAAGTCATACATGCTGAATTTAGTTGTCTCTTTATATCTTTCCATCACAGCTGTTCCCTCCTCTGTTCCTTTCCAATCACTGTTTGATTATAAACTTAAAATTATTTCCATTTTGTCATCTCATCCACCTCAGTATTGCAGCATTATTCTCTAACACCTACTTTTAAAATAATGAAAGGACACCTGGGTGGATGTTAAGAAGAGGGAAATCCTACTTGAATATATACATTATTTATCTGTCTATTGATTGATTGTACCTAAATACATATTACTTCTGTCTGGGATATGGCATATGCCCCACACTTGCAAATAAAGGATTAACAAGAGTCTCAGGGCCTAGTTACCTCCACCAGTTTCCACCTACGAAGGGGGGGAGTTGGGAGCATTAGGACCAATTTAATATTTGGCCCAGCTGAGGAGGAGGGCACTCCATAAAGACAGGCCTGAAGCAAAGCAAAGTAGAGGAGGATTCTGGAGTCAGCCAGAGAGCCTGAGGAGAGTCTTGAGGGATTTGCATGAGGAGACACTTCTCTATAGTGGGAGTCAGACAGGCAGGAGACACTGATGAACAGGGAAAAAGTAGGTTGCAGCCCGTAGAGGTGCTGAGGGATTGATGGAACAAGCCTTATATGCACAGCACCGAATGGCTGTGTTGGAACCCAAAGGAGAGGCTGGGCATGGGATACCTTTCTGTGTGCCCCAGTAAGAGGGGAAACACAAGCCTCAGGATTCAAAGAGGCAAAAACTGACAAGTTTTAGATGGGGCCTGAAAGTTTGGCATAAAAGCTATTACAAATGTGGATTTCTTTTTTCTGTTTGGATTTTTCTGTTATCTTGGAAGGGGACTAAACTTGAAGGGTGACCTGGGCATGAAAGATGCAGACTGCTGCAGAACCCAATCAGTGAACAACAGGAGGCACTAGAGTGGAAGAACCCATGCAGTCTGCATCTTGACTTGAGGAGGTGCTCTGGTGGTGAGTTAACCCATCACAGGGCTTGTCTACACTGACAGTGCTGCACCGGTGCAGCTGCACCGCTCTAGTGCTTAGTGAAGACACTGCCTATGCTGATGGGAGAGCTTCTTTCATCAGCATAGGTACTCCACTTCCCCCGAGCTTCTCCCATCGACATAGGTACTCCACCTCCCCCGAGCTTCTCCCATCGACATAGGTACTCCACCTCCCCCAAGCTTCTCCCATCGACACAGCTGTCTACACTGGGGGTTAGGTTGGTATAAATGCGTCGCTTAGGGGGGTGGATTTTCCACACCCCTGAGCAACATAGTTATACTGACATAAGTTGGTAGTGTAGACCAAGCCAGTATCTAAATAGTGGTCTAGTGGACAGGACATCAGATTGGAAGTTGATTCCTGCATCCTATTCCTGGCTCTGTAACTGATTCATGTTAACCCTGGGCAAGTAACTTCATGACTTTGTGTCTCAGTTTCCACATTTACAAGATGGAGGGCAATGGCTAATCAGACACCTTGGAATTAGAGAGCTATGAATGAAAAGTTATGTGCATTAGTAGTAGTAGTAGACTTTGGTACCTAAGCACCATTTCTGAATTCTCTGAATAGATCTAAGTTTTTAAAAGACTAGTGCAACTGGATGGACTCAAAAGATAGGCAATGAGATGCCCGTCCTTTCATCTTAGACCACTGCTTTGGACTCAGGACAGGTTGATAGTATTGATCTAAAGATGTTATTATCTGATAGGCACTTACAGAGACTATTAAAAACTATTTAAATGCATTATCTTTTGATAGGCTTATTTTTGTACTGTTCTAAATAATCTTGTTAGCTTGACCCTCAATTTGAAACATTAGAATTCAAATCTGGCAAATATTATAAGGACAAGGTTAACTTATTGTTCACAACAGATAACTAAACTTCATGCTATTTGTAAAATGACTAACAAATTATTACTCCCCACTGTGGTCTTAGCCCAATGTACCCAAGCCATATAAACTATAAAAATGTTGCTTGGCTCTAGCTTTATTGTAACTTACTTGCGAAGACCCCAGATGGGAGAGGTACAGGTCCCAGCTGACTTTTTAGGCCACTTAATAAATAGTTATCTATTAGTCCTCTTGAGGTAGGTTTTTTTCCCCCAGCTCCTCTTCCCCCAATCTCACTTTACATAGGATGAGAGAAAGAAGGTACTGTACTTATCACTGGGCTACTTGCTTCTTCCTATCTGGCAAGCAGAGGGCAGAAAGAATAGAAGAAATGTTTTTGGCCCATACAATCCCATTAGAAATCTTCCACAGTTTACAGAATATCTATCAGTCAACAAACACCTCTTCCTCCCTTCTGCAGTACACCAGGCCTGATCCCCCTCCTGCCCTCCGAGCCCCTCGGTCCCAAACCAGAGCACCCTCCCACATCCCAAACCCCTCATCCCCAGCCCCACCCCAGAGTTTGCACCCCCAGCCAGAGCCCTCACACACACCCCTGTACCCCAACCCCCTGCATCAGCCCAAAGCCCCCTGCCACACTCTGAACCCCTCAGCCCCATCCCAGAGCCCCCTCTTGCACCCTAAACCCCTTATCCCTGGCCCCATCCCAGAGCCCGCACCCCCAGCCGAAGCCCTCACCCCCTCCTGCATCCCAACCCACTGCCTCAGCCTGGAGCCTCCTCCCACACCCTGAACTCCTCATTTCTGGTCCCACTCCAGAGCCCTCGCCACCCTCCCACACCCCAGCTCCCTGAGCCAACCTGGTGAAAATGAGTGAGTGAGGGTGGGGAGAGCGAGCGACAGAGGGAGGGGGGATGGAGTGAGCAGGGGGCATGGCCTCGGCGAATGGGTGAGGCCTTGGAAGAGGGGTGGGGCAAGGGTGTTCAGTTTTTTGCGAGTAGAAAGTCTAGCCACTGAAAAAGGGATGCACTGACTATGTGGAGTACCTCCCTGAAATTCCAGTGGGAGAAGTTGCAAAGAGGCAGGATATTCCACCACCTATTTTCATTCACCTATTTCATTTCATTCACTTTGGTGGGTGTTCAGCAAGCCTGAAATCGGCACATTTTTATTTATGTGCATGAACAGGCTCCATCCTAAGTCCATAACTTTAAGCAACCCAGGTCTGAACATTCTGGCCTAATTCTGTTGTGAGTTACAAGAGTGCAGAAAAATAACTAGAATTGGTAACCCTCTTCTGTACACCTTTAAATGAAAAACGGCTGTATGGACTTCAGTGAAATACTGGTGAAAAAATCAATTCCCAGACTTGGAGGTAAAACCTGTTCTCGGCATTGAATGTGTATGGCCAAGTGATTAAACCCTGGAAAAGAGGATTTACAATGTAAAAGATAGAAGCTTTAGAGATACAGCAACACTAGCGTGTGTGGCAGTAAAAATGAGGAATATTTAAAATGTAGTTTTATAAACTCCTGCATATGGTATAATGTTAAAATGATCATATGGGTTAATTAGGTGCTAAGACAGTTTGGTTTATTGAGAAGACAGTGTGTCTAGTAATTATTTTACACTAAGCAAATGAATCATTAATGATCACAGATCCAATAGTTGAAACATAAAGATGATAAAGTTATTACTATACTGTGGCACACATGGTAATCATAGGAGTTACAAATTACACTGTAAATGTGAAACAGATCCACACAGAGAGAGATCTCTGACCTGCAAAGAGAAGAATCTGGTANAATGAATCATTAATGATCACAGATCCAATAGTTGAAACATAAAGATGATAAAGTTATTACTATACTGTGGCACACATGGTAATCATAGGAGTTACAAATTACACTGTAAATGTGAAACAGATCCACACAGAGAGAGATCTCTGACCTGCAAAGAGAAGAATCTGGTAGAAGTTTTGCTCTTTTTGTTGCACACAGGGATCCACCAACATTTTTTGAGTAATGCTCTATTCAAATAGGCAGTTTTTGGCCCCAGTTCTTTGCACCAGATCCTCAGCAGGAGTAAATTGACATAGTTTCACTGCAATCAATGGAATTATGCCAATTTTTCACCAGTTGAGGATCTGGCACTTTAAATGTACTGTGTTTTCATATATTTATATGAGGCCATATCAAAGTCAAATTAAGCTAGTGTGATGACGATGAGATTAATATTGCAGTCCTTATTCAGTCATAACTCCCACTTGTGTCCACTGGGTGTTTTTCCCTCAGGGTGTTTTCCCTGATTGCGAGATTAGGGCCTGATTCAACTCCAATTTAAATCAATGGAAATTCTCCCATTGACTTCAATGGGAATTTGACCATTAGTTGTAACATCCCAAGAGGTTCCAAGACACTTCATTAATTTAAATGGAAGCTGGGGGTGACATAGGATCAGACCCTAGAAGTAAATGTATTTATGTGTAGTTCGTGAGTAAAATCTAAATAATGTACATACCGCATACATTAATAAATACTGTTTGTGTGGGAAATGCTTTTACAGGGTATGTAGCAATGCAGACCTGGGAGCATTATATTATGTTACTGATTTTCAGTACATTTAAAAAAGAAACAAGTTAAGTTTAACGAGGTTTAGTGATAATACTCTTAAAAAGCTATTCAGAGTATTTCTCCTTAATGGAAAGAATTACATATAAGATTCAGGAAATAATTATATTCATTAGATTAATGGAAGAAAGCTAATATATTGCAGCAGTGCTCCTCCTACTCAGCATTCCTATAAATTATAAATAACATTCAATTTACTATGATTCCATAGAGGAGACAGTGCCCTTAATCTTCAGCTGGATTTCAAGCTCTAGCCTTCATTAATCAAAAGAGAAAGGAGCTCTTTCCTACATGTTTTATATTTATCAAAAAACTGGCAAAGGGAGTGAAAATATTTTAGGCAGAGAATAAAAGTCAAACCCTACTCACAAAGAAATACAGCTCATTTGAGACAGTTTTAAATAAGACTTTAAAAAAGAAAAAGAAGTTTAAAAAAAAAAATAATAAGCCTGACATTCACATTTTATGATTAGTTTAAATTAAAGACCGCCCAAAGTGTTTGTGTCTGATGCTGACCCTGAGCAGGTTTTGATCAGGTTTGGAGTTCAAACTTGAGGCTAAGTCAGTTTAGGGGTTGGTTTTGGATTCCATAGTACAATGCTAAAATGTCATGAGGTGTTCTTTCATGACTTTGCCTAATGATGGATGTCTCATCAGATGAGCTTTGATTTAAGTGCTATGCTACCTTGAGCTGGAATGTCATGAAAACAGATGTTCTTTTGAGCTTTCAGCTGCAAATGAACCAGATCCAGAAAATAGGGCCCCTTAAATTCTGGATCGGAACCTAAACTGTAGGGATAGATTCTGATCCAAGGATTCAATTCTGAACCAACTTGCAATTCAAACAAGTCTGAATTTGAGGTTCCAATATTGGGCCCTCCTCCCCACCTACTTTAAAGTGGTTTTCCCCCCACTTCATCGTAAATGGTGATTTTCCTGATTTTAAAATACCCGTTTCAATAATCCTTTTATTTTTAAAATAAGGCAGTTTCCTATTTAGAATCTTATGTTCTAAGATGTTCTCAGTCAGGATATTTCAAGAAAGCAGCACCGTACAACAACTTTCCATTCTGCAATATTGGTTTTTTAGAGACTATTAATACTAATGTTGTACAGTTCCGTCCCCTCCTCCCGCACACCCTGAATGTACTACGTTTTTCAGACACCAAAACTTTAGAAGTACTATAACGGTTTCAAACCTTTGGAAAGACATATTGGAGTGTGCAACTTTGCATTCCAGACTGTAAAACCTATACAAATAATTTAGTTCAGATTGGTATAATTGTAACTTGCTGTTCACCAGAGGGGTCTACTGCTGATCCATATTTTATGGAACTTACATTTTTAATGAAATAAGGAACAGCATTCCATTTCAGAATGGAATGAAATCCTGGCTGTTCCGTAATTTAAAAGAAAGAAAGAAAAACCCAACTCTACCGCAGCTCTCAATTGCAATGACACACTTGATTACCTCCTTCCCTTTTACAGGTCAGTTCCCCTTCCCTTTCTCCCTCCATCTCTCTCTCTCTCTCTCTCTCTCTCTCTCACACACACACACACACACACACACACGCACACGCACACACACACACACACCTACCTACCTACCTTTTCTTCCAAATGTTTATTAATGGACCAGGCACAGTATCCCTTTTGGCACAGTTCTGCAACTGTTGCTTCCTCTGCTTTATCTGCCTGTAGGTGTTTAACGTGTTTTTTGGCTGGGTGGCTGCCCTCATGCCCAGGTACGGTGGAGTAGGCTTTGTGTATCAATACTCATCTTGGCAGTAAGTGGTAGACACCATTCCTCTTTCCCTCATAGAACAGACATCTTATTCAGAAAGGGGGAACCCTCCCCACTGGGGAGGGGAAGTGTTGGATTTTTTTAAGGCCCCTTTTTAAAGTTAACTCTAAAAAGATTATTGTTGCTGTCAGGACTGGAACAAATACGGTTTGTGCTGCATGTTAAATCCAGCATTGTTTTATTTATTTATTTCTTTAAGTAGCTACCTACTGTTCTCAAATTGCCCTTTACTTTTAAAAAAGAGCAGTGTAGATTGATTGCATTGGCAGGGCAACACAAGAATACTTGAACTGCAGATGCCAGCACCATGCCTGACCTGAAGAGAAAACTTTCTCCTTTCACAAGTGCTGTACAAATGCTCAGTTATCCATTCCCTAGAAGGAATAAGGGGGAAATTATCCCAGAAACTGGCATGCTGCCATATTCTGAAAAGGATTAATATAATCTATGTAGCGATGCTGTGTTTATATTTGATTCCCAGCTATTTTTATAAAAGCCAACTTCAGGTCTCTTTAAAGGGCAATACACACTGTTCAAAGAAAGAAAGAATTTAGAATGTGTCAGCTAATGAGAGGGCTTCTATGAGAAGAAAATTGTGCACACTTTTTAATTGTCTAAAACTACTTATGGCATTTGAGCTCATCTAATGTGCTTCCCCCTACTGAGTGAGACAACTGCAATAAACTTATTGTCAGGATGGGGATTGGAAAAGAAGTGTCTAATTTGCCTTGCCAGTTGATTTGACATTTTTGCTCTGACAGTTGTCTTCCAAAACACACAAAGCACCAGCTTAAATAGATATCTAATTTTCAATTCTGTTTCTGCTTTGGCTTCTCTGAATTCTTTTCCTATACCTCCCTCTAGTGAACTGGAAGCAACATAACAGGACAAGGAATGCTCTATAGTCCGCACTGAATTATTTAGGAGTACATTTCTTCCTTTTTAAACAGAGCCACTATCTGAATTTAGGGAAATTATACCTTCCTTTTGATATAAAATGCCTTTATTTGGAAAACTATCCCCATATACCTGATAGAGGCAATGTTGACATTTGCAATCTGTGATAAGCTTGAAACACCACTAGACTGGCCTTTTTATTATAGTTTGTCATGACTGTATGGATGGAGATAATGGACGCAGCCTGTGTTTAAATATATGTCATTGTTATCAGGTCCCCCTCAGTCTTCTTTTCTCAAGACTAATCATGCCCAGGCTTTTAACCTTTCCTCATAGGTTAAGTTTTCTAAACCATTTATCATTTTTGTTCTTCTCTGGACTCTTTCTAATTTGTTCACATCTTTTCTAAAGTGTGGCACCTTGAATTGACACAGTACTCCAGCTAAGGCCTCATCAGCTAATAATTAATCCACATGCTACAGCCAGTTCACCCAAATCTCATTGTACCTTACTTATAATGAGAAGCACCTGCCTCCATAAACAATCTCATTGACATCAGTGGGACTGTTTGCAAAATGTGGTACTCCTCAATGCAAGTAAGGGTGACTGATTCTAACCCATTGCTTTTACTGTATATCTTTTAAAATCTGCCATTTAAGCAGAGTGAGTTAATAAAACTATGCTTTAAGAAAAACTATGCTTTAAGAAAGAGATGCATGAATGAACAAATCCTGATGAAAGAGCATCGAGGTAGTTTTCAGGCTCATAGTAAATTGGAATTGACTTGCAAATGGTGTGAGGCTATTCAGTTTTAAAGGGTACATTGAGGTATCTCTTGTTTCAGGCTTCAATGTCATTTGTGTCTCAATTAATTTGTCTTATAGAAGGTAACTATACAAGCCAGAAATCAATGCAATTATATACATCCTGGTGACAAGCTCTTCTGGTGCAACAGCATGTAGCGAGAAGAGTAATTCACAGTATGAGAGTCATATGTCTTTCACCTAAAAAGCAGAAGGTATACTGTGCAGGGCCAGGCAGGTGCCGTAAAACAGACTGCTATAGTCTGCTGATCTGAAGCCAAGGATACATATTGTGACTTAACTTAAAACTGAATATCTGACCAGCAGCTGCCATATGTAAGATTTCCCATACCAGCCAACAAAATACACACGTTCGTTAATAACACTTGAGAAGAATGTGGGAAATGTCAGTATTTTTATGAAAAGTATGTGAGTTTACCCATTCACTATTATTGCTACCTTCTTGGTCTCATAGCTGACTTATTTCCAGAGACCCTCCTTGTGTGAAGGAGACAAGGAGGAGCACCTGAATGTCTGCCTTTGAATGAGAGACAAGGTGAGTGAGATAATACCTTGTATTGGACCAACTTCTGTTGATGAGAGAGACAAGCTATCGAGCTATACAGAGCTCTTCTTCAGGCCTGGGGGCAAGTCCACACTACAGAATTAAGTTGACTTAAGTAACGTTGACGTATACCCACTGCAGTAATTAAATCGGTTTTGCATGTCCGCACTAGCTCCTTCTGTCAGCAGTGCACGGCCTCATCACCAGGAGCACTTCCACTGATTTAACTGTCAGGGTGGGGCATTGTGGGAAACTGACAGCCGGAGCCCCGCTGCACCAGACTGACAGACAGAGGTCTTTATTTACATCTGCCTTATGTCAGCTTAACTCTGTAGCGTAGACCAGACCTGGGAAACTTACTCAGAGTCTCACAACTAAATACAAAGTGGAAGAGATTTTTTAGCATAAGTAGTTAACGCACATTTCAAGGGACCACTAAGATGAAGTGGTCTGTTAGAAGCCCTCCAGTTACAGGGAGGAAAGGAAAGGAGGGAGGGGAAGCAGCAGGGGGAGTTGTTTGTTGTAATAAGCCATAAATCCAGTATCTCTATTCAGTCCATGATTTTTAGTGTCTAGCAAAATTATGAATTTAAGCTCTCAGGCTCATCTTTTGAAAGTGTTGTGCAGGTTTCCTTTGAGCATGAGGACTGATCGATACAGAGTGATCACTTTGTGAAAAATGTTCACACGTAGGTGTTGGGTGTTTTTGTCTTTTATCTGTTTTCTGTGTGAATTCATTTTTCACTCACATAGTTCCTATTGGGGTATGTAGTGCACTGAAGGAGGTATACCACAAGTTGTGATAGGCATGTGTAGAGCCCATAGAGTTCCTGAAATATTACTACCACCAGATAAGGATCAAACCAGCAGATAGATGACTGTTAACGAGGCCAACCAGCAACTCTCCTGCACCAACTACTATAAAGAACTCAAAGAAGACTCCACACCCCAATTTACCCAAGAACTTAATGGATAT
Organism: Platysternon megacephalum; assembly: GCA_003942145.1. Classification (NCBI taxonomy): domain Eukaryota; kingdom Metazoa; phylum Chordata; order Testudines; family Platysternidae; genus Platysternon; species Platysternon megacephalum. The sequence continues at coordinate 10,145,206 of QXTE01000054.1, read as the reverse complement.
CATCAAGTCCTTCTCCGAACTACTCCAAGAGAAACTCTACAAACTCATCCCCCATGAACCCACCCCAGAGACCTTCTACATGCTTCCTGACATACACAGACAAGGGAACCCAGGCAGAACCATCATATCCGGCCATGACACTCTTACTGAAAGAATATAGGGAGTCATAGAAACCATCCCCAAACCACTCACCACACAAAGGGCCAGCTTCCTCCAGGACACACCAACTCAAAGCAGCACAAGATCCTGCCAGAACAGATGTAAAACCTGCACACATCGCCGCTGATACAATGATTGACACCTCCTACAACACACTTTTCAAGATCCATTGGTCCTACGCATGCCTATCAAAACACTCGGTGTGCCTCATGTCCCAACACCAATTATGTGGGGGAAGCCAGACAATCACTATGCTCTCAAATGAACTCACACAGAAAAATGATAAAAGACAAAAACACCATATCACCAATGGGTGACACTTTTCACAAAGCTGTCTCTTTATAGCTGACCTCTCAGTCCTCATCCTCAAAGGAAACCTGCACAACACTTTCTAAAGACAAGCCCGGGAGTTTAAATTCATAACTTTGCTAGACACTAAAATTCATGGACTGAACAGAGACACTGGCTTTATGGCTTATTACAACAATCTAACCCATGAACAACCCCCCCTCAGCTGCTTCCCCTCCCCTCCTTTCCTTTCCTCCCTATGACTGGATTGGTGTTAACAGACCACTTCACCCTGAATGATCGCTTGAAATGTGTTAACTACTTAGGGTATGTCTACACTACCCGCCGGATCGGCAGGCAGCAATCAATTCTGCGGGGATCGATTTATCGCGTCTAGTCTAGACGCGCTAAATCGACCCCTGAGCCCTCTCCCGTCGACTCCTGTACTCCAGCGCCACGAGAGGCACAGGCAGAGTCGACGGGGGAGCGGCAGCAGTCGACTCACCACGGTGAAGACACCCCAGTAAGTCGATCTAAGTACGTCGACTTCAGCTACGTTATTCACGTAGCTGAAGTTGCGTAACTTAGATCAATCCCCCACCACCCCCCAGTGTAGACCAGGGCTTAGCTAAGTACAAGATGGAACAAATTGTTTAGCATGTGGCACTCTGAGTAAGGCTATGTTTACACTAGAGAGTTTACAGCGGCATAGCTGTAAGATCTTTCCTGTAGCTGCTCTATGCCAATGGGAGAGAGCTCTCCATCAACATAATTAAACCACCATCAACAAGCAGCATTAGCTATGTCAGCGGGAGAAGCTCTCCTGCCGACATAGCACTGTGCACACTACCACTTATGCTGGCGTAACTTATGTCACTCAGACGGGTTGTTTTTTCACACCCCTGAGCGACATAAGCTTTGCCAACGTATGTGGTAGCGTAGACATAGCCTAAGTTTCCCAGACCTAAAGAAGAGCTCTGTGTAAGCTCGAAAGCTTGTCTCTCTCAACAACGGAAGTTGGTCCAATAAAAGATATTACTTACCCACCTACTCTCTCTAAGGCTTGGTCTATGCTACCAACTTATGTTGGTATAACTACATTGCTCAGGGGTGTAGGTTTTAGTGAACATGCTACTTATGCCAACGGGAGACCCTCCCATCGACATAGCACTGTTAGATCAGTATATGTACGTCACTCAGCCCCTGAGGGCTTTCATGTCGACATAGCTACTGCCTCTCGGGGAAGTGGAATATCTACGCCGACGGGAGAAGCTCTCCCATTGGCATAGATAGCGTCTACACTAAGTGCTACAGCGGCACAGCTGCCCCTCCACCACTGCAGCACTGTAAGTGTAGACAAGCCCTAATATCCTAGTACTGACACAGCTACAACAACACTGCCTTTGAATGAGACAGTTGTTAAGGACTATCAACAAGGGAATAGGCCAAGCTGTGTTAGAACAATAGGGGACCTGCAACCAGCTCTCTCCAGATCTCTAGAGGAAGGAGTGGACATAGGGGAGAATGAACAGACTGAGGTGTTGGCATAGCGCTTTGACACCACAGAGGCTGAGAAGATTTGGAGAGAGGAACAAAGGGACAAGTTTCCTGAGGGAGAAGGAAACGTTTTTGACTATCAGATTGGTTGAGCTGAAGGACACTGGTTGCAGGGGTCAGAAAAGAAGATTCCATGTTACAAAGGAGAAGTCATATGAAAGAAGAAAAAGGGAGAGGAAGGATCCTTGACCCCCACTCGAGTGGTAAGGAAACGGAGGCAGGGAATGGTATGTAGGTGTTTTGCCTAGATATGTATTTTTCTTGTGCTGACTAAAGTAGTCATTGTCTTTAGAAATCCTTCTGCAAAGTCTGTGTCTATTTGCTTTGACTACCACCTGTCCTTCAAGGGGTAAACTGTAAACCAGAGTGCTCACAAGAGTGGAGCTCTAGGAAAGGGTATGCTTAAACGACTGGAATTCTTGAGGTCCTAGACCAGCTGGGCTGTGAAGTTTTACTTCTCAAAAGGGATATCAGGGTCTGTGCCTAGGAAGTGACACAAGGAAGCTTAAGCACATGGGGCCAGCATGTGGTTTCAAACAGAGCATTCTGATGAGAGTCCAGTAGGAAAAGCTTGATAAAGGCTGTGATAATACATTGCATTTCTCAGTATACTAAAGACACTGTGAAATCTCTAGCGGCCATATTCTATTTTTGGATATGCCTGTGCAGCTCCTGGTGACTGCCACGGGAGCTGCATGCCCAAATCTGAAGGCAGAATTTGTGTCCTGGTATTTAATGAAGATTCTCACTAGAATAGGAAAATACATATCCACCACTGAAATTCTCCAAAGTCCAGAGAGGCTCAGATCTGGTATTACCATGTGGGTCCATCTCTACTTCTTACCTAGTGGCTTGCAACTTGTTTGCTTTAATGAGCATGAGTGAGAGCTAAATCCTTCCTCCTGGTGGTTGTGCCCATTTGCTCAGCAATTCAATCAAACTCCAGTGAGAAGGTCTATTTTCACTTCTACCGCTACATACTTCAGGGTACAGTAAACCTGAAATCAATGGAGAGAACTTAACTAGCTCTGGAAGCCAATGCCTCCTATTTCCTAGTGTCTGGCCTACACTAGGCCACAATGTGGGTCCGAAGAGGGCACTGAGGGAAGACAAACACTATTTCGAACACCCTGGTTATGCTGTGGGTAGAATCCATTAAAGTGTGTAGACTTAATGAGTCTTTTAAAAATCAATTTCTGGGTAAATAAAGAGGGTACTTTTTGAAAAGATGCTAGCTGGCCAGTTTAAGGACAAGTGGTGCTTCAAATCAGTTGCACCACAAACCACACACTGTTTACAAACTGTAGTTGCAACCACCCACAAGCTCTACAGGTTGATACTGAATATCTTGACTGCATTTTATCAAAATACTACAGTAGAACCTCAGAGTTACAAATACCAGAGTTACGAACTGACCAGTTAACCACACACCTCGTTTGGAACTGGAAGTACACAATCAGGGGGCAGCAGAGACCCCAAAATAAGCAAATACAGCACAGTACTGTGCTAAACGTAAACTACTAAAAAAATAAAGGGAAAGCAGCATTTTTCTTCCGCATAGCAAAGTTTCAAAGCTGTATTAAGTCAATGTTCAGTTGTAAACTTTTGAAAGAACCATAACATTTTGTTCAGAGTTACAAACATTTCAGAGTTATGACCAACCTCCATCGCAAGGTGTTCATAACTTTGAGGTTCTACTGTGTTCACAGGTCATACAGCAGAAGGAACTTGTCATGCCACAGTAGATGATGCTCATCAGGTGGCATTACTGTGATTTTATTTTGAACTGTTGTTACCAGAAAGACAAGGTGATGAGGTAATATCTTGTATTGGGCCAACTTCTGATGGTGATAGAGCTTTTGACCTTACACAGAGCTCTTCTTCAGCTCTACAGTGGGGGTAGTAGCAAGACTATAGAGAAGAAGAACTCCTTCTCTGTGTTCCAAGTTTTAATGACCACAAATGGTATTGCCCTATTTTCTCTCATCTGAATAATCACAATACCCATAGCAGTGTCCCCTAACACCACGCTGGGGTATTGTGTCAATTCTGGCTCAGAATGAAGAATACCTGTTGCTCAATTGCCTAATGCAATTCTCAGCACCAGTAACACAGGGGAGGAGAAGGAATCCTCCACAAGGCTATATTACTTACTACAGTAACCAGATGTAGAGTAGAAAGAATATTGTGGTCCCTAGAAGTAGACAATCTGAGCTGGGTGGTTTTAGGTTCAGAGCTTGTTATCAAATATGGAAACCTACAGCATTGGCTTACAAATAGTATAAGGAAAAATAATTACAAAAGTGAATAAAAAAAAATCATCCAAAACCCTCTTAATAACATGCAACAACCACTATTGGGTGGATATTGATAAGATGGATGTTGGGATTTTGCTTTCTGACACATGCTTTTCTACACACCTTCTGTTGTCACTTGTTCAAAAGCAGCTGGCTCAGTTTGTCCAGCAGGGGGCATCCTGCTGCTACTTTTCCTACCACTCACTTTCCTTTTATCCTATAAAATAAAGGAAAATAAGCATGTCAACTTTTACCTTTGGGATAAGCAGTATTAGTGCGGGTTCCCTTATTTTCATCACTGTTCCCATTATATATAAACCCAGCTTTTCAGCTATGTGTACCTTTTATAAAGTGACAGACAATTGTCTGAAGTGTGTCACACTTGCTCTAAGCTAACAAAATGTATTTCGGAAATTTCATAAATCTAATGAGCCATTCAGCCCTCTTGACAAACCTGTAGCTTGGTGTGTTTGTTTTTTGCTTATGTCTACTGGAGAACCAGGTCATTTTAAGAACTCATAACTTAGCAGATGGGTAGGATATAAATTAAGCACAATGGATTAAAGTCTGTTCTTATTTATGCTGCTTGCATAGTGAGTGAGCCCACTGAAGGTAGTGGTGGCTCTCCAGATTTACACCAGTATAAAAGAAAGCAGGATCTGATCCAATGAAGGATTGGCTTTGGTGAGACAAGGTGGGTGAGGTAATATCTTTGTATTGGACCAACTTCTTTTGGTGAAAGGGACAAGCTTTCAAACTATACAGTTCTGGGAAACATACTCAGAGTGTCTCAGCTAAATACAAAGGGGAACAGATTGTTTAGCGTAAGTAGTTTACATATGTTCTAAGAGACCATTCAAAGTGAAGTGGCCCGTTAACATCCCTGCAGTCATAGGACAAAAAAAGGGGGTTGGTGGTGGGTTACAGATTGTTGTAATAAGCCATAAATCCAGTGTCTTTATTAAGCCCATGATTTTTAGTGTCTAGCAAAGTTATGAATGTAAGCTCCCAGGAATGTGATGCGGGTTTCCTTTGAGGATGAGGATGGCTATATCAGGTATAGAATGATCACGTTGTGAAAACTGTTCATCCAACGGTGACATGGTGTTTTTGTCTTTTATCATTTTCTGTGTGAGTTCATTCAAGAGCACAGTGATTGTCTGGTTTCACCCACATAATTGTTCTTGTGGTACACATTATGTTGTGATAGGCACGTGGAGGACCCATGGCTTTTGTGGAGGGTGTTTGATCATCATAGCAGTGGATTTATGTCAGTACATTTTCCATCTGTTCTGGCAGGGTCTGGTGCTGCTTTTAGTTGGTGGGTCCTGTTCCCAGGAAAGCTTGCTTCTAATGATGAGCTTGGCAAGGTTAGGGAGGTGTCTGAAGGCCAGAAGAGGGGGTTAGGAAAGATTTCTTTCAGGATGTGGTGCCCATCAAGTATGGGTTGTCATTGTTTAATGAGACCTTGTAGGGGTTCTAGTGTGGCATAGGTACCGATTCCTAGGGCTGGAGCACCCATGGAAAAAAATTAGTGGCTACTTAGCACACACTGGCAGCCAGCTCTTCCCTCCCTGCCCCCATGGCCTCCCATCTGCCGACAGCTCCACTGCATAACTGCTTCCCCTCCCTTCCAGTGCCTCCCACCCACCATGATCACTTGTTGCGCAGCATGCAGGCGGCACTTGGGGGGGATGGGGAGGAGTGGGGATGGTGCGCGCTCAGGGGAGGGGTGGAACTAGGCGGGAAGAGGCAGGGTGGTGTGGGGTCTGGGGCAGAGCAGGGGGTTGAGCACCCCTGGGGCCCAGAGGAAGCTGGCGCCTATGCAGTGTGAGGTGGCAGGTAACAACCAGGTGTGCAGTTAGAGGGTAGCGAGGTTTTGTAGGGGTGTTTGGTTTTTGTTTTTTTTCCTGTATTGAAGCAGGTTCTCTCGGGGTATTTGGATGGCCCATTCCATGACGCGATCTACTTCTCTATGGAGTGTCCTTGTTTGAAGGCGGTTTTGAGTTTAAGATATATATCCCAGTTTTTCTCCTCAGAGCATATTCTTTGGCATATGAAGGCCTGGCTGTAGATAGCAGATGTCTTGGTGTGTTTGGGGTGGTTACTGGATATGTGAAGGTAAGTGTGGTGATCCGTGGATTTCTTGTATATAGCTGTCTGCGGGGTTCCATAGTTGAAGCTGATCGCGGTGTCCAGGAAGTTGATGCTAGTGTGGGAGCATTATGACGGCAGATTTCTTGCACAAAAGCCAAGAAATGCCAGAGTTAAGGTTATGCACAGTAGCTCTATTCCCCCTTGTGTGTATGTTTTTGATTTAGGGGGAAATTTTGTGGAGGTTAGGCCATCAACTCTCATTAATTTAGAATGGCAGTTGGGTACCCAACTGCCCTTTGTGCTTTTGAAAATTTCCCCCCTAGTCTTTCATCTGTATTAACATGCAACTATTTCTACAACCTTGTTAAGTGTCCACAGATTCTTTATGGTTCTCACTGCTGACCTCATTCAAGACCTGATCCCAAACCCACTGAAGACAACAGGAGCTGTTCTGGTGCCAAAAGCTAAGCTCATAAATTCATTTTTATGCACCTCAATAAGGAGTCTCATTTTTTCCAAAATCCTGAGCACCTAGCACTTCCCAGCAGCTCTCTTGACTGCTCGGCACCTTTGAAAATCAGGGTTCTTATATAGGTGCCCAAATATGGATTAGGAAGCTTAACTTTAGGTGCCCATTTTTTAAAATCTTAGCCCTTGTATGTAAGCAACTTTCTTGGTCTTTGTCTGGCATACACAGATTCACCACTTCTCCCTGCATGTCTTTTGATTATCCAACAGTCTAATTCATCATGTTGTCAGAAAGTTTGTTCTAATATTGATTTTAAAATTTCCCTTCTTTAAATTTAATCCCATTCCTCCTAGCTAAAACCTCTATACTTTCTCTTCTTGGTATTTACACCCTTCAAATAAATTGCAGGGTCCAGCACATCAAAGCAGACATCAAAGGACTAGTACTTTACTGCAAGGGAATGAGTTCTAATAACATCTAACACCAAGATTATATATTGGAGCGCACCATAATATTACACTTGGGAGAAAAAAAAGTATGAGTTCTCTGTTGGGAAGAGAAAAAAAAGTAGACTGGATAATCAGGCATTTGTTCAGAATTTGATCTATGTAAGAAGCATCATCATTGGAACATTTTGCAAGGTGAAATGCCACTGAATGACCAAGACGTTTTATAACTGCAAAGAGAAAGCAGATTCTAAAAAAGGTATGCTTCTCTGAGCCAAAATAAAGCAGATACACCAGTTGGATACTGAGAAATGTAGCTCACTAGATATTATGACAGAAGACAGGCTCAAATGGGCTACATAATTGAATTATTCTACTAAGCTTAGGAGAGCATCTGCATTTGCATTGCTGTCAGCCTAATCACAATGTTCTTAACAGCTACACATCTCCATTAATATAAAGCAGATATGCAATCTTACCTCATTCACTATGCAAATCTGCACATTTTTGTTTTGTTACCACTGCCATGATCTGCACCTCAATTATGAAATAACTTTATAATTCTGGGTCCAAGTCCTGCAGCCACCTCATACCTTAAACACCCCTGCACTGAAATCAATGTGAGTTTCAGGTGCAGTAGCAATGAAGATTACATCCATGATCATGAATGGAACTTTCTGACTGGGGGTCAGTAATATCCTATTTCTCCAGCCACAACACTAATGCAGAAATGTTACTCTTGTCCTAGCGACAGGAGCTTTTGGTCCAGGCATTTCAGGAAAAATATTTTGTTTTTCAGATGGTTACAGTAAAACAATTTTAACATTGTGTTATAATAACCCTGCTGAAAGTGTTAGCTAATACCCAAGAAATGAACTGCCTGCTTAAAGAGCATCTGAAATGATATTTTGACTTAGGATGAGGCATAGAGAATAATAGGCCAACCTTACTGTACCTTAAAAGTGTTCCATATTAGTTTAGCCTGTTTTGGGGCCCCTGACCCTTCCTCTTTCCTGCTGCTAGGACCTGGCTTTGCAACCCTTACTCACACTGAATAGTACTTGTGCAGGCAGTCCCATTGACTTTGAAGGGACTACTTGCCTTAGTGTACTACTCATCAACCTGAGTGTCACCCTTCTGCCAGGTGAAGCCAGCAGCAGCAAGGGCCGGGTTCAATGTCTAGTGGTTCCTTCTGACAATATAACACAGAACCGTCTCGAGCCCCCACCCAGTAACCTGGGACAATTACACATCACCTCTGGGTGCCTCTAAGAGGCAATACTTCACCTCTCGCAAACACTGAGTCTGTGTATGGAAAAGAAAACTTTTAATAAAAGTGGAAAGGAACCCAGCATACATTTGGGAAAACACCACAAGCATGATTTGAAAACATATGACCATGAACAAAACACCCACCCCAGAGCACACAGGGCGGTGTCCTTTTTCCACAGCCTCTCATCTTGTAGTGTGAAAGTCCAACAAACAAATGTCCCTTTAACATGCCACTCCCCTCTCCCTCCACCACATGCCACTCACAGTTGTTGTTCTTGGTCAGCAAAGACTAAGGCTACCACAATAAGTCGACCTAAGTTACGCAACTCCAGCTACGTGAATAACGTAGCTGGAGTCGACACAGCTTAGGTCAACACACTGCAGTGTCTACACCGTGCTGGGTCAATGGGAGACCCTTATTCCTCTCATTCCCAGTGGAGTACCAGGGTTGACTGGAGAGCGCTCTGCCATCAATTTAGCAGGTCTTCACTAAATCGGCCCCCGGTGCATCAATCGGTAGGGGGACATAGACATAGCCCCAGAGTTCACAGGTGCATTCACACAAGTTCACATCCCATCCCAGGTGGGTGGGAGAAGGGCACTGTCAACTGCTCCACCATCTCTTACTCCACCACTGTCTTCTTTACTGCAACCGCTGGAATGTCTTGAAGCCCCACCACTTAACACAGCTCTCCGTGATTTCAGCACTGAGTGATGGAGCCTCACTGTAGTACAGGCTGGGTAGACTTTTTCACCAGAGACCTTGCCCCATAGCAGTTCTAATGCTTAGACCTGGCTAGCAATGATGTCAACTCTAGTGATCCACAAGAAAAGTCTCTCAATTGAGTCTTAATCAGATCTGTTATTAAACAGGTTAAATGCTGTCTGGACCCTTAGTCAGATGCCACACCACCAAGTACAAACTCTTCTCTTCTCCCGTCCCGTCCCGTCCCGTCTCCTCCCTTCCACATCTCTCCTCTCCATTGGGCTTTGGCATTCCTACCCCATGCTTAGCAAGCTCAGTTCAGTTGAGGGTGACCCCTTCAATCAGAGCATGCCAAGCACAGTTCTGCTGCCCTTGATTCACACAACAAGGATAAAAAACCCTTTATCACCCCTCCACCCAATAACAAAGTGACCTGCAATCCAACACCTGCCAAAAGTGATCATTTGGGCTCCATCATGCTGGCTCCATCAAGTGGCTCCATCACAGTGCACACCTAGGCAGAGTGGGTGTGTCTCTACAAATACGGTCTGTTCCTGATGTCTTCTCCCCCAGTACAGCACTAGATGTCCAGGGAGAGCTCTTTCAGACCCTGGTTACATGAGGAAAGGTTGCAGAATTTGTCCCTTCATCAGCAGCAAAGGGCCAAGTTAATACCAGCACCAGTTGCCTGTAAACAAAGACTTTGGCTGATTCAGTACCATAGTAAAGACACGGTTTGGGTGGAGAAGCACCTCACCTCTAGTCAAGGCAAAAGCACTACCATCCCCAAAATAGATGATGAGACAAAGAAAGCTCTGCTTGGGGGAACTGGAGTTACAGACCTAGGGGAGCTGTAGTGACGAGGACATAGCCCTGTGCTGGGCAGGTAGAGGAGGAGCTGTGTTGGTTGGCAGAAGAATCTCTGCAGGGGGTGGGGCAGGAAGCTTCTCTTGGCAGGCACAGCAGGGAAAGGGTACACAAGGAATGAAGATGCTAGGAGCACAGTCCAGGATGACAGTCAAGCAGTGAAGCCAGCCCTCCCACTGAGCTCTCTTCTGTTCCTCCAACCTCCTGCTGCAGAGTTGAGCTTGCCCAGACAATTCCAATTATCTCCTGGGGATTTACAGTCAAATATTTTCAAACTATCCAAAATGCATGATATTCCTCAGGGACTATGCCCTGCAAAACATAAGGTTTTACAATTTAGCTGCTCTGTGTTATCCCATCACAAAGCAAATATGGGAATTTTTTTTTTAAATGTGACAAATATATCATCCTGACTCTCCTAATTCAAAAATTCTGGAGGGAATGTGCTCAGCTTTCCAGGAAAAATTTCCTTCGGACAAGAAGCCAGACATGGCAAAATTCAGAGCTAAAGGTAAATATTTTGAAAGCTTGAATGACAGCAGTTTTGCAACCATTGCTGTAGTGCTTCCTACTGGCACCTGCTCTAATATCTGCATTAGAATGTTGCTCATTACCTCCTTCGTATTCAGTGCTGTATATTACACATGCCACATTAGGTTGGACACTTGCAGAGCAGTAGGAGAAAGACAAACAGTGACCTTATGCGTATGAGTGTTAAACTCTAATGCATGAATACAAACTCCATTCTAGATCAGGTCTAAAGTTGTCTGATGTTTTGGTGTTATAATTCAGAAGCATTATAAGAAAGTTTCACTGTATTTTACTTTCCGTAAAGTTTATATAAGCACCTTCTTTAATTGCATGAAAGAAGGCCATTTCCATTTATATAGCATTACTCACTGAGAGGCATTAGCAGCAGCTGCCTGGAAGTCAGAACCACTTATCGTAAAATGCATCTCCCTTCAACAAGGCCTCTTAATCTGGAATAAAAACAGATCACTACAATCAATTATTGGGTGCATAACATGATATATGTTCCTATTGATTCTCAATACGACTAATTGAAACAAATAAGAGCAGAGGGATCCCAAAGACTTGGGGACTCATTAAGTGCATCTTAACTGGTTTACAGCAAAATACATTATTTTTAAAGAGTGCACCACCTTCATAGTTATAAATTGCCTACTTCTGTGTGATTGAGCAATTATTTGTTAATTTTTTGTTAAAAGAGAAAAAAATGGATCTGAACCCGAAATCCTTATTTATTTGCAGATTCCCACTGTAATCTTCAGGACTAATTGCATGAGTGAGGAATATTCATAGGAATAAGTGTTAAAGGGACAGTACCACACTGTTTACAATATTAGGCTATTACATACCATTTGTACATCTTAACTGACAGCTTAGAATGATAACTTCTTCATGTTCCATCATGTCTGTTGTGATCACCTAGAGTGCTTCTCCTGGGCCTCCTCAATTCCCCCCAAACTGATCCAATTCTACATGTCCCTCAAATATCTCTTTGGGGGTAGGGATATCTCAGTGGTTTAAGCATTGGCCTGCTAGACCTAGGGTTGTCAATTCAATCCTTAAGGGGGCCATTTGGGGCAAAAATCTGTCTGGGGATTGGTCCTGCTTTGAGATGACCTCCTGAGGTCTCTTCCAACCCTGATATTTTATATGGAATCTAGAAAAAGGCATACTCCTGCTTTCATCCAACCAACATTCCCCTTTAGGGAAATGGGCTACTGATGGGTAAGCACTTGTACTTATCCATCTTTGAGATATATAGCATTTTGAGAACTACATATTGCATTGAAAGTACAAGATGATATAGAAGGGTAACTCTATATGTAGCAATGTAAAGTAATATAGAATCCATCACGCCACTAAGTAGCTTGTTCCAATGGTTAATTACCCTCCCTGTTAAAAGAAAATTGCACCTTATTTCCAAAGTGAAAATTAAAGACTGCATCATAACCCATTTGCACAAAGGTTGTGCATGACACTTTAACTTTATTTTCCTGACTTTTGAGTGACTTCTTGCACAACGTGGGCATTCAACTAATGAATTAATTCTTCATCTGATATTAAACAGAAGTTCATTTGTAGCTGTGTCTCAGATCAATTCCCAAAGCACAAGAGTGAACATCTTAAAAGCCACAATAACTGGCAGTATTTGGCAAACTCGGAAGAAGTCAAAACCTGAACGGAAATGAAGAAATATAGTTGTGTTTTATAAATCAAAAAGAATGATCCTCTGTATCTCAGGGTATCTGCTTTTTCTGCTCACTGTTTGCTTTTGATTCTGGGGGGTGCATTTTGGGAAAGTCTGAACTGCCCATGCTGTATACCTGTTCTGTGGGTAAATAGAGAACTTTAGCCTCTAGGGCTTTCAATATGACACCTTTCACCATGACTAAATACTTACAGAAGGCCAGATCTTCAGTTAGTATAAACCACTGAAGTCATGGAGCTATACTGACATACACCCGGGGAAAATCAGGCCTAAAAATGTATTTAAAAGAGAGTGGGATGGCGAGAGAGAGATTTGGATTTGATCAAAATTTATATCAAAGGATAAATTTCCTTTCAAGGATAAAGAAACAATTTTTTATTGGTTAGTATTTCAGTGATTTACAGGCATGGATAAAAATTTCACACCTAAAGTAAATGTTTGAAAAAATAATTATCTTGAGGAATATCTTCTATACAGCTATTTCAAACTGGCCCCCTGATTCTTGGGCAGAGTTCTCTACCTTTGTTCATTTTTGTTCTTGTTCCTGTCTTTGTTTATTCAATTGATCTCCGGGTTATTGGTTTTTCTGTCTGCTCATCTTGTCCTTTCCTCTTCTGTCCCTGTTTTCTCAGGTCATTTAACACTGAGCTACATTTTCCATGTACTCCTATCTATGAAGTTTGAAATGGAGGGAGGCAGAAAACAGAAAAGTCAATGACACATTACTGTAAATTCTCTTTGGAACAAAAGCTGATTTTGCTCAACCTTCCTGGAGACTTTTTGTGATCATGGCTAAATGCATTTAATTTTCACAATAAAATCTGATTCAGTCATTCGTGATTGAAACAGAGCTATAATTACATTTGGAAATGTTCAGATTATATTTCTGTTCCCACAAAAATAAAACCCATTAACTTTACATTAAGGTGACTAGACTGCATATCCCATCAATGCAAAACATATTTCCTCTTTTTTATGGGGTTATGTCATTTAACATGCAATCTATAAGCTACTCATTAATTCCTCTTCTGCTTCTCGAATAGCCCACATAGCTCCACATTTAATCCTGAACAACAAATGGCTACCCTTAACTCTGACCATATATATTAGTTCTGGAGGAGGAGGAAGTGGTGCCTTCTAACAACTATTAGGTCAGTGATTAGAACACTTGCCTGGGATGTGAAAGACCCAGTTCTACGGTGGATAACTAATGAAAGAGTGATGGGAGCAGAGGGGCTAGACTCTGGGGTCTCCTGCCTCCTAGATGGGTGCCCCAATCACCAGACTACAGAGTCATGCTCTCTGTATCCCAATGATTGTTCCACTGTGGATAAATATTTAAATAGTCATTGGGCCACAGAGAATAGTAATGACTCTGTAGCCCAGTGCTGAGGGCACCCACCTAGAAAGCTGCTCCAACCACTTTTCATTAGTTATCCACAGTGGAACAGCTTCAACAGGGACATTGTGGGACCGCCACACCAGTGTATCCCATAGACCAGCAGTTAGAGCACTCTTCTGAGAGGTAGGATTTGAACAGGGTCACCCTTCTCCTTTTCTGATAGAGAGGGGGAAATTGAACCTGGGTCTCCTACATCCCAGCCAAGTACTCTATCCAGTGGGCTGAACCTGATAAGGTGAGTGGCAGCTCCTCCTCCTCCGGTCATATTTTGAATGGCATCCGAGCTGGTAAACAGCTTCTGAGCATGCCCATTAGTGCAGGCCCCACATGTGACTTAGGCAGCCGAATGCCTGTCTTCCCTGGTTTGTGAATTAGGCTTAGGCAGCAGATACATATCTGGTCAGCTAGAGGGAGGCAACATGTCTGGTCAGCTAGAGGGAGCCGAGTGGCAGGAATATAGGTGCCTAGGGAACTTTTACTTTGAAAACTTGGGTGCCAAATGAGTTTAGGTGCCTACACAGCTTGGTGAAAGTTTTGTGGATCCCAGCAGACCCAAAACAGGTACTTGGGCACTTAAACTCAAGACTTAGGTGCCTAAGTATCTCCCAGCCCTTTGTGCCTTTTGAAAATCTCTCCTGTATTATATTCCAGTAGTGCTTGCAATGGGCTAGGCACTGTCTAAACACACAGAACGATACAGTCCCTACCGCAGAGAGGTCACAATAATATTTTTATTCAGAAAAATGCAACTAATTCAGTGTCTATTCCTACACCTTAGAATTTGAGAGACCTTCAGACCCAGCAAACAAGCCTCCCGCTCCTGCTCTCATCAGTTGGTTCATTTTATGTTAATGATACTGACATAAAAGCCTGATGTTCCGCCCTGTTGTTAGGGAAGATTTGGCTTTGTAATCTGCCCCTTTGGGGACTTTTAACATTTGCACATTTAGACTTCACGGATTTAAATTAAATGCTACAAAATTTAAAAAAAACCCAATGTGAACCTGAGTTTCTGTCCAGGGTGCTGATCAGATGATTTCTAGGCAGCAAATGGCAACAACATATTGCCTTGCATGATTGAAATATTATTTAATATAATTAATTAATTCTGATGTGGTTGATTAAAATGTAGAATATTTCATACATATTCACTGATTTAAACACTTACCTATTTCCTAATAAATATAAATGTTTTAAAAAACGAACTGACCCAACGTCAAACAAATGTACACATACAAAATTAAAGCTTTACCTACAAGTGTCAATCTTCCCTCTTTTACAATATTGATTACATTTGTTCCTCTCCTGTGAGAAACATTTTAAATTCATGTTCAAAAATGTGCACGCCCCTTCACAATATCACCACAATGGCAACTATTGTGTATGCAGTGAGTTTACATGATTCACTAAAATCACAGTGGGTTCATGGACATATTAGTGAGTCTGGCACAGCTGCAGACACGATATCATATCAATGACACATGTTGGAATTAAACCACAAAGATGCATACAAATTACATTAACAATTTGACAAAATCAAGAAAATGTACAGCTGAAGCCAAACACATTCCTTTGCCTTCCCTGCTGTGCATTGATATTTTAGGTTACTCTAAGCAGAAAATGAGGACCATATGTGTGCACAGCTCTGTAGCCAGAATGAGTGAAGCCAGAATATGGCTACATACTAAAACAAACCCACAATGGGTTGTAATAAATGGACTCTGCATATCTTTGCTTTTGTGACTTCAGGATCTTGTGATTTACTGCCTTCTGCTTGGATCACACAAGGTCTTTCTCTTTTTCTCATTCTGTCTAACAACTGCAGGATGGATCACCCGCACAGCTACAGTGCACATAAAAAATTATTAATAATTTTTGAAAGATTTTTGTAAAAATTATATACAAATATTATGTTTCCCTGTCATTTGTTTAAGTTATAAAAGCACAGACTGAGAAGATGACTTCATAATAAATCTGCTAGCACTTTTGGGTATTGCAGCTTTATGTAACTATGCTAATAAATTACCCCTTTTTTATTAACACTGTAGTTTAAACATCTTTTAGCAAAATGCCAAAATGAAATGCACCTGTGGAAGCCCCATGGGCCTGAATTCAATCTTTTCCTAGCTTCAAGTTAAATGAAAAACAAATCCTAGAAAACATTGTTTTCATGCTATTTGCATTTACCTCCCATCTGTATCAGATCCTAATACCGCAAGGAAAATTTATGAATCTGAATTGACTGCATAAATAAAACAGTAGAATTAAAAAGTAACTTTCTTTGGCAGATTTTGTGGATTTGTCAGAGTACTAATTCCACTTTTACTTTAATAGGAGTTACATTTTGCACCCTATTGCTCCACAAAAACAAGATAATGAGGACCCTGCAAGTTTCCCACCCTCCTCTGTCAACTTGCTTCAACCTTTGCTGTGTAGGGGACTTGACTAGAGTTGAGAAGATCTCCATGCTCCTTCGGACATTGACCTTTTGGCTGAGCATGCTAAAAAGTCTACTAATTGCTGCTGATGGTGACTGTGAAGTGTGTTGTATGACACCTGTCTATTAGGAACTGAAGACGGCTAACTTATTTCAGCTAAGCCACACAACTGCTGGCAAATGGCAACAAATGCCCAAAATAATGAATGATGCTGGTAGCAAGCCAAGCTATGCCTGCACAAACTGGTGCCCCTGCTAATGGGACTATATAGCATAAAACACAGCTGTAGAGCACTCTGAGGGCCATGGTCCTTCTCGCTGCCAACAAAGAGAGAGAACTTTTCTCAGCATGGAACATTAATTGTCTGCTGTACTGCAGATGTGGCCATGTTCCGTACTTTCAACATTCAGAAGAGTTCCAGTATACCACTGGTCTGTTGTAAGCCTGTTGCTCAGCAGATACTGGGAGTAGCAGGCCTGCCTGTGTGCTGCCTTTCATTGCGATTGCAGCATTGCTCCAATGCTGACTTTTGAGGTATGACATCAGTGTAGAGGACATGTGTGATTGGTTCGCTGTGGCAGATCTATTCCCCATATCCCCCAGAAGGATTCTTGCTGTGGTCAGCTGCTGTTCACATCATGTAATGCTAGGTTTACTGAGGCAGATTCAGAAAGGTACTTCAGCACATGCACGCCAGTAGTTCCGCTGAAGTCTTTGGGAATAATTGCATACTAGAAGTTAGGCATGTGTTCAAGTATCTTTCTATATCAAGGCCTGAATCATGGACTCCAATGCCCAAATCTACAAAATTGGTAACAGTGAATAGTGACATACAGAAATAAATTTGTTGAAACTCTTTATTTAACTGGTCAGACTAATAGATTTCATTACGTGGAGGATAGATTGAAATTAATCACTGAATGGCAAAATAAAGAGGAAAGAACTCAATTGTGGGTGAAATTCACCCATGTGCAGAGGGCCTACAAAAGGTCTGTGCAGCATATAAAACCCACTTAAGCCCTCAGACTATAGTTAAGAGGCTTTATATTTATCTTTTAAAAAAAAACCTCTGTCAAATTAGTAACATTTTCTTCCCATTCTGTTCTAGATGATTCAAAATTATTGTCCCATTTGGAAAGAAACATCTTAGTCTCTGATGGAGACTAAACATGGCTTTACACCTAGGCTGAATCTCATCCAATTTGTGTCAGAGGAATAGAAATTCTCCAATCAAGTTCAACCAAGTGGTCTATTCAGCAACTGCCTCCATTATCAAACTCCCAGGAAACATTTGTGAGCCTGCATTAATAAATACAGAAGACAAGCTGATGCCTCTGTCCTTTGAAGATTGAGTCACTAGGTAGTCATAGTGTGTCAGATCTAACAGAATGTCCTGCTCAAATATTTGGGAGAGATTAGACTGTATCCCAAGCTAGAAGTGCTGGCTCTATGCACATTGCCATTAAGTGTACCACAAGGCAAGTATTTCAATTTGATAATTTTACATGAATCTGGTGGAGAAGTACTGAAGGAGGATTTGATTAAATAGACTATTAGATACTGTGTGTGAAATGAAAAAGATGTATATAATTTCCATCACATTCCTCCAAGATTATCTCTACCCTGATTTTCTTCTCCAAAACAAGTTTAACTAGTTTGCTTAAACCTTGTAGAAATTGGGGCTTATGTTGTAAGCAGGCCTATCTGGTGAAGTTAGTTAAAAGAGTGTCTTCTAAAGGATGAAATGGAACTCTTTCATTTTTGTTTTCCTGTTGTTTTGGGTTTTGTCTAGCCTAATGATGATGAAACGTATTTTGAATATTCATATTTTCTATCTTGCCAAATTTATTTAATTTGAAAAGAGTTGATCATATCTCTGAAAAGGTTGTTTATAAATCCATACCACATAATCCAGAAAATAATGAACTATTCACCAATGGTTAAAAGATAACTAATTTTGTTGTTAGTTTACGATATATTTGTTTATGCACCAGAATAGCAGTGTGGAGCTGGAACACTGGTACATATGAGAATGATTGGCTGTCTTTTACCAATAGTGTGTATCTGTGATTAAAGCACAGCCAGGATGTGGGTTTTTTATACCTGAAAGAGGTGGGAACCCTGAACCATGTCCTGTGGTGTTCTGGGAAACCAGAATACCAGTAGGTAGCTGGCCATTTAAGTGCATGTGTTGTTATTTGTGTCTGGGTACATTACAGAGTGTGAGTTTAAGATTTTTTATTTATTTTTTGTAATATTTAAATTTGTCTGTGGAGGGATGGGGAGAGACTTCATCCCTCAGCAGGGGATACGTGTAATGCTTATTCTGAAACTTAACTAGGATTTAAATAGTGCATATGGCTTGTGCTAGCCTTCTCAACAGAGGTGAATTTCATGTATCAAGAGGCCTGAATGTGACAGTCCAGTGGGTCTGTCTTAGGCCCTGTTGGAGAAAGCATGACAGTAGTCAGAAGCCTGGCCCCATTTGTGAGTTTTAGGCTCCCAGCTTTCCTGAGTGATTTTGATACTACATGCAGATATGTCATCTTGGGTAGTGGTATCGCCTTTTTTAAAATTTATTTTAGTGGTTTTCCCCTCTTCTAAATCTTTTTAAATAAAGCAAAATTTTTCTATGACCTTCCCTGGCAACCCAATGAGAAACCCAACCCCTTCCTTAATTCCATTAATTCAGATAAAATAAGACAACTATAAGTATGATGTTATGCCCTAGCATTGTTGTATATGTTTTTAAATGAATAACTGGCCTAAGAATTTTCATCATACTTATTTTGATTGTGGTGAACTTCACACAGATGAAACTTGAAAGCAACTAGAGTATGAGACAAATCAGTCTTTATATAAAATAAAAAACTAAACAAAAAAAGAGAGAGAGAGAGTAAAATCTCTCCTTTATCTCAGTCCAAAATAAAAAGGAAGTCAAAAATACATGTAATTGAATGTTGAGATATATATTTATCAGATACATCACCAGGATTATACAAAGTCATCTTTGGCAGTCTTGCTGGCCTTGTGGATGGGGGGAAGCAGCAGCCATGATATAGCTTGATTTTAGTAAGGTTTTTGACACAGACCCACATGACTGTCTCATAAGCAAACTAGGGAAATGTGGTGGGTACATAACTGGTTTAAAGTTCGTACTCAAAGTGTGTCCATCAATGGAGAAAAATGCAGAAAAACCTGAGTGTCTCTGGATTAAATTTAGAAGTATGAACAACAAGGGTAATGTCGTGGTGGGAGTCTGCTACAGACCCCCAGACCAGGGGGATGAGGTGGACGAGGCTTTCTTCCAGCAACTAACAGAAATTGCTAGATCACAGGCCCTGGTTCTCATGGGTGACTTTAATCACCCTGATATCTGCTGGGAGAGCAATACAGCAGCTCACAGACAATCCAGGAAGTTTCTGGAAAGTGTAGGGGACAACTTCCTGGTGCAAGTGCTGGAGGAACCAACTAGGGGAAAAGCTTTTCTTGACCTGCTGCTCACAAACAGGGAAGAAATAGTAGAGGAAGCAATAGTGGATGGGAACCTGGGAGGCAGTGACCATGAGATGGTCGAGTTCAGGATCCTGATACAAGGAAGAAAGGAGAGCAGTAGAACAGAGACCCTGGACTTTAGAAAAGCAGACTTTGACTCCCTCAGGGAACTGATGGGCAAGGTCCCCTGGGAGAATAACATGAGGGGGAAAGGAGTAGAGGAAAGCTGGCTGTATTTTAAAGAAACCTTATTGAGGTTGCAGGAACAAACCATCCCCATGTGTAGGAAGAAAAGTAAATATGGCAGGCGACCAGCTTGGCTTAACAGTGAAATCCTTGCTCGTCTTAAACACAAAAAAACAGCTTACAAGAAGTGGAAGATTGAACAAATAACCAGGGAGGAGTATAAAAGTATTGCTCAGGCATGCAGGTGTGAAATTAGGAAGGCCAAATCACACTTGGAGTTGCAGCTAGCCGGAGATGTTAGGAGTAACAAGAAGGGTTTCTTTAGGTATGTTAGCAACAAGAAGAAAGTCAAGGAAAGTGTGGGCCCCTTGCTGAATGAGGGAGGGAACCTAGTGACAGAGGATGTGGAGAAAGCTAGTGTACTAAATGCTTTTTTTGCCTCTGTCTTCACAGACAAGGTCAGCTCCCAGACAGCTGCACTCTGCAGCACGGTATGGGGAGGAGGTGACCAGCTCTCTGTGGAGAAAGTAGTAGTTCGGGACTATTTAGGAAAGCTGGACGAGCACAAGTCCATGGGGCCGGATGCGCTGCATCCGAGGGTGCTAAAGGAGTTGGCCGATGAGATTGCGGAGCCATTGGCCATTATCTTTGAAAAATCATGGCGATCGGGGGAGGTCCCGGACGACTGGAAAAAAGCTAATGTAGTGCCCATCTTTAAGAAAGGGAAGAAGGAAGATCCAGGGAACTACAGGCCAGTTAGTCTCACCTCAGTCCCTGGAAAAATCATGGAACAGGTCCTCAAGGAATCAATCCTGAACCACTTAAAGGAGGGGAAAGTGATCAGGAACAGTCAGCATGGATTCACCAAGGGCAAGTCATGCCTGACTAACCTAATTGCCTTCTATGATAAGATAACCGGCTCTGTGGATGAGGGGAAAGCAGTGGATGTGCTATTTCTGGACTTTAGCAAAGCTTTTGATACAGTCTCCCACAGTATTCTTGCCAGCAAGTTAAAGAAGTATGGGCTGGATGAATGGACGGTAAGGTGGATAGAAAACTGGCTAGATGGTCGGGCTCAACGGGTAGTGATCAATGGTTCCTTGTCTAGTTGGCAGCCGGTATCAAGTGGAGTGCCCCAAGGGTCGGTGCTGGGGCCGGTTTTATTCAATATCTTCATTAACGATCTGGAAGATGGTGTGGACTGCACCCTTAGCAAGTTTGCAGATGACACTAAACTGGGAGGAGTGGTTGATACGCTGGAGGGTAGGGATAGGATACAGAGGGACCTAGACAAATTAGAGGATTGGGCCAAAAGAAATATGATGAGGTTCAACAAGGACAAGTGCAGAGTCCTGCATTTAGGACGAAAGAATCCCATGCACTGCTATAGACTAGGGACCGAATGGCTGGGCAGCAGTTCTGCAGAAAAGGACCTAGGGGTTACGGTGGACGAAAAGCTGAATATGAGTCAACAGTGTGCCCTTGTTGCCAAGAAGGCTAATGGCATTTTGGGTTGTATAAGTAGGGGCATTTCCAGCAGATCGAGGGATGTGATCATTCCCCTCTACTCAGCACTGGTGAGGCCTCATTTGGAGTACTGTGTCCAGTTTTGGGCCCCACACTACAAGAAGGATGTGGATAAATTGGAGAGAGTCCAGCGGAGGGCAACAAAAATGATTAGGGGGCTGGAGCACATGACTTACGAGGAGAGGCTGAGGGAACTGGGATTGTTTAGTCTGCAGAAGAGAAGAATGAGGGGCGATTTGATAGCTGCTTTCAACTACCTGAAAGGGGGTTCCAAAGAGGATGGATCTAGACTGTTCTCAGTGATAGAAGATGACAGAACAAGGAGTAATGGTCTCAAGTTGCAGAGGGGGAGGTTTAGGTTGGACATTAGGAAAAACTTTTTCACTAGTAGGGTGGTGAAGAACTGGAATGGGTTACCTAGGGAGGTAGTGGAATCTCCTTCCTTAGAGGTTTTTAAGGTCAGGCTTGACAAAGCCCTGGCTGGGCTGATTTAGTTGGGTTTGGTCCTGCTTTGAGCAGGGGGTTGGACTAGATGACCTCCTGAGGTCCCTTCCAACCCTGAGATTCTATGATTCTATGATTCTATGAATGGTTCACCATCAAACTGGGAGAGTATATCTAGTGGTGTCCTGCAGAGGTCCATCCTGGGTCCAGTACTATTCAGTATTTTCATTAAGGACTTAGGTAATGGAGTGGAGAGTACACATATAAAATTTGCAGATTACACCAAGATGGGTTGCAAGCACTTTGGAGGTTAGGATTAGAAGTCAAAACAACCTTGACAAATAAAAGAATTGGTTTTAAATCAACAAAATTAAATTCAATAAAGATAAGTGCAAAGTACTTCACTTAGGAAAGAAAAAATCAAATGCACAACTACAAAATGGAGAATAACTGGCTAGGTGGTAGTACTGCTGAAAAGGATCTGGGGGTTATAATGGATCACAAATTAAATATGAGGCAACAATGTGATTGCAGCTGTAAAAAAGGCTAATATCATTCTGAGCTGTATTAACAGAAGTATCATATGTAAGACATGGGAGGTAATTTTCCTGCTCTACTCGGCACTGGTAAGGCCTCAGCTGGATTACTGTGTCCAGTTCTGGGTGCCATGCTTTAGGAAGGATGTGAACAAATTGGAGAGAGTCCAGAGGAGAACAACAAAAATTATAAAAGGTTTAGAAAATCTGACCTACAAGGAAAGGTTAAAAACTGTGCATGTTTAGTCTTGAGAAAAGAATACTGGGGGAGGGAGATCTGATAACAGTCTTCAAATATGCTAAGGGCAGTTATAAAAAACACTGTAATCAATTTTTCACAATGTCCAGTGAAGGCTGGACAAGAAGTAATGGGCTTAATCTGCAGCAAGAAAGATTTAGGTTAGATATTAGGGAAAACTTTTTAACTATAAGTATAGTTAAGCTCCGGAATAGCCTTGCAAAGGAAGTTGTGGAATCCCAATCACTGGAGTTTTTTAAGAACAGGTTGGATAAACACTTGTCAGGGATAGTCTAGGTTTACTTGGTCCTGCCTCAGCACAGTTAGCTGAACTTGATGACTTCTCAAGGTCCCTTCCAGGCATATATTTCTATGATTCAATGAAAGTAATTCAATTTGAGTAGATGCTCCTAGTACAAAGAAATGTGATGTGATTTGTGTAGATACAGGAACATTGTGAAGAATTCTGGCAAGATTTCCATTAAGAAATTATGGCACGTGTTTTTTGTTCTTCATCAACAACTTAACATTATCTGAATTGAACTCTGATATCCAACTTTTTCATCATTACAGCCCATGATCATAGAAACTAATGAAATGTCATGGACATCTGATGTATAGTATATGGATTTGTCAATTATAGTTCCCAAGAAAAGTTCATCGCTGTCAAAAATCTTAAGTATAGCTAATCCTGAACTCCTGACAAAGGATCAGATCAGTTCCTTCATTATTTTCTCCAGGGGGATGAACACTCTCAGAAATGGTTCAATATTATTTCAGATGACTTATGTAGATGGGAGTGACAGGAAAATGAGCATTAATGGCATCATCTTGTAATTCATCATCCAACTCCATAGAAGCTACTGTCCCAGATCTCTGTTCTATTGGGGCTCCATGGTTTGAAGAACATGTTTCCATTCTGTTTGGTGTCAGTTGCTGGTAAGTAGGTTGTGGTGGCTATTCAACTCATATTGCCATGGGGGCAAGAGAGATTTGAAGAAGCAATGTTGAGGCACTAGGTCTCTGTAGCCTATGTGCCTGCCCCCACACATTGGTGAATGCCCCAAAATCAGTGGCATTGTCCTGTGGATCTTTTGATCTCAGCAGGTTACAAGGTCAACTGATATGAGAATGATTAGGGGTCTTTTGCAATGAGAGTCCCCCTATAATTAAAGCAAAGTCAGGATGTGGTCTTTTTATACCTGAGAAAGAGGTGGGGACCCTGACCCAAATCTTGTGGTGTACTCTGCCCCCTTGTGGACCCTTGTCCATTGGAGAGAGAAATTAATCTCACTCCACCCATAGTGGGATGGTTCCAAGAAAATTCCACAGGTTGAATATCACAGGATTTTCAGATTCACGCATGGATTTTCTCCAGCTAATCCACCACCCAAGCAAAATTCTGGTTCAAGACATTGGGAACTTTGCTTGAATAAGTACTAAGTACAGTCTTTAGTCCTGCACCTATTGGTAATTGTAATGTTTAAATCAAATAGAATTTGTAATAAATCACATAATTCTCCTGATTCTAGCCTATGAGCTACAGTTTCTGGGTTAGTTTTGTTTGTTTTCTGTGTTGCTTTGGTTGTTCTGAAAGAAGGCTGTTTTCATGGATTGTTTGAGAAATGTTCAGAGACTGATGTGAAATTCACATTGAGAACAAAGTGCCTGTCTATCAGAGTGTGACAGAATATACCTCTGTGTTCACACTTTTGTAATAATGTTTGTACAAGGTATGCCTTGTGAGCTATCATTTAAAAACTCATAATTTGCTGAGCAATAATATCATGGCAAAATGCATGTAGCAGCATTATATGTGAAATTATAAACATAAGCTGAAATCATGACTAAAATATGTTTTCCAGATCAGTGTGAGGAGTAGCCAAACCAGTTCCTCAGAGACAAAGGACAAGTTGTTGCCTCAGACTGGTATAAATAATGCTGAAGGACCATTACTTGCTAAGTGGCCATTCTTTGGCAGATAATGGGGAAAGGGCAAAAAAAATCTACATCCCTCGGCCCGCGCCGCTTCCAGCAGCTCCCATTGGCCTGGAGCAGAGAACCGCGGCCACTGGGAGCCACGATCGGCCGAACCTGCGGACGCGGCAGGTACACAAACTGGCCCGGCCCACCAGGGGCTTTCCCTGCAGAAGCGGCGGAAAAAGTTTGGGAACCACTACCCTAGGGTAATCTTTAAGGCTGGTGGAAGCACGCACGGATGTAGCTGTGAGTGACTCACATGCTTGAGGCTGTTGGAGCAGTCCAGGTTGCAGGCTACAGCAGTAAGGCATTGTAAAGGGCACCCCAGGTTAAAGGGCAGGGGTTACACTGCTACTCATTGGTCTGATTGTACCATTTTATGTCACAAAGAGGCCTGTCTAAAACTTCTGCCAAAATGTTTCCAGGCTAATGACTGAAGTCATGCTAGAGCAATGACTAAAACAACATGAGTTTGTTTTCACTGGAGGAAAAGAGGCACCCTCCCAATGAATTCCCCAACCACCCTGTTTTTTTCCATGCTTCCACTAATACATAGAAGGTCCTCCCTACCTTGAAACTTAAGGCCTCTAAATTTGTCTCCCTTAAATCCTTTCTCAATAGCCACTTTTTTCCAGGACACCTAAAGGAAATTGGCCAGGGAATAATGGGTCGATTGAGGGACAGTCAGGTATAGTTGGTATTAATTTTTTTAATGTACATGGAAACTGTACATCTTTTATTGCATCCCAGTTTCCTACCATTCATACATTGCTTATCTTCTTAGAGCTTGAGCCAAAGCCACTGAAGTCAACAGGAATCTTTCTACTGACTTCAATGGGTTCTCGATCAGGTCCTTAGATTATAAGATCTTGAGGGCGGAGACTGTATTTTCCTGTTCATGTGGACACACTCTGCGTGCTAATAGAACACACAATAAATGACACTAATGCTATCTTAGAAAAGATGGCTAATCTCTGTGTGCTCCCTATGTTAATAGATTACCAATTCAAAAGATATTATTGAAGCTTGACTAATGATGAGTCTGTGTTCAGAGAGATTTATTGCTTAGGGAGAGATTTCCCCAGAAGTCCACTAAGCATATCAATCAGCTTGATTTTGGCTGGCAATATCTTTCATCATCTTGAGCCCAACAAAGGCTGGACCCAGGATTTGTCTGCCTCTCCTTGTTTGTACTAAACTCTGGCTTTTTCAGAGGTTAATAAAAGAACGATAGGCCCTTCAAAGTATTGTTTGCCAAGATGGCCCTCTGGTGTGTAATTTGCTTCTTCTTAAGAGCCTTAGCTATGTCCTATATTGATTTTATTAACATTTCTATTCATTATTTTAATGCTATTGGTATGTTCAGCACCGTACAAAACCTAGAGGAAAGCACAAGGTCTCTGGGACAAGGTGTCATATTATATGTTGGTATAGCACCTAACACAATGGGTCCTCAATCTGGTTGGCTTCTGGAAACTACCACAATATAAATGTTAGTCCCTAACAAACACAATTCAAAAACATAGTTCACCAGATGATTGTCCTCTCTTAAGTGGTGTGTCACAGGAGCTGGACCTTTCAGAAGAGTCAGGGACAGTCTACCTGTGACAGGCTCTGCTAAGGAGAGTGAGCCAACCCAGATCCACCTATAAGTAGTTAATTACCTAGTTGGCTGGATGGCAGTTAATTAGTTGGGAACACCTGGACCCAACGAATGCTTCTGAGGGCTCAGTCATAGAGAGGGCCCAGAACATAGAGAGGAAGTTCCTGAGGAAAGGGACTTCTCAGGGGAGCTGATTAGAGTTCAGCAGGAAAGGAGAGCTAGGAAATGTGCTTCTGGAGGGAGCAGATTCTGAAAAGGCTGAGTGGCAAAGGCCTGGTTCCAGTGAAGGACCTTATCAGACAGTGGCAAGAGGTCCAGGTCCCTGAGGAATTACACTCCACTCTGGGGAAGAGCTGCAGTGATTTGACCTTTGCAGGGACACTGGCCCCAGAGAAGCAACCCTTCGCCAGGTGATGGCAGGAGGCCTGACTCCAGAAGGGGGTTCTAGGTCAAGAGGGCCTTACTGGCGAAGAGCCTGGAGAGAGGAGACAGATGGACCCAAATGGAAAAGACTGACTAATATTAACTCTCCACCCACACGCACTCCCAGGGCACTGGGGGGTGAAGACTTGTTTGAATGTCTGTTTGGCCTCTGGTTAAATAAATTAGACCCCTGATGGGGCACTTCTCACTATATACAAGCCTCATTAAACTTATTGATAGCCCAAAAGGGGAAAATGAGGCAAAGGCCTGCCGGTCTGCACCGGGCCACCAAAAGCTGATGCCAGCATTGACACAAGGGGTCCCTCTGCGGGGGGCAGCACCCACATTATAACATGGTGC
This sequence comes from Platysternon megacephalum, assembly GCA_003942145.1. Classification (NCBI taxonomy): domain Eukaryota; kingdom Metazoa; phylum Chordata; order Testudines; family Platysternidae; genus Platysternon; species Platysternon megacephalum. The sequence goes on along the minus strand of QXTE01000054.1, from coordinate 10,118,177 downwards.
AAATATTATGGATTTGATTCTTCTCTCATTTACAGTGAAGTAAACTAGGAGTAATTCTACTAAATCACTAAGGTTAGACTGGTGTCAAACTAGAGTAAGAGTGGAAAAGCAGAGCCATTTCTTTTTCGTCTTTTGATTTTTGTTTTAACTTTTTATTTTCACAACTTTTTAAATACAGAAGATGAAATAGAGGAAGGACAAAATGAATCTCTTGGTGGACTAACAATGAGATAAAAGTGTGCTTACTGCTTGCTAATTATTTGCAGGTAACAATACCTATACTTAATGTTAACTGAAACTTCTCATTATCGGATTGTATTCAGTCGCTTATAGCTTTGCCATATTTTAACTGTTCAGGCTGAAATTTTCCATAGCAAGTGTCTGACTAAGGCTGAATTAGTATTTTTTAAGTTTCAGGTTTTAAGGTTTAAGGTTTTAGCTATTTCTGAACTTTGCAGAAGTGCTGAGCACTCATGACTGAGTAGTCACGATGTCAACTAGAGCTGTGTTTTGAGGATATAACGTGGTATAAAAATGTTAAATACTCTGGAAAAATCAGGGCTTAGGTGTTTCGAGCTGGGCACCCAAAATTAATGGCCTCTTGACAATTTTAGCCTTAATCTCTCCATGACTCAGTTCCCCATTTACAAGATGGGGATGATAATGCCACCTATTATCACCAGGGTGTTGTGAAGGTAAATTAATTAATGTTTGTGTGTTTGGATACTAAGGTGACAGCACCCAAAGAGAAATTAGTAACCTTGTATTCAATGCAGGATTTGAATGCTGTGTAATAAAATAAGGTCCAGGGACATACACTGAATGAGGAGGATAAGAAGAAATATTAACAAACTCTTCATTCACTGAATGACACTGGGGTCTTATGGGAAAAAATAATATGTGATCATGTAATTAAAGACCATTTTATAATGAATATGAACAAAGGGGTCGAACTAAGGTTGCACGGGCTACCTTATTTGTGGCTTTTCCTAACTTTTGAGTGCTTGATTTTACAACCTTAACATTCTTTTAACTTGGGTTTTTTTTTATGTAATATACTATAGGCTAAGGGATATTATCCAGTACAATATTAAATAATGTGCTATATACAGTATTTGCCAGAGAGACAAAGACAGCAGCTACTTCAGCGTTTTATACAGTTTATGATCAAGAAGTTCATGTTTGTGATGCACACTGTCTGGGGACTTTTGAGCATAGAACTGTAACTGTAATTTTATCTTTCCTCAAGGTAATCAGCAAGTGTTAATTTCTTTCAGCTATATCTTCCAATATTTTCCCTACTGCATCCAGATGGTTTTGCTGAGCTGTGGAGCAAATGGATGGATAATTTTCTTTAGGGACTCCATGGCTAATAAAGAAATTGCAGTGGGAATCTAAGATGAATGATATCCTGAAAGACACAAACTGGGTCTAAAGACCTTGTTTTTAAATAATTCTGCCATTAAACCTTTCTTTAGCATTTGCCTCAGGAAAGTTTTTACTGCAGGCTTTAAACTAAGCTGCAATTAAAGCATTTTAACAAGAGAAACCCTTGTTAAAAGCCCTCTATTTTTAAAACACATTGAGATGAATTATTACTTGTTCCCTACCCTTAAATACTTTGATCAATTCCATGAGGGGTATCCACTGTAACCATTCTATACACAACGCTTTGGTGACTGAAAAATTAATTCAAAGACAAAAATCTTTGTTAAGATCAAGTTATGGTTGTAAATTATTACACATGAATTCAGTAAAACACAGCTTGGCACCTTTGCCTAGAGAAAGGAGTAGTGATAGGTTCAAAGGGTAGTAAAAGTGAGACTTAAGGCCAGATTATACTCTCACCTAAAGCAATGTAAATTGAAAGTGACTCCATTAACTTCAGCTGAATTACTCCAGAGTTGCACTGTTGTAAATGAGAACAGAATTTGGCTCTCACCCTGTTTGCAGAATGTGTTCCAAGGTACAATTGACAACTGCATAGCCTAGTGTAGAATGGGGCTTGGGAATTCTTGGGGGAAGGTCATGGAAGAAGCTTGCAGCTGGTAGGAGTGGCCTGCTCTTCCTGGACATTGGTCAGGGGCTACCAATGAAGAGTAATCCAGTGGATGCTGGTGTCTTGACAAACATCACTTCCACAAACTGAATCTCCTGCCAAGACAGCTGTGTAGCATCTGCTCAGATGGAGCAAGAGAAAACCCATATAAAAGTTCAGGTACAAAGGTCACACAGAACAGAATCAGAAGGAATTTTGGGATGTTACCAGTTATTCCCCATGTTAAATAGAGCAAATATCTCTGGAAAATTTACTATATCTAAATCCTGAAGGAACTTTTAAAGTATATCCATTTTAGGTGCTGCACCTAGCAGATGACTGTCATTCAGAGGTGAGACACTGGTGACAGAAACTAAGTACCATCAGGTTGGAAGCGGTCCCCAGAAAAGTTCATCTGCACAGCAGGCAACTGTGGATGTCTTAGTAAATAACAAGTAGTGAGGTCTAATGGACAAGAGGAGCATAGGTTCCTAGGCAGGAGCACCGTATCCATTAGTACTGGGGATTTTAAACACCAATCTGGCTACACAAGCAAGGAAGATGTACACAAGACGGTACACTGCCAGGCAATCATGGCTCAGCTCATTTTACTGTGTCTTCTCCCATTACCCTTCCTGGCTTGCCACCATCTAGACTATTGGGGCTGGATTCACAAAAGGACTTAGGCACTTAACTGCCACTTTAGGTGCCGAAATCCCAGAATCAGGTCCTATTGGGATTCACAAAGTCCCTGCTCAGCTGCTACTGACTCCCGTGGGTGCCTAAAATCACGCAGCACCTACATTTCTTGCAATAAAAGTTCCCTAGGTGCCTATGTTTCTGCATGGGCACTGCAGCCTCATGTCAGGCATCTGGAAACCTAAGCTTCAGAGCAATACATGAACCAGGGGACAATTGTTGTTCCTCTGCCTAACTCACCTGCAAGGTCTGATCCAGTAGGTGTGCTGGGGAACAATAAAATACCTAGGCCCTAAACTGAATAAAGCACCTCAAAATGCAACAGGCAAAATTACTGACAAGGCTTTTTAATGAGTGACAAGCATGATGCTAAATTTTGAGCCCATGTTTGGAAAAGATAAGAATATGCTGACATAAGTCATGTTGTTCCCCATCACTTTCCCATTCAAATAAAATATAAAGGCTATATTAATGAATGTTTTAGGATGATGTACATATGCTGAACTATGATATTAATATATGAAGAAAATTGCTGAATGGTAGAAAATAAGGGTTAAATTTTACTTGTTTAATGTTGATGTAAAGTTAATGATTTATAATAGCATAGAATGGAAGATGAAAAACAAATTTATGAGAGTTTGGAGAAATGTATAACTGGGTATATGTTATGTTAAATAATGCTGATTGGAGGAAAGCTAATGAATATGTAATGTGGAACGGTATAAGAAACCAAGTGAACAAGGGGCACAAGCTGGAGAATACCAGACCAGAGACTGAGATGACCATCACGACCAGAAGAGCTTCCCAGTACCCTGGAACTCAGTAACATGGGCCCCTGCCTGTGCTGCCGTATCTATTTATTATCTGTCATATATATGATCAGAAACAATAAGTGCCAATGATTCCATCTGAAAATTTATAAATAAAGGCAAAAATTGATTAAGCCTAAGTTGGGTGGATCAATGCCTCACTTTCCAACCTTACAGACGTCATTGAGCCCGATAGGTGAGCTTACACAAAATCCCACGGAAGCAAGAGGAGGTGCATGTGGCCTCCTTGGATGTTCTCTCCCCTTGCCCCAGTTTGCATTGGGCTGGAGGCAGGGGTGAAAGTGGGCCCATACCCACCCTGACCAGTCCATTGCCTCCTGGTGGCTGCCTCATTCCATGTCAAAACCTATATGTGGGTGCTGGCACAGATAGTGGGGGTCCTCAGCCATCTTGGCAGCCTCCAAGATATACGGGAAGATTGTCGTCTTCTTACCATCTGAGGCTGCCACCCAAGAGGCAGAGGAGAAAGGCATCTCAGTGGGGGGGCCTCTTTGTCCCTTTTGAGCCTCTGGGCATATGGATGGTTTGACCTCTGTCCCATTCATCCTCCCCATCTCTGCCCTTCTCCTTCCTCTCTCCACCTTAGGAAAGCTGGGATCCACCATCAGTGCTCTCCCATTGGGCTAAAGGGACCCCACCCTCCATCACATCCTCTTGTTACACCAGCAGGTTACCATCCAGCTGCCCGCAGCAGTAAATGGCGGGGTGAGCTTGTCCATCCTGGTACCTTACCAGCGCACCCTGTGTCGGGTCCATTATTTGTTGGGGGAGGCTAGGTGCTTCTTCTGCCGGGCTTTGGTGCACATCCACAGGCACTGTCCCTTGGCCCAGCAAGGAGGGATGCCAGGTGCCCCCAAAGCTCCAGGGGTCTTTGCTGGTGACGCTATGTGCCCAGTTCCCCTCCTCCTCCACCAGCTGACAATCCTTGGGGGAGCACCAGGGATAGCTGTCCCTCCTCCCCTGTGGCACCCAGCTGAGCAGACTTGAACCCACTGCTGATAAAAGCCATCAGGCGGGGACCATGGAGGAGGGAGTGGTTGTGCCATCAGGGAGCCTGGGAGAAGGCCCATCTCAGGAGGAGTCCACTGCTCCCTCTACTGCCCCATCCCCACCTCCCCAAGTCCCAATCCTATTGCCCTTGCCCCTCTGGCCAGCCATCCAGTGACACCACAGAGAGCTGGGTACTAGTTACAGGGGGCAAAGCACAGCCGGTATAAGTCTCAGGCCCAGTACCTCCCCCTTGAGGAAGGGGAGGAGGTCTCCTGTAAGGCATCTAGTTGGGCCGCCACTGGGGCCGCTTCCACGGTCCCTGAGAAAGTCCAGCCTGCGGAGCTAGCCGGGGAGACAAAGTCCCTTATGGAGGAGGCCTTTCTGCCATCTGTTCCTCCCCCTTGGTGCCGATATGGAACTCGCCTCAGTCGCTAATGGGAAGGACCCTCTTATGGCAGGCTGGGTCCTCCAAGCAATCCTCTGAGAGAGTGAGGCTCTGGGTCTGACCCCTGTAGCTCAGTGGGAGGACAACCCTCAGCCAGCAGGCCTTGATGTGGGCACTGAGTCTATCATTGTGCCACATCCTCCTTCCCCCGTTTCCTGGTCTACTGCCCAGCCACTGCCACTGCTCTAGTTTGTGGGGCACCCCTGCCCTTTCCATCTGCCCACTGAGGCAATGCTCCACTGCGGGATAAGTTGTGTCAGTTCCTGGCAGACACACGTGGCTCCAGGGAAAGGTGCAGTTTGCTCTCCAGTAATGGGGGGATTTTAATCTCTTTCTCCAGACCTTAAGAGCCTTGATGGGGGAAAGGAAGGGGACCAGGAAATAGGATTCTGCAGCCTACAAGTGGGCCCACTGCTTCCGTGATTCCCTGGTCACCTTTGGGATCGACCATGGGTTGCTGTGTGGCTCTGCAGGGCAGTGGTGTTTCCCAGCTGTTGCAATCCTCAACCCTTCCCCCCACCCCGTGATGAGACCAACCACCTTCTCCTCACTCAACACCAGAGGTTGTAGGGTGAGTCTCCACAGGTGCCAGGTACTCTCCTTCCTTCAGGCAGGGGGTATACTCTGTGATCTTCCTGCAGGAGACTTACACCAATCTAGCCACCGAAGCCGGCTGGCAGCTGGAGTGATGGGATGGAATGTACTTCAGCTACCTCACCATGCTTTCAGGTGAGGTGGCCACCATGTTCTCCCCAGACATACAGCCCGAGGTCCTGGCGATTGCCGAGGTCATGCCGGGATGCCTGCTGCACCTCCAGGTCTGTGTGGAGGGGCTGACATTCAGTCTGGTTAACCTCTATGCCCCAATAATGGGCCTGGAGCAGGTGCATTTCTATCAGCAGTCATCCTGCATCATCACAAATGCCTGGTCCTGGGTGGGGATTTTAACATCACCCTGGACACAAGAGACCACCTTGGGATAGAGAAATGCCAGACCACCGCAGATGTCCTCAAGGAGATTGTCAACCATCACTCCCTGGTGGAAGTCTGGCGCTACCACCACCCAGACGACTCCACTGCCTTCACTTTTGTCCAGGTGGAGGACACTCAGTTGAGCCACTCCTGGTTGGACTGCATTTACATTTCTCAATTTCACATTTTGCAGGCCCACTCCTCCAGCATCAAGATGGCCCCATTCTTGGACCACCACATGGTGGCCAGGACAGGCTTGCTCACACCCGAGAGGCTAGGGCTGGCTGTCAGAAACTGAGAAGTGGTTGGTCAGGCCTAGTGGCTGAAGCAGCAGCCGCCAAGCCTGTTGGTCAGGCTGGGGATTGGAGCCAGGGGTCAGAGCAGGAATCAAGAATAGGATTGGAACAAGGCAAAGGCAGGAGCAGAAAGAGGCTAGGGCTGGAATGGAGCAGGAGCAGTCTGTCAGAACCACCAAGAGCAGGGTTGCCAACCTTCCAGGATTGTCCTGGTGTCTCCTGGAATTAAAGATTACTCTTCAATTAAAGATTATGTCATGTGATGGAACCTCCAGGAATACATCCAACCAAAATTGGCAACCCTAACCAAGAGGCAGAGGATACTCCCAGCAAGGTAATGACATTGAGCAGACTGGAGTGGCTGCTCTCATTGGGAGCCTATATCCCTGGCCCTGCGGGGGTCACCTGGTTAGACCTGGGCCTGGGGATTGCCTGAGCCCTTGTTAATTGATATGGAGCCCTCAGGTAATCAAGCTCAGAGCAGTAGCATAGCTAGGATAGGAAAACTGGATGGGCCCTGATTTTCAGGTGGGTGGGCAATGATGGGGGAGGGAGGAGGGGGAGCAGGAGAGAGGGGGGCCCACCCCCCCCAACCCCTCCAGCCAGCCCTCACCGCTCAGCAGGCACCCGAAGATGAGACTGCCTGGGGCACACAGGCTCCGGGGCACACCCATGGGGCAGAGTAGGGCCCCGCCAGGGCTCGAGCTCAGCCTGCCCCTCCCAACCCCGGCTCGGTGTCCATCCACCCAGCTGCGTCCCTCTCCTGCAGGCGCCGCATGCAGCTGCCCCAGTCTCTGGCCCCAGCACTAGCCCCACCCAGACCCGCCTCTATGAGGTACACCCCAGGCACTGAGGCTGGAGACCAGGACAGCAGCACGCAGCACCGGCAGAAGAGGGACACGGCCGGGCGGACGTCGGATGGACACCAAGCCAGGGTCAGGAGTCCCAGCCTGTGGATTCGGGGAGCTCCAGCCCTGATTTGGGTGGGCCTGAATGCTAAGTGGGTGGGCCACAACCCACCCAGGCCCACCTGTAGCTATGCGCCTGGCTCAGAGATGACTCATCAGGTTCAGACTGATGGATGGCTCAGAGAGCACTCCTCAGGCTCAGCACTGACACGGGCCTACTGACACTTCAATAACAGCCCATTGGAGGATATGGGCTTCACGGCATCTGTCTGGGAGTCCTGGCTGGCCTAGCAGAGGCATGCCTTTCCCTCAGCAAAGAGGTGGTGGGTTGTGGGGAAGGTAAGTGCCCGGCTGTCCTTCCGTGACTATGCCTAGGGGGCTAGTTGGAGAAGGGACAAGGCGATAGAGCAGTTGGTGTGAGATGTTCTGGAGCTGGAGAGGTGTCTGGGCACTCTCCCTGGGGATCCATCCCTCTGCAGAAATTGTCAGGAGAAGCAGAGTGAGCTCTGGACTTTCGATGACCATTGGGTCCAGGCACCTTCATTCAATCCTGCATTCAGCTCCTTTGGGAGATGGATCACAGCTCCCTCTTCTTCTACACACTGGCAAAAATGAGAGGTGCCAAAAAGCATATCACCTGTGTCCTGGTGGAGGACAGCACCCTTCTCACAGATCCGGTGGAGATGCGGGGAAGAGCCAGGGCCTTCTACGCCAGCCTATTCTCCTCGGATCCAACCAACGCCAATACCTACAGAGTCCTGTGGGATAACTCCCTACAGTCAGCACAGGCAACTGGGACTGTCTAGAGCAACCTCTCCCTCTGCCCAAGTTCTAGGAAAACCTCTGTCTGATGCCCACCAACAAATCTCCAGGCATCGAAGAGCTGACTGTGGAGTTTTATTGTGCATTCTGGGATGTCCTCAGCCTGAACCTTGCCACTATCTGGGCCGAGTCCTTGGGAAGTGAGGTGCTCCCCTGCCATGCAGGTGGGCCATGCTCGCCCTGCTGTGTAAGAAGAGGAACCTCCACAACTGGGGCCCAGTTTTGCTGCTCAGCATGGACTACAAGGTCATAGCAAAAGCCATCTCACCGCAGCTGGGGTCTGTGCTGGTAGACATGATCCACCCTGACTAGATCTACACCATCCTGGCTGGACCATCTTCGATAACCTCTATCTGGTCTGGGATCTACACCACCTAATGTGTAGGGATGGTCTGTCACTTGCCCTCCTGTCCCTGGACCAGAAGCAGGCATTTGACAGGGTGGATCATGGGTATCTCATGGCCACTTTGCGGGCATTTGGCTTTGGGCCCCATTTCATGGGGTTTTTCTGGTGCTGTGGAATGTCTGGGCAAGCTCAAATAGGCGATGCCCTCACCTTTGGTCCAGGGGTACGTACGTCAGGGCTGCCCATTTTCCGGCCAGTTGTATACCCCTGTTATCGAGACCTTCCTCCAACTCCTCCCCAAGAGGATGACAGGGTTGGTGCATCAAGCACCAGCCTTGAGGATAGTCCTGTCAGCATATGCCAACAGCATGCTCCTTGTGCCCAGGACATGGGAGAGCTATGGTGCAGGCAGAGGCTTGCCAAGCCATCTATTCAGCAGCCTCCTCTGCCCAGGTCAACTAGATGAAGAGCTTTGGCCTGATGGTCAGGGACAAGAGGCAGGTGGGCTCCCACCCACACTCTGTGCCATCTGATCTACTGCTCTATTTGTGTGTCTACTGCTCTATTTGTGTGTCTACCTTTCTGCCACCAATCCCTCTCCACTGGAGAATTGGAATGATGTAGAGGCTAGGGTGTCTGACCAGCTGTGGAGGTGGAAGTGGCTACTTTGGTGCCTTTCCCTTCAGGGGAAGGTGCTGGTGCTCAACCAACTAGTTCTGTCCGTGCTCTGACACCGGTTCAACACCCTGAGCCAGCCGTTGGGGACCCTGACCAGCCTCCAGAAAAAGATTCTGAGGTTCTTCTGGCCAGGGCTGCACTGGCTCTCTGTGAGTGTCCTGAGCCTCCTTCTAGGGGAGGGAAGACAGGGCCTGGTCTCCCATCTTCAGGCCCTGCAGAGATTCCTTTACAGTGCAGGTAGTCAGGCATGGAGCTGCCTCTGAGGGCTCTGATACAACTGGCAGCTCTTTTATCTCCACCGAGACCTTTGAGATGCCAGTCTTTTACCAGGACCTCCTCAGGACCTGGAAGCTAGTATCAGCGACCAGGTCTGTAGTGGCCACCAAGGGGGAGAACCTCCTCACAGAACCCCTGCTACACAACTCCCATCTCCATGTGCAAGTGGTGGAGTCCCACTTGGTGCGCCAAAGAATGGACCTAGCTGGTGTCACCAGACTCGGAGACCTTCTGGACCATGATCTCAGGGACTGGGTGGACCCTACAGCGCATGGCCAATGCATGGGGCTGCTCACCCTCCATGTCCCTGTTGTGTGCTCCAGGAGGTGAGGGACACCTGGCCTCCAGCTTCACTTGGTTTTCTCAAGGTGGGAGGGTGCTCCCCGCCCCCAGCTCACCCCTCCAGAACTCATCATCAGGCCCCTGCCCGGTGAGCCTCCATGGCCACCCCCGACACACCACATGAGTCCGCTTAATGCCATCCAGTCATTCCTTCTGTGAACCATACCCCAAAAACACCCTCCACACACTCGTGCTTCATACCATGTACTTCTTTGCCTTCATGTCCCACCCTGACACCAAGTGGCAGGACCTGCTGCCACCTGAGGAGGGAAAGGAACTGTAGTGGGCCAGCCTCTACCCCACTCTGGTTCCAGAGCCTGCTAGGGACATCAGGTGGCAGCTCCTCCATGGAGCCATGAACATGGACATGTTCTTGACACCTGTCCTTTTGGCAGCAAGAGAGAGACCCTGGTGCACATCGATGTAAGATGCATCAGGTTGCAGCCCATCTTCCAGTTCCTCCAGAGCCTCCTACTGAGGCACAGGCAACCTTGATTCTGGCACTTCCTAACTTTTAAGAGCTTGATTTTGCAACCTTAATAGTGTTCTTTTAACATAGTTTTTTGCATGTAATAATATAGACATCATTGCTCTAGGTGCAGTTATGGGTAATGAATGCTGTTGGGTGCTGCTATATTACACTGATCCTGTCTGGAAGTGCTAGCAGAGCCCCTCTCCAGCCAATAGAATGAAGGACTTTGGAGGGTACAAGAGGAATGTGTTGGGATTCCAACTGTAAATCCAACATCTGAACTGGTATGCTGCTGAGTGTGTACTTCTGGGGGAGGGGTGCTAAGTAGTTAATGCTGCTGATTTATATGGCTCCAATCCAGGACAAAACTGCTACCTCAGACTCTTCTCAGGCAGTGGAGTGAGACCACTTAGAAGCAGCAAAGGGAGTCTGGGGATCCAATCCCATATCAGAACTCAATGAACCTACAGATCTGATTAACTCCTTAGAGGAAAATGCATAATTTAACATGTTTGGGGGGAAATAGCTAAGTAAAGAATTAGGCACATGTACACGGGAAAATGCCCTAATTTTCTATGCCCTAATTTTCACTGGAGATAAATAATTTTGAAGGTGTTAGTCCATTTCTGCATTTCAAATGGACAACATTAGTTAGGACAATTTTCAGGAATGAGAAGAGGTACTTTTTCCCCCAAGGCCTATAACCTGAGAAAAGCTGGCTTGTTTAATCTTAAACTTTAGGGGTGACATTCTGGCTCCACTGAATTCAACAGGAATTTTGTCATTGATTACAGTGGAGCCCTATGACTGTGTTTGTGAATTTTCATGGGATGCCATGACTTTAATCTGAGCAGATACCACTCTAGCTCATGATGGAGGGGCAGCTGGGCCAAATCTGAATGGCGTTGAGACACTCTCCCTCCAGCCCCCTGTGTACACAGATTTGGGGTTTGAGCATTTAAGTGTCATGTTTTTAAGCTTTTCGCTACAAGCATGAGGGCTAGAAACTTTTTTTAATGAAATCTGAGGTTCTAATGAATCCACAGGACCCCATGAGCTGAGGCTTTAAGACAAATACAAATATAACTAGACTTATGAAAAAAAATCATAAGAGTTGGTAGCACTGTAAGTGAGAGATGAGGCTCTGAGCAGGTCTGCCTGGGATGGGAGTATAACCGTGGGAACAATAGTCCTGAACAGCAGCTGGGAACCATTTCTTCACTTTGACTTCTGCCCCACATTGGAGCCCATTTTAAGTGATAGTGAGGATGCCAAGGAGGGTAGCAAATGGCTCCCACCTTCCCCAGAAGGCACTGTCTACAAGCAGATGGTCTTGACAAGGTATCACCAGAAATGCTACCACACCTTGGTAAGAAGAGCATAAAATGGCTGTTAATTTTCATATCCAAGAGAACAAGATATGGCAGAAAGTTAAGGTGGTAGCTATACCAACACCAAGAAAAGGCCATTCCCTTCCATATAGCTCCTATCCAATACCACTTCTGAGCTGTGTTTACAAATCCTAGAGTGACTAATTCTGCAAAGAATCATGCCCACAGTAGAACAGGCTCTGACTGATGACCAGGCAGGCTTCAGATCTTATAGGAGCACTTGTGACCAAGTTCTTGCTCTTAGCACCCATAAAGAAAATAGTTTTCAACAGAAAGAGAAGACGGGGCTGTGTTTCTTGACTTGATGGGAGCATATGATACCACCTGGCACCCAGCTGTGCTGGTCAAGTGGTCAGTGATGTTACCTCCATGTGTTGTTATGGCTACAGAAATGATGCTTTGAAACAGACAATTCCAAGAAATACTAGGCGATTAATTGAGCATTTGGAGGACCCAGCAGAATGGATTCCCTTAGGGATGGGTTCTTGCTCAAACATTTTTAAACATATTTACAGATTATCTACCTCCAACAATTTCAAGGTCATTCAAGTATGCAGATGACATCTGCCTAGCTTCAGGAGACAGAGACTTCAAAAAAAACCTGAGGAGGACCTGCACCAGTCATGTCAGCCATCAGTAGCTATTGCAAGAAGTGGAGACGTAAGCCCAGTGTGTCAAAGACAGTGTTAAGTATCAGGGGGTAGCCGTGTTAGTCTGTATCCACAAAAACAACAAGGAGTCCAGTGGCACCTTAAAGACTTATGCCCAAATAAATCCATTAGTCTTTAACGTGCCACTGGACTCCTTGTTGTTTTTTTAAAGACAGTGTTCTCATGTTTCCATCTCAACCACACCAACACTTCACAAGAGCTCAACATCTTCTTGAATGGAGAACAATTAGCACATGGCCGAAAGCCACTAGGAGTAATTAGGAGTAACTCTAACTTACACACTTACCTACAAGGACCTCCTCACTAAGGTGGCTCAAAAGACAAAGAACAGAAATGGCCTCCTAAATAAGCCTGTGGGCTCAACTTGAGCAGCTAACATGCAAACACAGCACTAGCTCTCTGATAATCAGATGGAAAATACTGTGCCCCTCTGTGGTTAACCTCTTCCCATACAAAGCTAGTTGATGTATAACTGAATCAAATGATGAGAATAACAGAGGCTATGAGACCAACAAACACTGATGGCTACCAGTCCTCTCTAATATGCCTCCTCCTAACATCAGGCATTATATTGCAGCAAAGAACCTCCTTGACAAATTCCAGGAGACACCACAAGTGCCACTTTCCAAAAGATATGTGGGAAGTGCCTTGCCACCCACTCATCAGCAGAAGACCAATCTGGACTATGTGACCGACCGCGTCTATGGTAGATGCTGTCATATTGTGGCGAGCAGAACGGCAATGAGCTGCTTCCTCTGTAAGAAACTCCTTCCTCATCACTCAGTTTGAGGAGGGATTGCCAGGCTCCAAGCAGCCATGCTATCTCTAGTGCAAGCTCAAGCAGATCAGATGTAGGGTGGGGAAGTGTGTGGCAAATGACCATAGCCAGGGTCTCAGGAACAGCCATCGGTGTAGCTGCGGTGCAGTTGAAGATGCTGCACACCTACTGAATGGCTGATCATTTTGTGCTGTTCTATCAGCAGNCCCCCCCCCCCCCCCCCCCCCCCCCCCCCCCCCCCCCCCCCCCCCCCCCCGCTCTGACAGACGCACTCCCCACATGGAAGAGGGAAACACAGTGAGCCTCTTAGCTGGCGCGGCGTGTGACTGCCCTTGCGTCAGTAGTTTGCCGTGTTGTACAGGACACTATGTGCATTTGCTCTAGTAGATGTGATGCTCCTGTGGGGCTGGAGCTCTTTGCAATGTAACTGTCCCTTTAAAAAAGAAGAAAGCTTCTCACAATCTACCTCTGGACAAAAGGCGCTGGGATCTGACTGCTTGACTCCAGTTCAAGAGACAGGGGAGACAGAGAGCACAGAAAGAAGGGGAAAGAGGAGACCCTGGCACAAAAAGAGGTGAATGGGGGCAGGGATTGGAATTAGTGACACTGGGGAGGGGAAAAGCTTTGGCTGAGTGATGCTGAAGATGCAGGCAACTGTGTATGTCTGGATCCTATTTTTGCTGAATGGGAGTAATAACTCTAACTTGCTACTGTAGCTAGTAGGCAAGCTCAGGGTTTGCCTGTGCGAAGTCAGAAACTACAAGCTACCTGCTTTGCTTGAATGTAAAGGCTGATTATGTGTGTCAAAGGTATTGGATAGTGATATGTGGGGGATTGGAAGAATGTGCTACACTCTGTCTAGATGACAGTAGTATTGTCAATTCCTGGGGTGGGAGTTAAACTTCACTTATAGACTTGTATGGAAACTTAAATACTTTTTTTATGTAGAGATCCACAGTATACATTAAAGATTGTATGTTTTGTGTCAATATCTAGTACATAAAATACAGGGTTCATTTCTTTGTGTAACTGAGAGTGAGTTCAAAGAAACTGTGAGAAAGGATGGCAAAGGTGCACTGAATAGGTATATTTCTTAATAGTATCAATCCTCTAGAGTTTATTTATCTAAGATTATTTCAATTACACTTGTCTTCTATTTGGCATGTTTACTGTTCTGACTTTTTTAAATGTACGGAGTTTTTTATTTATAAAATGAATGGCAAAATTGAAGAAATTCTTGTGGTGTGTGAGGAATTTTCCTTATCAAAAAGCAAATACAGATGTGCAAGAGCAGGAAAATACAGATGTATACGTACAGGAGATGAATGGGGAGTTAATGTGGGGAGGGAAAGGATATAGATTCCAAGACTTAAGTTTTCTAGTGTGGTTATTATTTGTCCACAGATTTTGATATTCCTTAATGTAATTTTGTAGCATGGATTTAAACTTATTAAAGATCCTTTGTAAAAATGAACAGCTCATATTACTAATATCTTCTATTCTGGAGGCTGTAAGCGAAAGTATTTCTTGAGTAGAGAGTTCTACTATATCAAGGAGTATATTAAACAATTAGAATTACAAGTGATTTCTTGCAAGGCCCTAGTTTTTAGCAAGATTGTTTTGTTTAACTCATGTAATGCTAGTTTTCTGTTCCTGAAACAAATTTTAAAAAATTAAGAAACAATTTGCTTTTAGTTTCAAGGGTTTGTCAGAAGTTTGTGAAATATTGGTGTAACCTGAATTGTTTTAAACACACCTCATATTACAGCTGGTTACATCTGAAATAACCATTTAATAAAATAATCCATATACTCTCTTTGATGAACTGCTGAGTTTTCTTTATATTCTGGTTCTAACTGGTCTCATGCCATGTATGATTTACTTGCTTTGCTTTTATCAAATGTATAGTGTATAATGTATTATTGCATTCTCTCCAGAGATCTTAATGAAATAGCAATCCAGGGAACAGTTGTGATTTCGACATGCCTTTCCATGTCGAGGGGCTGGTCGCTATAATTGTATTCTATCTGGCAATCCTGTTTGTTGGAATATGGGCTGCCTGGAAAACCAAAAATAGTGGCAGTGATGGAGATCGCAGAGAAGCTATCATAGTCGGTGGAAGAGATATAGGCTTGCTAGTTGGTGGATTTACGATGACCGGTATGATCAACCCTCTTTTTTATACCTGAAATATAGCATCTCATTCTTTCTTTCATGTGAATAAAAGATATAGGCAATATTGTGTATTGAATAATGCAAAGTGGAGAAAAGAAATCTTAATTTCAATGCACAGTCGTGATTTAAGATGGATGATTTTTGTTTGTTTGATACTGTATTTGTTTAATGAATAAGTAAATATGCCAGTCATTTAAATAATCATTATTATATTCTAAAGGAAGATTTAACTCTATTTATTTTACACTGATGCCGTATTAATCAGTAAAATAGAGACATTTTGGGGCAGTAATGATTTTAAATAGAAGACTGAGTCATCAGAATTTTTCAGTGGAGTGAATATACAGTTACTTTTATTATAGCATCCCAAACCTGTGGGTTAGAGATGTGTTTTAGGAGAGAAAAAACTTTAAATGCAGAAAGGAATGGGAAAACATGCTGCAGCAAAGAGCATTTTTGATGCACTGGGCCAAATTTAATTCCACTGATTTCAATAGAATTACACAAGGGATTATTTTGGCCTATTTTGCCATAGTTTGGCAAAATGACTTAATACTGTATTGTGCATATTCATATTAGCAGACAGAGATTAGGAGAAGATTTGAGTTCTACTTTCAGTCATACCAGAGCAACCTCTGAGACTCAAAGGGGTGCACTGGAGTGTCTGAGAGAATCACTGGACTAACGGAAGACAATGGGGCTACTTGTGTGAGTAACTCTTCAGTAGTATGAGTAAAAGCATCACAATCTGGCCCTAAATTACAAGTGTTTTCAGATATTCTATCTAATTTGTACAAAATTACATTGTATACAAACTGAACTGACGTCATCTTTTTATTTAAACATATGTCATTTTGTTTTAGAATCGTTCACATTTGTGATATTCTTAATGCAATTCCAACATGAAGCCCTTACACCTCCAATTTAGATTGATCAGATTCTATTGAAATTTCTTTCTTGTGCTGTATTTCCAGCTTCAGAGTTAAGGAAGAGACTCATAAAAACTAAGAGCAAAATTCTGTGGTCCTTAATCAAGCAGAATTCCCACTGACTGCAATAGGAATTTTGCTCACTTAAGGACTGCAGATTTGGTTGTAGAGCAGGAAAATTGTTCAGGATGTTGTTTAAAGCCAATAGATTCTGAATCAAGGCTAAAACTCTACTTCCCCCCCTCCACTGTTGTGTAGTGTAGTGTGTTCCTGTTGCCTGCTGAACTGCCACCTCTCCATTCAAAGGGGGCTAGATATCGCTGACTAACTCTGGTTGGAACTTATTCGCCAAAATGAGGCATGTCAGCAGTAGAAGTGACTGGAAGATGACCATTCCATTTTGTGGCAACTTCTGAAGTTTCAAAATTTGTTTTACTTCCACCTGGAATGAAACCAAAACCTCTCAAACATTTTCAGGAGAGGAGGGTGTGGGGAGGCTGATGGTTAGGGTTAGGCCTCCGCTGTGGGAGACCCACATACAAATCCCTGCTCTGCCTGATTTGGGATGAAAAACTCCGCTCTGAATCAGGCAGAGCAGGGACTTGAACCTAGGTCTATCACATCCCAGTCCTAACCACCAGGACACACACATCCTCCTGACACAATGCCATTATTATGAAAACATTCCAAAGGTTTTTCTCCCAAAACAAAGGAAGAACAAAAACAATTTTTTTTGAAACCTCAAAAGTTGCCGCAAAACAGAATTGTCATCCTCTGATCATCTCTGCTGGTGATGTTTCCTGTATTCACACAGGGTCCAGTCCTGATGTCTTTGCTCAGGTAAAAATCCCATGTACTTTAAAGTGTAAGGCTTGATCATCCAAAGACTGATGCACATGCTTAATTTTATGTGCTGTGAGTAGCCCCACTGAAGTTAATGTGGGACTACCAACCGTGCATAAAGTTAGTCCCATTCTAAGTTCAATGGCACTTCGCACAGTGCTCAAATGTATGCGTATTCATACATTTATGTAGAATCAGGGCCTAAGTCTTGTTTAAATAGGGATGATTGGGCCACACAGTTTGTAAAGCAGGAATGAAAGGCAATTTTTAAATGTAAGATAATGATAATCAACCATAATATACACAAAACTGCCATGTTATGCCTTGGTATTTTGATGTCTCCGAACAATGAGGGATTTTGATTTTTGGAGAGTATCTTGTGATATTCAGGCAGAATGAGTTAAAGGGAAGTATTTTAGTTTGAGTTTTGAAATTCCTGAATTTTAGGAATATTATTCCAACATAAATACATACCATTAATTCCATTAATTGTTTAAATGCTAATTCAAAAACAAAGCTGTCATGTAAATGAGAACGTAAATGAAAAACTGCTTATTGAGCATCACAGCACACCCATAGCACAAACATGTAGGAACAAAAAAACTTTAAAATTTTAAAACTTCCTTTTTAAAATTGTATTTATTAGAATAGGGCCCAATTCTGCTACCTTGACTCCTGCTGAGTAGTGCCTTACTCCACAAGTAGTACCACTGAAATCAAAGGAGTGACTCCTAGGGTAAGGTGTTACTCAACACGAGGGTTGCAGAACTGAGTACCTAGATTTTAATATCAAATTTATGGCCCAGTCCTGGAGTCCATGGGAATTTTTGGATTGAATTCAATGGGAGTAGGATCAGGCCCTTAGATTTATTAAACTTTATTTTGTAAATAAGCATTTGGACAGTTTATAAAATGTATACACCCAATGAAAAATGTCAATGGGGAAAATCGAAATGAAGGTTTATGTTTCTTAAGAAACAGCTGTATTAAAAAGTAAATAATATGTTTTAACACAAAACGGTTCAAAGCTGAACATATCTGCTGTTCTCAAAATACAAAGAGTTAGAAGACTGAATTATGGACAAATCACAAAATTTCATTTTAAACCTGAAATTGTTTAAGATGTATTGAAGAACAAATTAAGCCTTTAACTCATATATAATTTTACATGTATAAATTTGAATATGAACAAATTATTAGCATTTTATTTAGTAAAAAAAATTACCTTGGAGATGAGATCTGTGGCAAATTTCAGCCCACCATAAATGTTTATGGTTGTGATTAAACCCTTGGGGAAACCCTGGGAGTTGTTTAATCAAAATGCTGCCACAGCCTAAAAATAATGCTCCAAACGGAGCCACGATAATAATAATCCTCGGACACTGTTCTTCAATTTAGTCAGAGAGAGCACTACATTTTCTTACACAATGAAAAATTATCAATATGATGCTTGTGTAACTTTGTTTTACAAAATCTCATTAGCTTGATAACAATTTGAGTGATCAGACAGCAGATTGTTTTATAAAGAAATGCTAGCTGGTTTTCTATCTGCGTAACTACTAGAAAAATCCAATATTGTGATACATGTTGACATGGAAGGATCATTTAATATGAATATCTGTGTTTCTCATCTGAACTAAAAGCAGAGTTTGACTCCACATCATAATCTATAACATCGTAATCTATAACATAATCTATAACATTTCTCTCGGTGTACGTTTAAAATGGAAAGTTGGTGTTGTCTGTATTTCATCCAAAGTGTAGGCAGATAAAAGATTAAAATAGTCTCCCATATGTGACTGACTCTGTAGATTACTAGTTTTTTATTCCCTGTGGCTGGCTTGTTTAAAAAAGGGAGATCACACAATAACTACATTAAAATAACTTAAAAAGTGAGGCTTAGCAACACTAAGTATCAGAAAACTTACATCTAAGAATTAAATTTCATCTTTATGTCATCCCAGCCATTACGGCTCTTATTTACTTATTTATTATGATGTATGCATTCCCAAAAGAGCACCTTCCCAATATTCTAGGTTCTTTCAACAGATGTTTAAAAGACAGTCTTGCAAATTAAAATATAATTAGAAGCCACTCCTCACCCCCAAATCCAGAAACTGACCAACCAAAAAATTAATACTGAACAATATTCCACCCTATCCTCAAATACCAGCCCTTTCTCCTGAAAGCCTGGGGAAATAGATGAGCTCTGCAACGTCCAGTGAAGATTAACCAATTTGGGCTATTTGTGATAAGAGTGGAAAGTCATGGTGCTTCCATGGAGAATGTCCTATCAGCAGCCTCTCTCTCTTACAGGCTGATCTTGCTCCTGCCCAAGCACCTGCCTTGATCATAGCTATGGCAATGAAAGAGGCAATACCCTAAGTGGGTATGAAATAGATTTCCTGAGGTCTGCACAGATCTCAGAGATCTGATTCTGGGGGCAGAACTCCCTGTTCATGCGGGGAGGTGGTGAGAGCTAACACCACCCCCACAGAATGGTTCAGGTCTATTAAGAGATCCTCAGGTAAAACCAGGCCAAGAGATGCTCTGGGCCATTGTCAAAACACTCTAAATATCAGAAAGAACAATACAATGATCTGTTATCTTATATATGCAACCATGTGTGTACATGAGTATTACTGCATGAGCAGTTTTGTGAGGGAAGGAAACCGAAATGACCATGAAGTGAAGCCCAGCTGTTCTTTCCTAAAATGAGAGGTTATCCCATTAGAAATGTGCTAATATATTAGAAACAGCACCTCAGAATTTTTGTCTTATTCATATAGTATATGATAAAATAAAATAAAATAAAATAAAATAAGAGTTCGGTCTGGTACTAAGGAAGCTGGTCAGTATTTCTGGGTGAAAAAGGCTGTGCTGGACAAAATAATCCCTTCTGTGCATTCAGAGCCCTGATATACACACTCCTGTATGATTTATAGCAGGTATAAAATGCCTAAGCAGCATAGGAAGAGAAGTGGGTGTTCTGGAATGAGAAAGTCAGGGGTCCTGACCTGTTACTCCCCATCCCAAATGCAACCAATGCTTGGTGCAATTGATCTGATTCAGCCAACAAGTTATTCCAACCTGGGACTTTGAGTACTGGGCACCACTCTACAGATTCTATGTCCGCCTTCCCTAGTGAAGAAGGTAAAACTTTCATCCATCCACCTAAGCATTTTCAATGTAGACATTACAATCATAGTATCTAGGCACTTCAATCCCATTACTATATACTCTAACATACAGCTAGCAACACACATCACAGGCATGTCGGGACACTGGAGAACCAAACTAGACTGGACCATGTTTTCTCTAGCTTTTCCACCCATCCCTGTTAGGCGATACAAGAGCCTATAGTATGAGGAGTATGTCAGTGATTCTGTAATATTGGGTCCTGGTGCCAGGGATCAGTAATGGGGTGAGTGCTCTTTCTACCTCTTGATATCTGGGCATGCATTATTATCATTGCCAGTGTCTGTGTATTGTGCAATAAATTTTGGCAAGCTACCAAGATGTCCACTGACAACAGCAGGATCACAGGCAGAAGGATTTGGCCACTCTTACCAGGAGCAGATCTTCCGCTGCTGTCCCAAATACATCTCCTACAAAGATTTGCAGCTGAATACTGGACCAGGGCTATGATTCAGAATTCAGAGTAGAAGATATTCCTTATTTCTCTTTGTAGCCAGAACCCCACTGTTAGCTTTGTTCCTTAGCCTATGGAAACGTACAAAATTTAGCTTAAAAATTAAAAAACACACAAACCCACATTTTGTACCTGCTCAGTGGCTGAGTGGTATTATTACAGAAAGTGTGGGGAGAATCCTGTAAACAATCTCCCATAAAAGTTTATTACAATTTTTAAATAAATTTGTTTCATCTGTGTTCACCCCCCACTTGTCTCTGCTTTCTTCAAATATTCTAACAAATTAGTTTATTGGCATGAATGTTTGTAGAAACAGTGACTGCTGACAGCATATTGCAGAATACTCAGAAAAAGTGAATTTCGAATCACAAGTTTTTACACTGGAAGTATTCCTTCTCATCTAATCAGGGAATAAGAACAAAATCTTGTGACCTCCGTGTCCAATCAAAACTGCTCAGGTTTTGCATTTCAAAAATCTAACATTTGTAATTAACTGCCCATAAACAAACTACAGATCCAAACATTAATTCATAAATATTATTCAGAGAGTATCTGTACAAATACATTAGAGAAAATCAAGATCTATTTGCAGACAATCTGCAAACAGGAAAAGAAATCATATTCACTGCAATTATTTGCTATGAATTATTTGCCCAGATCTAATTACAATACACTTCTGTGTCTGAGATCTGCATTTGAGACTTAGTCTTGATCCTCAGCCTCCCAGGTCTGGCAATCTGCCACCAGAGACAGAATGAGTGCATTAGCTTCCAGTGGTTGGGAATATCACAAATATTGCAGTTCTTCATGTGAATGAAAGCAGGACCTCTACATATAGCACAACTCAGTTCAGGAATGTATCTTTAGAAAGCTTAAATACAGATGAGACAAAGTCTACAAATTTTGGTAGAAGGACATGCCCACCGTAGCTCTAATTTTTTTAAATGGCATTTGTAGAACTGAAAATTGGCTAAATCTAGAGATTTTTTAACTTAGCTGGAGAGTGAAACTTGAGACACATTTTAAGGACCCCCATTGGTTAAACTCTTGTTAAATTTAAATGTTAAGAATTTTCTGAGTTGAGTTCAGCTTATAGTTGTATGATAAATGTTGACCATCAAAATAGGGTTTATGTTTTCGGTTCTTCCTCCTCTTCTTTTTCAGCCACCTGGGTTGGAGGAGGCTATATCAACGGGACAGCAGAAGCTGTGTATGTCCCAGGCTATGGGCTGGCTTGGGCTCAGGCACCCATTGGCTATTCCCTTAGTCTGGTTTTAGGTAAGCAAAAATAAATTAGTCTCTCCATTTCTTAAAATATGCAGATGTTAAAATTGTTATTGGAACGCCCACAATTAGGGCCTGATGCAAAGGGCATTAACATTAATGGTGGTCCTTCCAGTGACTTTAATGGGCTTTCAATCAGGCCCTTAGAAAGGAAACTAATGCATTACTAATTACTGGAAATAATTTGATATCTTAACTCACCAAGACTTCCTTTGACACCCAGAGGTTAACCCTTCTGAATGCACTAGAGGACTACTACAGTAATATAAAGCTTTTATTTTGAGTAGATTTTGTTTCTTTCAAATCTGTCAATGAAAGGTACTATATATGGCCCTCATCACCCTAATATCTGAGAACAATCTTGAATGTGTTTATCCTCACAATACCCCTTTGAGGCAGCGAAGTGCTATTATCAAGATTTTACAGGCAGAGAGCTGAGGCAGAGAGGCTAAGTGATGTGCCCAAGGTCACACAGGAAAACTGTGGCAGAGCAAGGAATTGAACTGAAGGTTCTCAACCCCTATGCTAGTGCCCTAAACAGTGGACCTTCCTTCCCCTCAAATTCAGAATGAAAGCCAAAGTGATATACCAAAATTAGGAGGCTTACACTGAATGGCTGCTAGTATGTAAGGTATAAAGTATTGACAGTGTAGTTGTTTGTTTGTTTTTTAAATACTGTACTTCTGACTTCATAAATATAGTCTTACAGTTGTTTTAAATGGACATAGTATATTTTATTTGCACAAAAGGGAGTTGGTCTGACATAACAATTCCTTTTTTTAATTTAAAAAAAAATCAGAAAATAAAATTCATTGTAGAACAGGGGCTCTCAGATTTCTTCATAGGGTGGAGCACCACTTAATACAGCTATTGTCTTGTGAACCACTTTCCTTCCCATGCACAATAGTATAGATTAACTCCTGGCTGATTTGTCATCATCTTATTATTTAACACGAGATCCCAGTATCAACTACAGCAATTGTCTGAATGGAAAAGTACTATCAGGAATGTATGTATTTATTTTTATCTCTTGGTAATGTGCTAAGTGTCCTTTCTGATAAAAATGGATCCCATTGTCTAGTTTGGCTCTTCACTTCATTTCCCCTCTCTTCTATTCTGTTCCTTTGTCTCCTGCTGACGCTTTTCTGCCTCTTTTCCTCATCTCTACCTATACATCCTTCCCCTGCCAGGTGGCTCCTTGCTCCCCCAGATATGCTTTCCAGTCATCTAACCCTGTTCTTCTCTTAGACATAATGCTGGGTAAATTCCTTCCTTTCTCATGCTGGACATTCATGTCTGGCTTGTGGATACATCACCAAATAAAATTAGAGGGGGAAAAAAAATTGCAGTCCTGTTCCAATATGTTGATCCCAAGTAAACGCCTTTACATTAAATGAAAATGGACTGAGCACCACTCACAGCAGGCTGAATGCACTAAAGCACAGAGCCTTACAAATCCATATTTTGTTTTTCATAACCAGACCATGTGTGTTAGTGTTGTGTGTGTACATCGGGTAGGGGGTGTTAAATGATTTTCATTCATATTTATCCTGCTCTTTGAACCGCTGCTTTCTTTACATGGAAAAATAAAACTTCCTTTCATGTTTAGAGGATATTTTAATTACATTTTACATTTCTTTAAAAATACAGTCCAACAGACACATTTACACCTGTGAAAAGCAGCAGTGTTTTACTGACTGTAAATGCATTTCTCCACTAAAATTGGCGTTTTTTGTTGTTTAATTTTTAGGTGGTCTATTTTTTGCAAAACCCATGCGTTCCAAAGGCTATGTGACAATGTTAGACCCATTTCAACAGCTTTATGGAAAAAGAATGGGAGGGCTGCTGTTTATACCCGCTCTAATGGGAGAGATGTTTTGGGCCGCAGCCATCTTCTCTGCGTTAGGTAAGGGATCAGCAGTAAAAACATTAATTCACTATCCAGAGGGAGTTTTAAAAAATCAGAAATGCATAACAGAAGCACCAGTTCAAAACCAACCCCTGATCCCAGAAACTACTTTAACATGTGAACTATCCTGGCCAATTTTTAAAAGGACAGTTGTCTTGGTCTAGAGATACCCGATTATCAGAACCTTGATTATCTCAGTATACGTTAAAGCATTTTGTTATTTTCAGTCACACAATTTTTGTTGACAGCCTCAAGATCACAGCAACCAGGAGTAATAGCTGTCAAAGAAAGAGGATAGTCACGCAACATTTTTGATAGTGCATATAAGTGCTAAACTCTGAATGCATCTGTATTTGGAAAAATAAATAACATTCTTAGGTTTCAAAAATGATTCAGAGAACTAATGGAAACATGGTTCAGAAAGGAAGAGTAATATTTGTATATAGAAAATCACACCTCCATTCTCCCATCCCTATTAGAGATTTGAATTTTGCTATCCCTTCAAAAATGGAGAAAACTCTTGAGTTAAATCACCATTAGTGGTCGTGACTCAAACCAAGTAACACACAGTGTGCACATATATAGTACTGCTTTACAGGGCAATCTTTTTTTAAACAAAAAATAAAATTTCAAGCTTCTTTCCAACTGTGCTCTGATTAACTGCAAAGCACTGGGGAACTTGTTCTCCATAATTTCATCACAAGACCCTTCAGAATCTGAGAGCAAACTGCCTGCTGAGGTGATGGGAAGTGAATGACTCGAAGAACTTTCTGAGAATTTAAAATGTTCTTTCTTTTTGAATGAAGATCAATTGATTTTTGAGAAGGCTTTATGTTGTATTTCAAAGCAAGAAAGTAAGTATTGTGAATGCCTTTCTAGCATATTATATTAACATGTGGTAATTAAAGACTATAAAATGGAGAGGTTTCTCCATTTTAGCTACTATTTGAACAAAGTCAACCATTTTGTGCTCCCAAATTTACTGGACCATTCTCCCCTATGAAGGTTATATCCACTATGGGGAATAAGTTTTGACTCTGAATTTCCTCATAGTTCTTCACTTGGGAGAAAGGGACAGGTTTGCAGCAGTCTAAGAAAGGTATGTGGGTCCATCCCTGAACCCATGAGTCTTAGAGGTCTCTGAAGGCATCTGTGAAGCAACAGCATGCCTCCCACTAGCCTCCTGAAGCCCTAAGACAACACAGCTTCTGCAGGAGCTGTACTGCTAGGTCTTTCCCAACTATGGGTTCACACGGACCTTAGTGATTACATACAGGAGAGATGTCACACCTGCAAGTCATTGTGATGGTTTAAATTAAACATTCTGCAATTAGTGGGGGAAGGATTTTTAAAATGAATGATAAAAGATGTACTCATGTGACACTGTTTTTTTGTTTTTTTTCATCTAAGGAAAATATACTAATTGCTTTATTGAGATTCACTGTTTGAATGAATGTTAAAGTTTTGTGCTGTAGAAATAAAGTGTATTTAATCAATACTACAAAAGCAATTAATTTCTAGGGTAATGTCCATACACACAACATCTGGAAACACAGGGGGCTGGCCACTTTGCCCCCACGTAAGCAGCTCAAAGTGGACTTAAAGCAATTGAAGAAGGTGGATGGAGAATTCCACCTGGGCAGGGAAATTAGCCTCTGCTGTAAAACCAGTGGAAGTGTCTCTTCTTCCCCCCCTTATCCCAGCCATTCCTCCACCCTCCACCATAAGAGGAGGGGTGTAGGCAGGCCAGGGAGGGGAGGGGAGGGGAGGGAGGCTCATGGAGAAGCACAGCTCCACTATACCCATCATCCAGTGATGTAAGTAAGGTCCATCCCTGTGCAGCACCAATTGGTGCCAGGCAGGGCTGGCGCAACCCATTAGGCAACCTAGGCGGTCGCCTAGGGCACAAACATTTGAGGGGCGCCGGTGCCCCGGCCGGCCGTAGAAATTTGGGGGCGGGACCTTCCGCCGCCGCTGTTGGGGGCGGGATTTTGGGGGCGGGACCTTCCGCCGCCTAGGGCGCCGGCAAAGCTGGTGCCGCTACTGGTGCCAGGGTTGGGCAGCTGTGAATTAGGGAAGCCAACACAGCTTGGACAGAGTGTGAAATCAAAGCCATAGTCTCCTAGCCCTTGTGAGGGCACACAGTGTGAGGAGAGGGTGTACGACAGAGCCTGCCTTCCTTACCTCTTCCCAGCCTGAGGCAGAATTGCAGTCGCTACAATTAACAGAGCACAGGATATGGGACTGCTCTGTCCCTACTCCTTCAAGGGCATATGGTGTTGCAAATGAGGTGTGGAGGAGACAGGGCCATATCCCTGCCCTATAACCAGGCACTGGACCATAGAGCTGTCACCTGGAAAGGGGTGTAGCTGCAAGCACATATTCCCAGCATGCTCAGGAGCTCCAGGAGGCTTTCTGTCTCCCTGGGATGAGGCAGAATGCAGCTCCACACGGCTCCTTACTATCGACTGGATCTTAAAAGCAAAGAAACAGGCCAAAAAAAGCAAAGTACCGTTTTATTTTGCAGAGTGTGACATATCTTGAAACTGGCTTCTGAAAGGAGACTGAAGAGAGCAAAATAGCTAAAGTCTTTTGTTTTCCCCTCCAGGTGCCACCATAAGTGTGATCATTGATATTGATGTGAATATTTCAGTGATTGTTTCTGCCCTGATTGCAATTATGTACACTCTGGTGGGTGGACTCTACTCAGTGGCCTATACTGATGTGGTTCAGCTCTTCTGCATCTTCCTGGGGCTGGTGAGCTTGCTCATTTATATTTCGTTGTTGTTGTTTTTTCTAAGCATAGTGGTCTTGCTCTGGAAAATGGGCCAAATCCAGAGGCCCAGAGCCCAGCCTAAATGGCCGATTGGGAACTGAGTATGGTCACTGGGAGTGGGGATAAGAAATCCTTCCCCTCACCATGCTGCCGAACACTGTGGTTCTGCAGAGACATTACTTCAGCCTAGTGGCAGACCCAAAAGAGTTTCTGCTCAAAGGAGGACTGGAAGATTCTCACAGCAGTGGATCTACACACCTGTCCTATAACCAACCAGTCCTGCCCCCTCTTCCTCATGCAAAGCCTCCACATCCAGCCTGCACAGCAGAACTGCTCCAGTTTGATTCCAGAGGGACCTCTGTGAGCACACAGCTGCATTTGTGCCAGTGAGCCCATACACTGATGACATGTAGGAGTTTGAAGGAGGGACACAGGACTTTATTCTCCGGCTCATTCCATCCCTTTGAACCACTCAGGCAATGCCAAACCCCTTGTAACTCCTCAGCTGGGGATACACATGGTATAGGGGAGTCCCAGCTGACATAGTCACCTCCCTCCCAGCAGCCTGTGGCACAGAGGGTGAAGAAGTGCAAGAGGGTGAGCAGCCAGAGGGGGAACTGCTCCAGAAATCCCCAGCTGGCATATGGTCCCTAGGGCACCATAGCCTTCAGGCACAGTTCAGAGCAGTCTCTAGACTGTCCTAAACTATGCCAGGGTTTGGGATTAGGGCAGAGAATCATGGATCCATTACTGAATTTACTGAGAAACCCCTCCCCTTCTGTTCAACATAAACTGGACGCAGCAAAGAATCTGCCCTTTAATCATTGTATGTGATTACGTTAAACGAACATTATTAAGATTGCAAAGTCAAACATTCAATTCTTAGGAAATGCCAGAATTAAAGATGCCTGTGAAACTTTCATTTGGCCCCCTTATGTGTATGTATTGCAGTACAGTCTTTAATTACCTGATCACATACTATTTTACCCCACACTAATCCTGCTTCATTTGGCTCTCCCTGTTTCTGTTTCTGCCTCTGTCTCTCAGTCCCAGTTTCCTTGCCCACCCAATCACAGTCTCCCCACAACCCCACCTGCCAGTCCTAGTTTCCCTCTCCCGTCCTGATGGCCTTCACCCCAGTTTCCACCCCCTAGTAGGTCCAGCTCTTGTTCCCTCTGCAGTCAAATCAGGCAGCTTCCTCTTTTAAGATGCCTGGTCCCAGTGGAGGCCAATGAGAGCACAAGAGAGACAGGCTCCCTGTTCTCAGTTCAGGTGCCCAGGCCTGGACTCAGCACAATTCACAGCACCCAGAGCGTCAATTGAAAGGAAGGTGCTGTTCAGCTCTGGGCTGGAGCATGCCCAGTGTGGATAGAATCTTCAGAGATTTTAGTTCCGACAATCTAAGAAGATCCTACTGAGCATATGCCAATTGTGATTTTTCTAAAGCTTAGAACTTGACTAAATTTGAGCAGAATGTCATGGGGATGGACAAGGCACATCCCTGGGGCAAACACCAGCCCCTCTTGCCAAATTTCAAGTGACTGCTCCAATAACAGGGACATGCAGATGATTTTATTTTCCTGAAGGGGACTCAGCTTTCAAAAGTTTGGGAAACATTGATTTATAGCATAATTCCCTCTTATCTATATACATTTGGTTTTTATGTGTACCTACATTTTGTGCCAAACTTTCCACTGGCATAACTCTGTGGACGTCAGTGCTGTGGCGGATTAGCCACTGGGTCAATGGGGCCCATGCCCAGGGGCCCTGGCCAATTGGGGAGCCCCCGGAAAAATGGGCACCCCTGCACAGGAGTGCCAAGCAGGCAAGTGGGGGCGAGCCCCTGCGCCCTAACCCCATTCCCTTGGCAGGACCACCAGGCGGGCAGAGTGGGGAGCAGGGGAGCGGGGGGGGGCTGCAGGTGGAAGAGGTGGGGAAGGGCCCCCACTTGCTCTGGCCCAGGGCCCCACAAACCCCTAATCCACCTCTGCTTCAGTGAAGTTACACCAACAGAGAATATGGTTCTCTTGTGATTAAACTTGGCATTTGAGCTAAAGCACACAATAAGAAGAAAAATAAATACTGAGTAAAATTTTTCATACAATAATTTCATAATTTTTGCACAGACTCAATAGTGTTACACTCAATAAAATGTCACTCTTTGGTTATAGTGGATCAGTGTTCCTTTTGCAATGTCACATCCTGCAGTTAAAAACATTGGATTCACAGCTGCGCAGAAAGAGTCTTGGCTTGGATCCATTGAATCACTTGATGTCTACTCATGGCTTGACAATTTCTTTTTACTGGTAAGTAATGGCTTGTATGAGAGAATAAAGCATTTAATCATTCATAGTGTATTGCCATGTGACATATAAATGTAAAGTGGCTAATTCAAAGTTACCAGTAAACTGTGCATGGAGGTTTTAACTTCTTCACTGCTGATGAATATACCACCTATATCCTGATAGTCAATTGATTTCAATGAAATTTCAGTAGAATATGGCAGCAGAGCAGCTGAAGTGGAGGGCCATCAGCAAAGCAGTTAAATATTGTTTAGCTAAAAGAGTTGACCTAGTTAAAGTTAAGGAATAGAATAGGGATACGATTTAACAGATGGCATTCTTGCCAGAGGACTATATTGTAGGAGGCAATAAATACTATATACAGCTGATTAAAGATGCCACAGTTGTAGGTGAATTTGAAAACCTTGGATGGATGGATGGATGGATGGATGGATGGATGGATGGACGGACGGACAGACAGATGCATGCCAGAGTGAAACTGAGTTTAATATTTGCAAAATCCATTTAATATAGGAACGGCTGGTAACTCCATGTATTCTTAAGGTTGCCCAACACTTTGCATTATAACATCCTTCTTTTCAGTTGCTTATAACTTTGGACGTATAACTTTCCATTCCAGGTGAATGCCTCAGGCTGAATGAATTTATTTATTTATAAAATTTCAGCCAAAATGGTTCAGCTGTTTCTGAGAATGGAGCTAGAAAATACATGCGGGTTTTTTGCCTATGTTAAAAGATTCTGGCAACCTTTCCTTTGAGAAGCGAAGCGGCCGCATGCTTTAGAACAGGAACTTGGAATTTGATGCCCTGTGTGCCAAGGATGTAACTTTTGCTATCCCTCTGAAAATCAGGCAAATTTGGCCAAGTTGGGGAAGGAGTAGAGGAATAGAACATATTACTGGTCTCTATTACTCTGTTAGTTCAAGGGGAAGAGGTCTGTTTGGTGGTTCTGAAGGTTCCAACCCTGTTGATGGCCCATGAGGGTGTCAATATGGTGCCACATGATGGAATTTCTATTTCTCCATTTGATTTTTTTAAAAATGTAGGAAGTTACATGCATAAACACAAAAAAAACTGTGTTAAAAACACTATTAGGACTGTAAAGCCAAACATTCAAAAATGAAGAAATGTCAGAATTAAGGTTGCCTGTGCAACCTTAATTGGGCCACTTTGTGTGTATGCATTATGATAACAGTTGTTAACTATATGATCACATACTACTTTTTCCACAGGACCCCTACCACACTCAGTGCACAGGATGGATGGTGCTCAGTTAATGAGCAGCTGTTTAATATTTTGTTTTTTCTTTGTTCAATGTGTGGCCCCATTCCTTATATTTTGGACACTATTCAAACCCTGTTCTCAAGACAGACTTGACATTGCAACCTTAGTAATGTACTTTTAATGTAGATTTTTGTGTGTCGTTTTAAATGTACTCAAACATGATTCCTGTTATTCAACAAGATAGAAGAAGAGATGCACCGTTTTTAAAAGAAAAAATATTGTTTCTCTACCATTATGATGGTTTGAAAGTTCTGTGCCACTGCTTTCTTAGACTTTCCATTGATATTACTTTGGCTGCATGGCTTAGAAGAATTATTTGAGGACTGGGTTGAAAGTACATAGTTGCATGGTTTGGAGGTCTAAACCATGTGTCAAGTACAAAGAAATGTTCATTTCAAATCCCACTGGTGCCTAAGGTAGATCTTGTTGGCTTCAAGCGGGTGCTCTGTATGTCAATTCTCCATCTATGAAATTAGTTGATAATATTTCCTAATCTTTATTGTAAGGCTTAATTAGTATTTGTGATGCTCATTGAGATCTTTGGATGACTGGTGAAGTGCAAAGTATTAATGATAATTATTCTAGGGAATGGCCTGCACAGAAAAGGAGAGATGTGATTATACATCAAAAGATTTCAGTGTTATTTGAGAGAGTGAAAGTATTCAATTGTTATGGCTTGTGCCTGTTGAAATTTTCGATAGTATATATAATTGAGGTAGTAACAACACTGGATAGGAGCAGATTATTGGTGTTGCTTGTTACGGTCTATATAAACATATCAAAGAAACCCTCAGTAAACCAGAAATGATAGAATATTGTTTATTGTACTTGCAGATGTTGGGAGGAATCCCATGGCAAGCATATTTTCAGCGAGTTCTTTCTTCTTCATCTGCCACATATGCTCAAGTATTATCCTTTCTGGCTGCTTTTGGCTGTCTTGTGATGGCCCTTCCTGCGATACTCATTGGTGCAATAGGAGCATCAACAGGTAAATGACTGACCACAGTGAATATAACTATGGCTATCAGTGTGTGAAAACCCTTATAGAGTATGTGTTCAATATAATCCAGCCAGGTAATATCATTAAACTTCTCCTGATTTCCTTTACACAAGAATAGACCTGAATGTAATTGTATAGAACATTCTTCTGATTCAAAGTATCCCACAGCTCAGTCTAATGATGTAAATATTTAATATATTTTGAATACACTCATGAACTACCTATTGTAAATGTATAAAACTACCTTCTATTGAATGGAATCAGAGCAAGTTAATTGTGTATGTCATAGACCTTATGCAAATACCATCTAACAGAGATTCTACTATTGTTCAAGTGGTACAACCCTGTGCTATTACAGCTGGAATTTTGTCCCCGTTGCTGCCATTATTTTGCCTCTTCTAGGTGTTCACAGACTTGGTACAATATTTTAGTTTGAGTTACATGCTGATATTAGCTATTTATTATTAATAATATAATTTGCATTTATATTGCCTAGGAGACAGTCAATGATCATGGACCCATTTTGTTAGGCATTGTGCAAGCATAACAAAAAGATATTTCCTACTCCAAACACCTGGGCAGTGGTTATGTAGGTAAAGCCACCTGGTGTTCAGCAATCGCTGACACATATCCTGGGCCATTCCTTCCTTCTACTCCAATTCAGCAACAGAATGGCAGGAAAGGTGGTTGCTCCTATTGCTGCACTGCTCTCTAGGGAAGTCTGAGGTCTTAATACACCATGCTGTCCTGCACAGGAGCTTGAGAAACACAGAGTTTCCTTAGTTCTAGTTTTGGTCACGAGACACATAGTGCTGCCCCAGGGAAGTGGTCAATGCAGAACAGTGATCTGCAGCACCAAGAGTCTGTTTTCTGTGATGCTGCTAATGATTGGGAGGAGTTGGGGTCAGAAGACCTTTCCTAGACTGGGCCTCATGGTTGATGGGGATAGTCCAGTGCACTGATTTCAAAGAGTCAGATGAGGGCAGCAGGCTACGTGGGCACCCAAAAGATTCCAGGCAGTCAGGAAGGTTTGAGGGCCACTGCATCAGAACATAGCAACAAAAAAGGAAGGGACCTTTCGGGTGCAGAGGTTAGTGGGGAAAGCGCTAGCACAACTCATTAGTTTCATTGTGAAATCAGCAAATTTAGCCAGGTATATTTGGAGTGTTCATGCTGAAATGAGCCCACCCCTCCAACTGAACCTCAGGTGGTACAAACCCCCTGCTAATAGAACAGCTGGTTTAGATTTGCTGCAACCATCTGAACTCAAATTGGCAAGGTTTGCATAGGTTCAATGAGCATGAATGAACATGACAATATGCACTGGCTCACTGATTATTCGCAAAGGCAAAGAAGTCAATATGTATCCTACGCTATCAATTAATATATATGTATATATATTTGTATTACAGATTGGAACAAGACTATGTATGGTTTACCAGACCCCACAGAGAGGCAAGAAGCAGATATGATTTTACCAATTGTGCTTCAATATCTTTGTCCTGTTTATATTTCTTTCTTTGGCCTTGGTGCAGTATCTGCTGCTGTAATGTCATCAGCTGACTCTTCAATCTTATCAGCGAGTTCTATGTTTGCTCGAAACATTTACCAACTTTCATTTCGACAAAATGTGAGATTAAATTTCAATTTATTTTTGTAATGAAAAGGGCTTGGGGAGACTTTCAAAGTGACACTGAAAATTTTCTCCATTTGTTTCTATCTCTAGTAAGATAAAATGTAATATTTCTCTTATTACAGTATATTAAATGAAGAAAATGAAAAATCATAGAAATCCTGTTGATTATGATTAATTACATAGGTGAAGAAGTAACATCTGCTGAAACTGCATTTAGCTCTATTCATGATGTTACAATATACTTGAACAATTCCTAATTATTATTGTCAGTACAAGTTTTATTAACTATGAGACATTTTCAGAACACCGATTAACATCAAAAATGCTTAGAAATCATTTGACAAATTGAAATTGAGCAGAATGAACTATAGCTTAAAAGCCTGTCATTGTAAATGAAGTGATATGTTCTCACATCAACAAATTGTTTCATGATGTGCTTATTTTTAAAATTCAGTTCTGTCAGTCTACTTGTTCTTTTGCTTGTGCACTATATTAAACTATTTTTCCCTAAAGCTGCAAAAAATTGGGGGTAACAGCCACGCCCTTGAATTTTTTTCTTCTTACATGCTATATATCTTGCTAAATCTTTCACAATATCTGATCATGAATCATGCAAAATCCTCTGATTTTTCAGAGTCTTGTGTATGATCTAGTCATAATAAAAGTCATACATGCATTACTGTGGAAAGCTAACACTTTGTTCTTTTTTCTCAGGCTTCAGACAGGGAAATAATCTGGGTCATGCGAATCACTATTTTTGTCTTTGGAGCATCAGCAACAGCAATGGCACTGCTAGCTAAGTCAGTTTATGGACTCTGGTATCTCAGTTCTGATCTTGTTTACATCATCATCTTCCCTCAACTCTTATGTGTGTTATTTATCAAAGGAACCAACACTTATGGTGCCATTGCAGGATATTTGTTTGGCCTCCTTCTCAGAATTACTGGAGGAGAACCATACCTCTACCTTCAGCCCTTGATCTTCTATCCTGGTTACTATGCAGATAAAAATCATATATACATCCAACGCTTCCCATTTAAAACACTTGCTATGCTCACCTCCTTCTTCACTAATATTGCAGTCTCCTACCTAGCAAAATATTTATTTGAAAGTGGTT
Organism: Platysternon megacephalum; assembly: GCA_003942145.1. Taxonomy (NCBI): domain Eukaryota; kingdom Metazoa; phylum Chordata; order Testudines; family Platysternidae; genus Platysternon; species Platysternon megacephalum. The sequence goes on along the minus strand of QXTE01000054.1, from coordinate 10,084,316 downwards.
CTTTGCCACCAAAATTAGACTTCCTTGATGCTGTTGTTGCGAGGTACAGTCAAGAAAACATGGACAAAGCAACTCTTGTAAAAAGTGACAATATTATATTAAATGAACTTGCACCTGTGAACCCTCGGCACAGTCTGACTCTGAACTCAACTTTCACAAATAAGGAGGCCTTCAGTGACATTGATTCAAGTCCAGAGCTATCCAATGCTGAAGATAACTTGGTGACCAACACAAAATGAAATTCTGCTTTCACATAAAATGCAGTGCAACCGGGTATCCCATCAAGAATGGTAAGAGGCATTTTAGCAGAAGAAAAACAGGGACTAGGAATAAAATGCCACTGCACAATTCTTTAAATCACTTCTGTGAGAGTGGGAGCCTGTGAAATAAACTGTTGTATTTTATTATCAAACTTGTTGCGTTGGGTTATAGAATATCAAACAAAGGATAAATTCCGCATCTCCCCCCCCATGCAAACAGATCTTGATACTACAGAATTTAATAAATATATAAAACACAAAATATAAGTAACAGAAAACAGTGAAAACTATTTAGGTCAGCCAGTATATAAAGATACTTGACATTTGTATTCAGTCATCTGTGAGATTGTGATATGGTCACTCTAAAATAATGAGCAGTCAACATTATATTGGCACTAATTGAAAAATATATGGTCACTACTGTAAGTGATTCATTGCTAATTATCAGGTTGCTTGAACAAGAAGTAATAATTAACAACCTTTCTTGCTTTTTCTTATAACAAATTTCTTAAAAATACATCCAGTATTTTATTATTTCTACTAAAGGAATTAAGTGAGTGATTAACAATAAGTTCCTTATAGGAGGGTTAAATGTATTATACTTACAAAAGATTCAAAAAGATATCACTATTTTATGCAAGATATGCAAGATAACCTTAAATAAAGTATATTACTACAGATGCCTTTCCTTTCTAGCTCTGAGTGGCTGTCACCAATAGAGGATAAAAAACTTGTTTATAAAAAAAATTAAAGCAATAAATTGAGTTGAAAATTAAGCTCTGGGTGAAGTAATGGGAATTTATGCTTTCTAGAAGTAAATACAGTTTTGCAGTTGTGAGAAAAGAAACAATTTCTTCGCTCAGTGTCAAAATGAATATTGGACATAAACAGTCTGCTGGTGTGGAAATGTAACAGTGCAGAGTCCATTCATAGTAAGGGGAGTCAAGAGGGCTGGATGGAAGATGGGGGTGGGAATCCTGTAGAAAATTTTGACTTTTCATCAACAAAACAAAACGTTTTCAAACAAAAAATGCAATCTATTTTATTTGGGGGTTTGCTGTGAAAAGTCTAAATGTTCTATGGAAAATGGACATGTGGAAAAATTCACTTTGTTGAAAACCCAATTTTTATTGAAAAAGTTTTGACAGAAAATTTTTGGGCAGCCATAGGTGTCAGCCTTCAAGGTCAGAGTAACTAATAGGAAAGGCTAATCCACACACCCAGCAGGTCACACAGTGATGCTTGTCAGCCAAAGGGAGTCCTCCTTTGTTAGGAGGGCTGTTATTGGTCAATCCCAATGCCTCCTTGGAACACTAGGATTGGTCAGCAGGTGGATCAGCACCCATAAAAGGCAGCACCAGACTGAAGTTGGCCTCTTACTGCTCAGTCCCCGGCACAGCAAACTAGGAACAAATAAAATTGCAGCCACTTGACCATATCTTAGATGTCTGTGTCTGTTCTCATTGGTACTGGTCCTTCCCAATGGGAGGCCTAACAACTAAATTGCTCTACAATGAAGAGTTATACTCCAGTAATTCTCCAATGATCCTTGTAAAATTAACAGATGACAGAAAAGTGTAAAACTGAAATTCATATTTCCTTATGTTTTGATTACTGGTGACAGTTTCTTATTAACTTTCATGAAACTATGAATTATAGCAGAGAACAGAAAATGTAAGAATAAGTTTTGCTGCTAAAGGAAGAAGCCATCAACTTTTGCATTCAGTGTCAACGTAACTTTCACAAGATTGATCCTTACATTTTTTTGCTCCTTTTGTGGAGTTTTAATTCTATATGTATATTATGTATGTACATAAAATTCATTTTAGAAATGTTAATGTTTTTCCAAAAGTCATATTTCAAAAATAACACTGCATCTCAGCTCTGAATGTGCACCTTATGAACTGCAGTACTAGATTTAAAAGAAAAAAGTCAAGCTCTAAGGACTGTAGATCAAAACTAGATCTCCTTCAAATGCACACATGGCCCAATACACAGTAGAAATGCTAAGTTTCTACTGTGTGAGTGAGTGGAAGAGCAGATTCAGACCACTTAGGGGGCTCCAAACCTGCTGCATGCACAGTGGCATTCTCCATTGGACCATATAGAAAGGGAAGGAGAAGTTGCTGGGGTTTGGCCAGTGGGTCTATGCACAGCTCAGATCTGCTAGTCCAAAGCCCCTCATTGGCTGACACAGTGAACCATGCCTGTACTTGCATTCATAATGCAGGTGGCCTGTGCCCTAGTTCCAGGATGAGTATGAGGACTCCATCTGGGAACCATTTGTAAATGAACCATGCAAAGCCTTGATACTTTGGCTCTTTACAAGGGAAGCAGGGCCGGCTCCAGGCACCAGCTGGTGCTTGGGGGCGGCGGGTCCCTCAGTCCCTCTCGGAGGGAAGGACCGGCCACCAAATTGCCGCCGAAGAATGAAGCGGCGCGGGCAAGCAGCCGCCGAAGGTCCGCCGATCGCGGGTTTTTGGTTTTTTTTCTTCGCTGCTTGGGGCGGCAAAAAAGCTAGAGCCGGCCCTGAGGGGAAGCCAGGATCTCACCCTTCAGGCTAAATCCTAACACCTTCCATGGACTTGGAAGGCCTGAACATAGCAGAACTACTGAAGATCTGCTGGTTCATGGGGACAACCCGCAGTGAAGCTGTATTGAGGGCAGGGCTGAGCAGAGGATGGAGATTCCATTTCACAAAGGATTTCAAGATTTTGAAAACTGGCTTTGTTCCAAATTGGAATGAAACCCAGGAACTTCTAAATTCTCCGCTAAAGGAAGTTACAAAAAAAAAGGTTGGATTGATTGAAACATTTTGCTTAGTCACAATCATTATTTCAATTTTGACTTTTTAAATTATATATTATAATACAGAATTTAAAAAATTCAAAATGAAGCATTGCTTCATAATAAAAATCAAAGTGTTTCATTCCAAAAATATTAAAACTTTTTATCTCCTAAGTGAAATTTCACGGAAACCAGCACAAATGTGTTTCAGTTTCAACAGCACTGCATTCGCTGATGGAAAATGGTTCCATCAAAGTTTTCCCAACCAGTTCTAAATGGGGGATTCCACATCTGTTGCTCTCTGAGTAGCATTATTCCATGGCATCACTATTGCAGTAGAGGGCAAAGGTTCTGGAACAATTTGTACAGTGGGGGTGCTGAGAGCCATTGAACCAAACTGTAAACCCTGTGTATGATGGAAACCACTTCAAGCCAGGGGGTGCGGCAGCACCCCCAGCACCCCTAGTTCCAGCACCTATGGCAGAGGGGGAAGGACAGTCTGGGGTGTGGGCATTGGTTCCACAACTCTGCCAATCCACAGAACAAACCTATATGCTTGCATAGAGGGGAGTTATAGAAACTGCAGAAGGACTGTACGGATGCTCTCCTTCAAGTGTGGGAAGATTCCAAGGGTCCCCACAGAGAACTCTAGCATAATGCCTGTCTACAAGGCTTGATCTACACTACAAACTTAGGCAGGTATAACTACATCTCTTAGGGGTGTGGAAAATCCCGTCGACATAGCTGCTGCCTCTCAGGGAAGTGGAGTACCTGTGTTGATGGGAGAAGCTCTCCAGTGCACCTGCGCCACTGCAGCGCTGTAAGTGTAGACAAGCCCCAAGACTTCTTGCCTAAGTTCAGTGAATCTAACATTAGAGAACAAAGATGTGAATAAAAGTAAGGGCCATCCCCGAACCTTGACTTTCTGATGTTTCTTTCCTAGTTTTGCATTTTGTAGACAGTAGTGCTAAATCCTCTATACAATCAATAAGGCAAAATTATGGAATACATTCATTTTCAGACACTGAGGTGATTATTTCTCGGCCTACCATTGTGGATAAAGTATTCTTATCATGATTGTAGGCTTTATTTTCATACTCTTAAAATTACTGTGGAAAACATGCTTATTTGGTAGGTTTGTAGAACTTTCTGCATGAGATTTGTTCATAACATCAAGCTTATTACATAGCCATGATGTCAAAAATGAATGCAAGTAATCTATGAACTATTATTATGTCTATAGCTGTCCACATAGGATGATATCTGTATTATAACTAAACTAATCTTATGTGAACCTGAACTGAATGTAAACTTTAAGTGAATCACGTATGGCAACAGTCAGATTTAGCCTTTTATTTTCATATAGTACAATAATTTAGGATTTAAAATATAAATATCACAGAAATAAAATGGTCATTTATTTTGCCTTCTACCCACTAAGCTCATTTGAACAAGTACAATGTGCAATTAGGCAGTAAGTTATTGTAAGTCTGCTATTTAACAGGGTAGTATTTGTGGCTATTGTTATAAAATGTATATTTTTGTCTGTGTCAGAAATATTATATTAAAACTCTATACCTAACAAGTCAAACAAGAACCATACTATAGATGTCTATGTTTTAACTGCATCAGTACTGTATTAAATAGTGCCCAGGTAATTCAGGAAAATATTGTCTAGTTTTGGCTCTGTTTTTGTCCATCTATTAAAAACAAATATAAATTTATTTTATTATCAAGCAGAGTAAATTGTGTTTGGTTTATATACAATATATAGTACCACAGAAATAAATCGTCCTACAACTGGAACACTCATAAAGACCCAGGGAAGCTGCTGATCCTCATTTTATTTCACTTTACTTTGGCAGGGCCAGATTAAGGCATATGCACTATAAACCCAGGCCTAGGGCTCTGGTTCCTGCAGTCATGGGGTTACACCAGAATCTAATCTTTCATTTTTAAAGTAGCTTTCGATTCCTTGTGGTTGTGAAGGAAAGCTTGAAAACATGAACCCGATGAGTGTAACTAATGCCGTGTTATCTGCCTGATTCTGCAGACAGCCTGCAACCACAGCTCCTGCCCCATTCATCTTAACGCAGTGTTAATTCCCAGAGCCATTGCTTTGTGGGGCCCTGCCAGCACCACTTCATCAGAAGACTCTGTGTGTAGCAGGAAGAGAGGAGTGCAGTGGGCTTGGCCTTCTCATCCAAGCAGAACCTCACTCCGCAACTGCTAGAAAACGTATTAGGGGATCCTCCCGCTGCTGTCTCCCTTGCTCTAGAGGATGAGATGTCACTGCGACTGTCCCGGCTGTTGGCGGAGGGCAAAGCGGGTAACTCATGCCACTGTTCTGCCTCATTGAGAGAGGGACAGGCCAGCCACTGTCACACCGTGTGGCAAGTGGAGCCACAGCTTGGGGGGTGGAGCCACTGGGATGCAGTGGGTCGTGTTGTGTGCCTAGATTCCTGGATTACCTACATCCAGTCCTGGTAATCTGGAGTCTGAGTCTGCTGTCCTTACGCTGGAATCAGTGAGAAATTTGCCTAAGCAAGAACTGCAGGATTGGGCCCCATTTGTGGAAAGGTGAGCAAAAAGCCCGACAGTCTGAATGAAGTGGAAATACAAAGTATTCTGTTGGGGTTCTTTTGTTTTTGTTTTTGTTTTTTAAAGGGGGGATGGAGGGATTAAAACTGTTTAATCTTTTTTTCTGCTTTACAAAGGTAGGTAGCAATAGTATCTCCATTTTACACATGAAGAAACTAAATGATAGAGGGTCGGATTTTCAATAGCATTTAGGCACCTCTTACTCCCTCGGAAATCAATGGGAGTTAGGCACCTAAACTGCTTAGGCACTTCTAAAAATCCCAGTAGGCACCTATCTGCATCTCTAGGCACCTTTGAAAATGTGTCCCAGAGACACTGAGACCAAGATTAAGTCACTGATTTGTCCATCCAGCTTTTGGAAAATGTACAGGATGCACCTGGATCACAGGCTGAAACAACTGGCTAGGATTACAAGAATGTTGTTGGTACCCTGTATATATATCTCAATAATACAAGCAATTAATTCAACCTACAGAGACAGAAATAGGAGAAAACATAAAACATAAACAAGAAAACATAAATGTGATGTGCTTTTTTTTTTAAAGAAAGATCTCTTTTGATGTGTTATATATATAGTAGGTAAAATGTGATATACATGTCATTCAGATAGGCAGCAGCCATAGGAAAATTCCCAGAGACTCTCTGTAGGAAAAACTTTGAAAATTATTTTTTACTGGCTAATTTGTAGTGATGTAAAAGTTTTTGGTGAATTTATTAGATTGTAGAGTGGGTCTTATTGCACTACTGGTGATCCTAACAACTACTAAAAACAGAACGCACATGACAAACGTGGGAAGACGTACCACATTCCCTGATAATTTGGCATACGCACAAACACAAACAAATATGAATACAAAAAAATGCACACATTTTGCTGAAACCTCACAATCCAAATACTAGCATTCTCACTCCACTTTATGTATTTATGAAATTACATGGTCCAATCTACTGTAATATCTGAGGCCTCCCAAATACTTAAAATGGAAATGGCCATAACAATATATCACTCTTTCTTGCTTCTCTGCCTGTAAAGAAGTAGTTTGATTGGTTGTTTGGGAGACTTGGTGTGTGCATGAGAGTGAGTAAAGTGTGTGTGTGTGTGTGCACATGCACTTAAAGTCCAAAGGAAATGGACTTTCTTGTTCTAACAGTGCATAGTGGAAAGGTTAGCACTGTCACGTGCTGTAATATTGATTGGCAGACAGTATTTAAATATCCTTTCATTTTTTGAATGTAGTGTGTGCAAACACTTTGATAGTGGATATAAAAACTGACAGTGGAGAGGCAGATGATTAAAAAAGAGGCATAACTTTTCATTTACATGTTTTTTAATCATTGAACATTTTAAAAAGTTGCTTTCCATCTTTTCTATGCAGCGAGCTGACTTTTTAAATAAACTATGAATCAGCTCTCTCTTAGAAAATTTCAGATTTCACAATTTCAATTCCAATACTAATCAAAGTATAGGGATGATAACCCTACAAATACTGACTAGTACTTCCACTAAGAAAAGGAGTAAATTCAGGAGCAGCACAAAGTTTTAATCATGTTAATGTCTTTCTGTATATTGAGGGCTTGATTCTAATTTACACAAAGGTAGATTTACATCATTCTGGCTGTGAAAAGGGGCCTTAACGTGTGTATAAATGAAACTAACACCAACTGAGAATCAGTTCCTGATTTATTATTTTTATTACTCTTTCAAAGTACAAATCAAAATACAGTGCAGGTATCAATGATGTTGACGCATTAAAGTACATATACTTCTTTGGAAATGGATTGGCACTTTTCACCCAACTATTAATAAAGTTTCCTTTAAGTAAAAGGAATTTGATATTCCCAGACAATTTGCTAATGAAATGTAATCAATAATTGTAGCAGTGCTCAGAGCTTGGCACCATATTTTGTATTACTTAGCAGTTTGCATTCATCAATGGGCTAGGATGCTATTAGCGTGGTGATTTAAATTCAACTGAAACTCTAGATCAAGCTCAGGTCACTCAAAAGAGTGGGGCAACTCTGTTACCCCCTGGTATTCAGCTATCATGATCCCCATCAATGTGATCTGGGAACAATACAGGGCCTGCATTAGTATCTTTGGTTGATGATCTTGTTCTGATGCTGGATACTGGTCTAGTGTCCCAGTTGTTTTAGATCTGTCAGCAGCCTTTGATAATAGTGACTACAAAGTGGTGTTGACTCTCCTGTGACATTGGGCAGGGGTGAATGTAGGGGTGTACATTAGTGTCCCATTCCTCCTTTTCTGGACAATTGTATAGGATGGCGCTGAGTGGCTGTTCATTCACTCTAAGTATCTGCTCATGCATGGGTCCCTGGGTTTCTATCCCCTCCTGTTCAACTTATTTGCCTCTTGTTGAACTGGAGGGGATGACAGAATGGAAAGGTTATAAGGTGTTTTGTACAGTAACTCCTCACTTAAAGTCATCCCAGTTAACGTTGTTTCATTGTTACGTTGCTGATCAATTAAGGAACATGCTCATTTCAAGTTGCGCAATGCTCCCTTCTAACATCATTTGGCAGCTGCCTGCTTTGTCCACTGCTTGCAGGAAGAGCAGCCCGTTGGAGCTTGCTGGTGGGGGCTTGGAACCAGGGTGGACCAGCAGCCCCCCTATCAGCTCCCCCTATCAGCTCCCCGCTCCCCTAAGTTCCCTGTGTGGCAGCCGCCCAGCAGGCTATCAATTGCAGGCTATCATTTACCCGCAGTTCAGCTGTCCCTCCCCCCACTGCCATGTGCTGCTCCTGCCCTCTGCCTTGGAGCTGCTCCCAGAGACTCCTGCTTGCTGTGCAGGGAGGAAAGGGGGGGGGCTAATGTCAGGGTGTCCCCCTTCCCCCTGATCCTGCACCCCGCTTACCCCTTCTCCATATAGAGCAGGGAGGGGACACAGACGGAGAGAGACATAGAGAGCTTGGGGAAGCAGCTGCTGTCTCGACTTCCTGATCCACTTAAAAAGACACTGCACTTAAGAGTGGGTCAGCTTACTTAAAGGAGCAGTGTGCATCTCTCTCTCTCTCCCACACACAAGGTGTGTGTCTGTCTCTGTCTGCTATGCTGTCTCCTCTCCCTCGTGTTTGTGCTGCCTTGTGGGAGAGGCTACATTAACAACAATGTGTTAACCCTTGAGGGCTCAGCCGAGTACTAGTTCATCATTTAGCAGCAAGGCATTCCCTGGGAAATATCCCTCCCTCTTCCACCCTCTAACTTCACCACCTCAACCAAGCTTCACAATCATCATAGCTGTGAACAGTATTAAATTGTTTGTTTAAAACATATACTGTATGTATATCTATATAATATATAGTTTTTTGTCTGGTGAAAAAAAATTCCCTGGAACCTAACCCCCCCTATTTACATTAATTCTTATGGGGAAATTGGATTCGCTTAACATCGTTTTGCTTAAAGTTGCATTTTTCAGGAACATAACTACAATGTTAAGCGAGGAGTTACTGTACTGCATTGCTCTGAATAATGCTGATAACATGTAACTTTTTGCCTCCTTTTCAAAGATAGATGATATACAGCAGCTTCATTCTTTCTCAATGCCTAGCCAAGAAAAGACTTGGATTTGAACCGTTTGAATCTCAATCAGAATATAAGGGATGTGTTATCAGAAAGAAGCAACTCCATCAGTTGGAGACGGTTGTTATTGCTCCATCTATTGGTGGAGTGTGTACACCCTTGCCAAAGCGGTTCATAATCTCAGAAGAGTTATGTCCCCGGCTGCTTTTGGATTCTTAAGAGCCTTGTCTAATCTAGGGAAAAAGCTGTTTAAAAAATGTGTTACAGACTCACCACAAATGCAGTGCTATTGCCTGTGGGTTGGGTTTTATTTAATACTGAACAGATCCATAATGCACTCTTTTTATTATTTTTAGGTTTTGCACCCAGTGAATCAACACGTTGAAAATCCCTCAGCATTCTAATTTACCCTTTCCCAACAAGCAGATTCCCATTCCAGCACTGATTAACTGCTGCTGATGTCACTGTAGTCATTAAGGCCCCAAAGTTATGCGTAATTACCATTTAAGAAATGCCCAGGCATCAAGGCCTTTTAGAAAAGCTAGAACAGAGGGCTAAGAGGATAAAAACCCAAGGTCTAACAGCTAGATTTTTTCAATAATCTGAGAAAACTCAGAGCTGCTACAGCCTTTCGCAAGAGGGTACTGCTGGTGAAGCTAAACAGACCTCTTCTTTTTCACTGTCTGTGAATGATTTAAAACATAAATTAATATCATATTGATTTCTTTTCATTTAAGTGATAACGTGAAGAAGTGAGGCTGATGTTTACAATCCATGCTCATGCTTTCAAGTTAGTGAAATAGAAGCTGTGCTGAAAGAGGCAGCAAATAAAAAGAACTGAAACCAAATAGTGTGTTTATAAGGACCCTTGGCCAGAGTGGAATAATCAGAAAGGTAATTGTTTGATTAATAATGTACAGACTAAATTTATCCATACATACCAAGATCCCACCATTATTGTTAAAACAAGAACAGAAATGGAAAATTTATACAGCTGTTCTGGCCTGCTGGAGAAACAAGTTTAAAGAGCATCAGAGAATTTGGAGAGACTTTGTATAAATGATGTGAACTTTAGCAACTTTGGACATTTCAGCAACTACTGTAACAGTGTTGATGGAGAAACTGCAACTTGAGCAAGCAAAATTGCAAAACTGGCCATGGGATGCACCACAGAGGGGCCCATGGAAAGTGACTTGCAGTTGTAAGTTGCTGAAGAGAGTAAACCAATTCGTGTTCAAGGTATATCCTAAAATGATTGTACTAACAGCTATGGCCTAGCTTGTCATACATGGACCATTAGTGACGGCCAAACAGAAAGAAACTGAGCATGCCTGGACCTGTTACGTTCTATAGGAAAGGATCTTTTATGCATTTGCTGATGTGATTTCATTGTCGAAAAAGGGGCTAGGGTGTTTCAGCTTGCACTGCTCACTGGTTTACCACTCAGTCATGCTATTTCCTGCTACATTCACATTACTGTCCCATGACTTGAGGGACAGAGAAAAGATCTTTACTGAGACTGGAGAAACTGTCAATAAACAGATCACTTTCCAATGCTGCCAGTCCCTTAACCTTCACGAGTAATATATATGTATAAAGAAATCTGAAAAGGGTGTCATGACAAATAGTATCTAGAAAACGCTCAACTTAGCTTAGAAGACTTGGCAATGTGACTGTTGAATGCCTAGATTGCAATCTCAGGACTATTTGAATGTTTTCATTACTCAGTTCAGAAATGCAAGCTAATGATTTGCTCTTCCTAATTGATAGATGCCAGAGAAATCCTGATGACAAATAGCAGGTATGTAATTAACTAAGGTACAAACTGCAATGCAATATTCAAAATAAAAGTCATGTCGGTAATATGTTACCCTTAAGCATGCACTGAACCATAGTAACAGATTTATCAGTGCAGGGTATGTAATTTACCACAGCATTGTAAATGCATGGTCTGGAACCGTTTTCATGCATCTCAAGGTACTGCATCATGTTTTGGTCTTTGAGGTAACAAGAATTAAAAAGAAATTTTAATTTTAAAAAATCCCATTGTTCTTTACAAAGCATGTAACAGATTCTTAGAGAATTGGAGCAGGGCAGGAAATAATGATAGGCCGCAATAATAACCTGTTTTAGAACTAAATGAAGGCCGTGCCAGAAGTTTTGTATTTAGGAACAACGGTATTACTGTATTAAGGCATATGAGTAGCCCATCTAGTCTATGCAGTATCCAGCAGTGGTCATACCAGGGTCTATGACTTGAGGCTTCAGAGGAAGGGATTAGAGTCCTTGTCATGATCAATCATTTAAGGTGTCAAGAAATTGCTTCTCTAAACCTTGCCCTTATGTGACATAAGCAGGTAGTTGGTAATGAGAGTTTGCAGTTAGGAGCAAAAAAAGATCAGAGTCACTCAGTGATGCAGCCCGGATTAGAATGGATGAGGTAGAGAGAACTGCAGCAGGAAAGGAAACCTGTTGGATCAGCCAGGTTCTGACACTGAAGCTTGAAGTGACTGTCTCCATCTTTTCCACAAAAAGGCAACTCTGAGTCTCCAGTTCCAGCTTTCACAATGCTGCCTGATGATCCATGTGAAGAATCTCTGACTAATCCTCCTTGTCCAAAGTCTGCTGCAGATTTTCTTTGAGAGTGTCTTCCTGTGAATCCTCCTGTTCTCTTATTAAACTAATGAGTGCTCCTTATGCATATTGAATATAGATAATTATTATGATTATTTATTAGTAGTTTATTACTAAAATGCACAAAAGACAAATGATTAGAGCCCCTTTGTGTTAGGTGCTGTGCAAACACCTGCTCCAAAGAGTGTTCAGTCTAACAACACAAGGCATGAGGGAGTTTACCATGCAGAGAGATGGATGAAGCAGCAAGAGGAGAGGTAGCAGTGGTAGAACCGTGCATTCACTACACTCGCATGCACACTTCTTTTGGGTTCTGAATCACTCACATCTTTGTTTTTAAAATCAAGTAATAAATCTCAGCTATCTTCACTTGACCCTAAATAGCCTACAGCCCTTCACCTTGTGATGTAATTTCCACCTCTGTACTGTAAAATGGTTGTTCAGTGCTACCATTCTGATTTCGTAGCATCTTCTATTAACAGTGAATACCAATTTTGCACAGGTGTAAATGACTATACAGTGTACACGGCACTGGAGCGTCAAGTCCAAAGCACGGTAAGTCTAAGCCTTGTCCAGTGGACAGGGCACTGGACTGGAAGGGGCTGGATGGGTGTCAGAGAACTGGATTCTATTTATGGCTCTACTACTGACCTGCTGTTTGACCTTGGCCAAATCACTTCACCTTTCCATGCCTCGGTTTCCCCTCTCATCTTGTTTGTCATGTCTAATTAGATTATAAGTTCTTCCGGGCAATGACTGTATCTTACTGTGTGTCTGTACAGTGCTTGGTACAAGGAGACTTAAACTTGCTTGGGGCACGTAGGTGCTACTGTAACATAAATAATAAATAATACCAGAAAGGTCAGTCATAACATCAAGGGACTTCTGCAATCACCGGCAGTTGCTTCCCCAGTACAATGCCACAAATAACATTAATTCCAATTACTGCTGTTCTTTGTCTCTCTTGTGCTATGTGTAATGCCTGACGTTTTAAATGAGCTTTTTTTTAATGCAATGACATGTTAGTAATTAAACGTGCATGGGAATTTCCTACAGCACAGATCTTTATTCAAATAACATGATTTGTCAGACTGCTATGCAAAGACAACCCCTCGTAGTCAGACATTGGATTTAGCAGGAGATTCACCATCAACTTTATAGCATTGTTAATTTGATAAAATAGGATTTTGGTTTGAGAACAACATTTCCCCTGCATGGACATTGCAAACCCTCTCTAGTATTTGAGAAGCAAATGATAAGCATCATAATTTCTTATAACTTCAGTGCTATGCCTGCTCACATTATCCCAATTTCAATAATGGCCTTTGAAGCCTGTAGGCTTAGCAGGTAATGCACTGGCAATTCTTTATGCATTTTGCTATTGGTTTCTATAATTTACCTGCATTTTCATTAGCTGAGCTCCAGGGCTTTTACTGTGCACTTCTAATCTTGCAAATATTTGAGCTCCATTGCCTTTGCTTTGGGAATGAAGAAATATTATTTTTAAAATACTATTGACCTTTCTTTCTGAAGCATGTTGCTAAAGAAACACAGGAGTAACAGGCACCTCGCCCATTCAGCTGATGTCACTGCTGGTAAATAAGGGCTGCCTGTAGAGAGCAGAGGGATGGCAAGGGGTTGTGCACAAACCATTTGTTCTGTTGGAATTCACAAAGGTCCATGGCCAAAATGAGTTTTGGTTTGTGTGTCAGCTTTGAACAAACATCAACATCAAGCAGAACTGAAACGCCAGTTTGGAATGGCTTTTTTGCCAGTTTGTATGGCCCCTTCTTTATCAAACCACTAAAAATAATCCTGTGTTAGAAACCTGCCCTTTCTCTGAATCACACAGTGCATCTTTTCCTCACTATGTTGGTCTTTTAGGCTCAGCTCTAGGAAGGCACTTATGCATTTGTGTAACTCAAAGCAAATGAATAGCCCCTTTGAAGTCAATGGAACTATTCACATGCTGCGTTACACACCTGCTTAAGTGCCTTTCTGAATCAGGGCCTTAGACTGTGAACATTTCAGAACAGGAATTGTCTTTATATTGGTCTCCCATACTGGGCCAACTTGTCATTTTGTTTACAAAGAACAAATACATATAATATTTTACACATGGTTCTCATGATAACAGCCCACCCGGCTAAAATTTATTGCAAATTCATCAACTTTGTAAATCTTGGCTTGAGTTTTGGATATATATGGCAATAAAATCCCCAAACAGTACAAACTGTTCTAACACAGGGGCACAGCAATGGGAAATTAAACCAAAGGAACAAAATCTCTGCTTATACTTAGAGCTGTAAATGTAATACCTATATATATAAATGTACAGGTCTGTCGCATCTTAGGTGCATTTAACATGTGCAATTTCAGCTTTACACGGTCGGCAAAAACAAGAAAAAAACAAAACAAAAAAGAGAAAAATAACAATTTAAATACTGTTTCTGTAGTGCGGGCGATTCTGCCCGCCATTACACTCAATGTAATTTTGATTATACGCAGTTTTCGCTTTACGCGCTGACCGCGGAACGTAACCCCAGCGTAAGATGAGACAGACCTGTATCTGTAATTATTGAGTATAAAATTATTGAGTATAAAATACATAGTATAAAATTTTCAAGTTTTTTTGCAACAAAATTCATAGAAATTTTGAACATGAAAGATTTTGACCTACTGTAATAATTACATTCAAAGACTTTGATGAATTCATGAATATATAGTAAATGGATGAGAATGGTCTGTAAATGAAGGAGATGTCAATATCTGGTGGCAACAGAAGGCTGTCTGGAATGGACTTTCCTGTTGGACACTGTTGTTGATGTCCCGGCTCCCTTCCCTTTGGGGAAGCACTAAGGAGGACAGGTCATTCTACTGGTGCTTCTTCCTGACCTAGTGCATGGCTAACACTCACTCTGACTAAACCAGATTGAGGAGAGAAGGATCAGGCTGGTGAAAGCTAGATCATCCCTTTGCATTTTGTTAATGCAACCAATGTGTCCCTGGTTCCTGGAAAAGGTTGGAGAACACTTGTTTGTGTGTGTATCATGCTCCTTTCTTATTTTTATTCCCCTCTCTCTATTTCTCTTAATTTGGCTCCTTCTGGATGCAGTATAATGAGCAACAGATTCCAGAATTGCTTAATCAGGGCAAGGACTAAGTCAGACCCAGCGTAGCAATGATGTGTTCCTCAGTCTGTAAGCTAGAGACCCAGTGGATTACAAGGTCTCTTCGAGTGCAGTATCCCCAGACTTAAAGCCCAGCCACCTTGTGCTACCTAAAATTCTGACCTTTGTGATTATGAGAGGCTGGCAGTTCACAGACCGAACCTATTTTGCAAACCCCAGCAGGGGAGAGGAAGAAATAATACCAGTGTTTCATCCAGTCCCATGACTGGTGAAGACATGCCAGCTGCTAAATTGGGGCCCAATCTTGCAAGATGCTAAGCATTGTTGGGGTTCCCCCAAGACTCTTCCACTCAGTTCTCCAAGAACTCAGTTCGACCCCCGTCTTGTCACTCAGGTTCCTTTATTTGACAAACAACAAAGCTACACTGAGTTGATCAGCCTCAAGCGCAGGGGATGGATATAGGGCGTACTACATGTCCAAAGTTACACGGCAAACTTCTTCCTTTATATACAGTTACACATTATAATGAATTTACTATACATTGCATTACACATTTTGGGATTGGCTTGGTTACTTTGTCGGACCCAATCCCTGTACAGCATGCTCTGTCCATGCACTGTTCACACCTGATTCACTCCTTACCTCCTTTTACATTCCATACATTACATTCCTCCTTATCTTATCCATTGTTATCTTGTCCATTGTAAGTGGTTCCGTGAGTGTTCCCCCTTATTTTAGCACAGACATTCTGTGTCCAGCCTGCTGATCCTTTTACCTCCTTAATCCTGTCTCCCAAGAAATGAGGCCTCACCCTTGTCCAATTAATCATATCAAGCCAGTCCTACCAGTATAACTTTAGGCATGACAATTTCAGTCTTGAACTCTAGCACTTATTATGTGGCTCGGGCAGATACATTATTAGTATTATGCTGAACTGTGAGCATGATCAGCCTTATAGAGCTCCTGTATCAAAAAGCCTTCTATAATACTGAAAAGATATTAAAATGCAGGCAGGAATATATTTCATATGCTGCTTAATGTGATACAAAAGTGATTGCAGTGAACTGATGTTGTATTTGGCCATACATAAGGATATTATTACAATACTTGACATCGTTCTTGCCCATTTCCCTTCATTTTCTTATGTACTTTTAAACACTGATCTACATTTTTGACTTATTTTAACAAAAAATTGGGGTTCCTTCCAATATAAATTAAAACAATCTCCTTCATCCCACAAGACAATGAGTGCACCTTATACTTAAAGATTGTTATGGCCTTTCATAAGTGCCAAAGGGACCTTCAAAGTAACTCAAGAGATACAAATACCAATATAGTATTTTACACAGTTAAAATGTCTAATCCTGTTGCTGCAATCCACAGTGATGTGAATGGCACACAGCCAGGGCCGGCGCTCCCATTAGGCGACCTAGGCGGTCGCCTAGGGCGCTGCTATTTTGGGGGCGCCTGCGCCCCCGCCGCCCGTAGAAATTTGGGGGCGGGACCTTCCGCCGCCGCTGTTGGGGGCGGGATTTCGGGGGCGGGACCTGCCGCCGCCTAGGGCGCCGGCAAAGCTGGCGCCGCTACTGCACACAGCTCATATTCTTTGAACATGAGCATGTTGCTGGCTGGTTGTTACTCTCCAAATGTCCATCAGTAGATGAAATATTTTGAAAGTCAATCATTTCCAGTAGCCATCAAGTGAAACTGAAAGGTAGAGGGAAATACAAGTCATCTCCATCAATTCTGATCTTATTGCAGTCAAAATCTCAAATGCAAGGTCAATGCTGAGAGGAAAATGAGACATATCATATACTGAAGGTCTCATTTTCAATAAATAAAATTCCCAGCTGTATATTGGTGCCTTCTCAGTGTACCTTGAATGGCAGAACATTTTAAATTGCTACGACCAACACTTCAGGAGATTTTTCTTTGGTTATCAGTTTTCTTTCCCCAGTGTCTTACCAGCATTAATGTAAGCCAATTGTGTCAGATGTTCATGTTTTGTATAGATCTGACATATAAATCAAGCTTTTTCCTACAAAGTAGTCACAAAATAATCCATTACACCTTCTAAAACAAATCATAGTAATTTACCATTTGCTGTTGCCCAGCAAACTGGAGCTGGAATTTTCAGAAGTGGTCGCTGATTTTGGGTGCTTCGATTTTTGTGTACCTGGCCTAAGGCAACTAGGCCCTAATTCTCAGAGGTGCGGAATGCTCCCAACTCCCACCAACTCCAAAGAGAGTTGTGGGTGCCCAGCCCCTCTGAAATAGTAAAGAAAAAAATAACTAGCTATTTCAGTTATCAATTTTATAAAGTCCTTGCCTCTCCCTCACTGATGTCAGGCTTGTGTTTTACCCCCAAAATACCTGTAAGTATTTGTTTGCTAGCTTTTTCAAGTGTATCTGTTTGTACCAAAATGCAGCCCTTAGAACATTGGCATTTTTGAGGATTTGCACCAACTGAATGTGCATGAGGATTTGATTAGGCAGACAGATCAGATCTAACAACCAGAGCTGCCTGGGAGTTTTTCATTATAATGATTTGCTGACAGAAAATGCCCATTTCAAAATCAAAATCTGCCACAGAAAAATTTCAATTTTGCCAAAATAGTTTGACTTTCCAATGGGAAAATCAAAATGACAGCTCCTCAGCTATCCACCGGGAAGGCTCTTGTCAATTTCACTTTCTGCCTGAAGACTGACAAAAGCTTTTCAGGAGGGCTTCCAAGGTTGTGAGCCCTACCTCTGCCTTCCAGGCACTCAGGCTCCCCATCTTCCCCCAGTTCCAGGGCCAGATAGGCAGAGAGACGAGACAGGAATTATGGATTGCACATGGGAAACTATGAGCAGAATTTGGCCTTTACATTTCTAGAAAACAGCTCACTGCAGCCTCATTAATGTCAATGGGACAACTCACAGGCTATGTCTACACTGCACACTACTGGTGGCAGCGTATAGGGTAGGGATAGCTACACGCTGCAGTGAAAAGCAGTCTGCATTCACACTGCAACGTGTAGCTACATGTGTCAGTGAAAGGCTCTGGCAGGGGGAGGCAGCAGGGAAAAGCTCAGCAGCAGGGAGCTCCCCCCTGCCAGAGCCTTTCCTTGCTGATGGAGTTTTTCACTGTGGCGGGGAAATCTTAGCCAGAATCTTTCCCTGCTGCCGGAGTCCTTCCCTGCTGCTGAAGTCTTTCCCTGGATTGGACAAGTAGGATCCATACTCACAGGGTTCAGGCATGTCTTAATTCTAATCATATTCAACTCTAAACAGTGCCTCACTGTTTATGCTATTTATGCCAGTGCTAGGAGTCCATGCAGTATATGTAGTCTACACACCGTCAAAAGGAGTGTGCAGTGTAGACGTACCCATAGTGCATAAAGTTAAGCACATGTGTAAGTATTTGCAGGATCATGTATATGAGGAAATATGGATACTTAACAATATTATGCTTTAAAGTGTGTGGCCAAACAGGGAGAAACAAGTTCCCTCCCAGACAGGATAGAAGGCAGATATTTACCTGTCTCCTATACAAATTAGGCACAGTAGAATCAAAACAATGGAAGGGGGATGGAAGGCCCACAGGAAGGGAAGAACAGCATGAGGTCATCCTGCCTTTTGAAACAAGGTATTCGAACTTGGGAAGATATAAGCAAAGATAGAAGATGGGTCCTTCAACCAAGGGGAGAGGGTGTTCAAGTCTCTGGAAACTGACTATCAGTGAGAAGCGATCTCGAACAAAGCCTGTATCTTGCTAGATTAAGTTTTAGACTTTTAGATGTGTGTGTTTTCACTTTCATTTGCTTGTAACCCTTTCTAACTTTATTCCTTTTACTTGGCATCACTTATGCTATGTTCTGTTGTTAATGAATTGTTTTATTTTTACTGTAAACCAACTCAGTGTCGTGTTTAATGGAAAGGTGCATTTACCCGAGGTAAGCTAATAAGCTGTTATGTGCTTTTGTGTCTTTAGAGGAACAAACAAACCTTATTATTTCTCTGAACTGCCCAGGAGAGGGCTGAACATTGCAGGGCACACGGGCTGGGAAAGTTCAGGAGTGGCAGTGTGTTGGGGTCACCTTGCTGGTTATAACCAAGGCTGGTGAAGCTAGAGTGGGGCTGAAGACAGGTTGCTGGGATCAGAGCTGGTGAACCAGGGCTGTCTAGCACACAGACACGCAGGCTCTCAGCTACAGCAGCAAGACATTGTGAGGCACCCAGGGTTGCAGGGCAGGTGGTGACACAACCTCTCATTGATCTGGACTGCACCCTCGAACTCCGAAAGAGTCATCATAAATATTTAGGTCACAACCCTGCAAGCTGCTGCATCCAGACAAATTCCTACCATGCTGGGGCTCTGTGCTGAGGTAGGATCTGCCTATAGAGAACAGCTTGGAGAATTGGATTCTCAATCAAAATTTTGAAATACTTCCTCTATCAGAATGTTTTAATACAATCTGCCCTAATTGTGAATTTTCTAGTAAATTTCTTAGATTGTAAACGCGTCAGGCTATGGCCCATGTCTTGATATGTTTGTACAGCACCTAGTACAGTCAGGTCCCAATCTTAGTTGGGGCTGCCAGCACTACTGTAATCTGAATAGTAAATACTAATGTTCTGTGCTGGAAGGAAAAGAGGATATGGACTAGACAGAGCCAGAGGGGAAATTTCAACCAGATGTACCCAAGGGAAAGGAACTGGACTAAGTCTGTCCAGAGAAGAGACAGAGCAGACCTAACAAACAGGACTAGAGGAGAGAAGCAGTGCTGAAATTCACACCTGCCAGACAGCTGCTATTGGAGAAAGAGAGGAGAACAGGTTAGACACTTTAAACTTCATTTGATGCTGAGGTTTGAAATTTTGTGATCTCTCAGTTGAAAGGAATTTACCTTCATGTGGTGAACGGAATTTACCAAGTTACCAGGAATATTCCACAGTGGAGCTATCATGCTCTGCCCCTGGGAATTACAAATACGTTTGTGATCTACAAAAGCAGGCACACTTTTCCCCACAACCCCATTATCTGTCCTGACCCTTCCCAGTGCAGTGTTGCCCACTTATGAGAACATTTATCTCAGGATACCTCCCTGGTGGTTAGCCCTTTACATTTGCCAGAGACACACAGCTGCAGCCCTGAAATGGCCATTTTACAGCTTGCAGCTGCTACTGCTTCCTGCCTCTTCCCCTTCTAAGAGGTAAGTAGTCTAACTCCTGTTAAGTTTCCCCTTAACATTCCTGAGGAGAAGGTATGTTTTCACAGTCTGGTTTACTATAAGTCACTGTATTGGTAGTTATACAGTATCTGTATATTCTGGAATGGCTACAAGGCTGAAGCATATTATGCTGTGTAAGCCACTGCAGTGCCTCAGTTGTGGTGAAGTGATTCCTATGAACGCTGAAGTGTGTCAGTTTTAAAGCACTTTGGGATTCCTCTACAAATAAAACAGTATTATTAAACATAACAGGAAGATAGGAGGAGCTCTATGTGAAATGCTTTTGGCTAGGTGTTTGGTGGAAATCTCACGGGGTACAAGAGATGCCTCCCCTCAAGAAATCTGACAGTTTGGAAATCCAAATGCAATGGAGTGCTACAAGTGCAGTATGTACACACAGGATTGGTTTGCTGAGTACAGTGTACTAAAATTAGAACAGGGAACAAAATTATTCTAAAATCAATTCTAGCAAAACCTGGCACTGGTGCTGAAAGTCACTTTGCTTCTCCCTTTTAGATAGCTTCTTGCCCAGCAAACTGGAGCTGGAATTTTCAGAAGTGGTCGCTGATTTTGGGTGCTCTGATTTTTGTGTACCTGGCCTAAGGCAACTAGGCCCTAATTCTCAGAGGTGCGGAATGCTCCCAACTCCCACCAACTCCAAAGAGAGTTGTGGGTGCCCAGCCCCTCTGAAAACCAGGCCATGTATATTCCTACTTACCTCAATGCACTCTGAAAGCTTATATTTGGAGAGCTGAAATAAGTGTGTATTTTCAAAAGCAAATAAAATGTTATGCAATGAAAAGCATTTATATTATACAGAAATAATTACATTTATTCTTTTATGATTTCCAATAGTGATTCATTTACCAGGTTCCAAATATCCACAGAAAGCTATGAATATTAGTATATATCCAAGGTATTGATAGTATGCTTATAGCTGAAAGAGGACATTACTACAATTTTTGCAGTTACAAATTGTAAATACAGAATGACGAAGAGACAAATGTCTCCCTGGGGTGCTTTTAAGAAGCAAAACCTTAATAAGCTCATCACTTATAAAAGCTGAATGCTTGCCCAGGGACAGACAAGTAAATGGGAAAGGCATCATGTGGTTATGTTTCTCTTCAAGTATAACCTTCTAAGACTCTGGCTAAGCTCATTTTATGATTGCTACCACACAATGGAATGTGCACTAAAGCAAGACTGAGTAAGACAAAGATTACATTAGCCCAAAGTGACATCTTAGTCTGTAGTTACTTTTGAAATGGACAAGAACGCAAACTCTTCCAAAGGAGATTTTCTGCTTCTTTTGGGGGTACTTTCCCTCTTATCCTACTAGTCTCTAGCAATAACAACATCTGCCAGAAAATCCTATTGTGTTTCTGCCAGTGGTTAAACTTTCCAAGGCAATCACTGCCTACTTATTTACCTACTGTCTGTAGATACAGTTGGCCAAAGGAACAACGTTTCTAAAAATATTCATTTCCTGCCTCTCTCTCAAATTTTGTATATACACAGGGTTATTCTTCTGGGTTCTGTTAAATTAAACTTGATGCTCATTGTGGAAAGAGAGAGTCTCAAAGGGGAGAAATAGGTTTGTTTTATATTATTTTCCCAGGTGGAGTCATTACTATGATGGATGAATTGTGAAGGATACTGGCACTAAGCAATGGTGCCGGTCCCAGTGGAAAGGAACCCTTTGTGGCTAACTGCAAAAAGGAATGTTTTGAAAGCCTGCCCAGGATGCCTATGTTTTCCAATTTAGTTTTTGAAATGAATGCTTCGGAAAATAGACAATTCCATTCAATTAGCCTGGCACACTTTTAGCTTCTTGCAATCAGAATATGAGCTTGAGGTAAATAACTGAAAGAGAGGCTGATCATTGGGGTAATTAACTAGCTCTTGTAGTACCACCCATTAATACGTCAAGATATATGGCTAAATAATATATAGCCCCTTGCAGGTGCACAAGACCCTCTCCACCTTGTGCCCTCTAGAAAAGCCAGATTTAATCCTAGTCCCTGTACTTAAGGGATGGCTTGTAACTAGCACTAATTGAAGTACTAGCTTCCCCAAAGGGGGCCAAGGCCATGACTTGGTTGGGAGGAAAATGTAGCATATCCTGTGAAAAGGTGTAGCCAGGGGTTATTCTGGCTCATGCCCTCCCAGAGATCCCATTTTACAGATCAGGAAAAGGAAGTAGAGTCAGTGGCTAAAGAGAAGCACCTAAAGTCACCAGAATTTGTCACCATGAACAGAATGCAATTTTCTCAATGTATTCTATATTATTTTCCACAAACATTTCTCCTCTGTTTTGCTATTCAAAACCTGAATCAAAGCTATGTATTGATGGGTCACATGGTAGTGTTTCTGTTCCCTGACCAGGCAAGCGTATTTCTTATTATCAGATCTCTGGTTTGAATGTTTGCAAACCAAGAATTAAAAAATCACTACTTATGAGCATCTGTGCCAGTAAAACTTGACTGCTTTAGTATTTATGGAAAGCCAGTGTGACAGACAGGGCAATTTCCTGTAACATCCTTGAACGATCTCATTATATTATGTTTATGTATTAATGTGGGCCAAGATTGCATGTAACCTCTCGGGGGGGGCGGGGGGGAGGAGAGGGAGAGATGACAGATATGAGAACTGTGAGTTCAAAAGACTATACCAAAAATGTGCCAGACAAGTATAGACTTTTTGGACAATAAATGTTAAGTGGATTTCTTGGGGATTCCCTAGGGAGAGGTTACTGCAAATTATCCAACTCCGGTTATGCAAAAACCCATCCTTTTGAAGCTACCTCCCCTTCATCCCCTGAGGAGAGGGTGTTTGTCTGATGATAAACTGTTACCAAAAGCCAAGGTCAAAGGCCCCAGCTATATAAGAAAATGGCTGCCCTGCCCAGCCATTGTTCTGATTCTGAATCAGAGACAGTTATGAACTTGTAACACTGGGAAAACCCAGTTTGGGGTTTTGAAATACTAACACCTTCCAGAGGCTGAGGTGATCTCTGGAAAGCTTTTTAACATGCATGTATGTTATGTTTTCTCTGCAGTGCTTTCATCTTAAGAATACATGTGCTTGCTTAGAAAGAGGTGTGTGGTAACCTGTAACAGCAGGCAATATGCTGGTCATAGCCTTTGGAAAGAAAGCATAGAGAAGGCATAGGTCTTTTAGGCAGACTGGCTTGCTGGAGCCAGTGTAGGACAGGGAACTGTGCATCCTAAAAATTACCAGCCAGGAGGGAGTGAGGCACAGAGCTCCCCCCAGGAAAGGTGACAGGTGGGAGCTGGAAACCTTTCAGTGGGTGCCCTTGGTGAATCACAGAGGGGGGAAACAGGTGCAGGTGCCCTGAAACTGTGACAGCTAGCACAAAAGTGTCTGAACACAACCAAAGTCCATTTCTTTGAACATTCCAACAGCTATTCCCCAAACACTGTGCAGTACCTGCCCAAATTTGCTGCTAAATAAGACTTAAAAGGGAAGACATTTGAATGAGAAAACATCACCCTGTTGGCACTCTCAGCAGAAAGGCCGAGGACCCATGGACTAGAGGATAAGCCATGCCCTTAGGAATGGTCCCTGCAGTTCATAATGGCGGCAAGCTGCTGGAACAATGTGAGGAAGATTCCATTGTCCAGGCCCAGATTTTTCTGGTTCCCAGGATGAGCAGAGGGCTGACATATCCAGTATTGTTAATCTGGCACCTTTCATGAGCAATAAATTTAACAATTTCTTTGAGGCAGGGATTGTCTTCATTTGTTTATACAGCGTATGGGCTCTGATCCTAACTGGAGCCTGTGGGAGCTATTGTAATACAAATATCCATAATAATTGTATGTGATGGAGAATACATAGCAGCTCCATGAACTCCCCTGGCCAGAGCTCTGACACCAAGGAAATTAAATGAGCCACAAAATGACTGGACTTTCACAAATAGGACCACAACTATGCAGTTATATGTGTGAATATGATAGGAGAAAACTGAATGTAAATTTTGCTGCAAAACCAACAACTAGCTTTTTATCTTTCTTTGTCTCGAAAGAAAGAGAGAAAGAGAGAAAGACAGAAAGACAGAAAGAGAGAAAGAAAACCCACCTAGTTATAAAGCTGGGTACACATACCTAGCAAAATATATCTTTCTTCTACGACAGAAATAAAAATGAAATAAAATAATAAAATGTCAATCATCACTCCACAGATTAGATAAATAGGGTGAGATTTTCAAAAGAATCCAAGTGATTTAGGACTAATTTACCATTACTTTTAATGGGAATTGTGTTCCTAAATCACCTGGTTGCTTGAGAAAGCCTCACCCATAATTTGGTGGTCCCCAAATCTGCACGTCTCCTCTCCAATACTTTTATTGAGTGGGAAAGGTAATTTCGCCAACTCTTTTTCTTCTGGCATTTAGTATATTTTGTATTGTGAGAGATGGAAAACACTGTTTACAACTAGTGGCTTTGGGGATCTGGTAACCATGGCGCTATCACTCTGATGCTATGTTCCCTTTTCTCATGTATCAAAAACCCTGCACCGCAGAATGTGGAGTTAGATTTCACCTTTTGATAAGTATTCTTATTCACTTTACCTAAACTTCAGACTTCTTTCCAATACAACTCTTCAGATCATTGTGTTTTTGACAGGAAAGAAAAAGAGCTGGTTGGCAAAGTATTTGAATACTTATTTTTGCACTTAGTGATTTGTAGGGCTGGAACTTTTTTAAAAAAAAAGCTTGCAAAAGCATAGGTCATAAAAGCATTTATAATGATTAAAAAATATTTATATGCTGTGCTGTAGCCAGGTCGGTCCCAGAATATTAGAGAGACCATGTAGGTGAAGTAATACCTTTTATTGGACCAGTTTCTGTTGGTGAGAGAGAGAAGCTTTTGAGCTTACGCAGAGCTCTTTTTTCAGGGCTGGGAAATGTACTCCAGACTGTCACCGCTAAAAACAAGGGAGAACAGATTGTTTAGCATAACTAATTATCACATATTTCAAGGGACCATTCAAGGTGAAATGGCCTGTTAACATTAACATTAAAAAATATCTGACAGACTTTCAAGCCTCAAGGAAACATAGTTAAATAATTTAGGATATAGCTTTTATTTGATAAAAGAAACTTGTCTTTATTTGTGATTGCCACACTTAACACAGTAAACCAATCAAAGACTACAGTAGAAGAGTAAAGCCGGGCTTCATCTCAGATAAACAGAAAAGTGTTCCTCCTACAGGCAATATTTGATTATGTGCATAATCATTAAATAACTAATAAATGTCAGATATTAGTAGACATCTGTATGGTCAACAACAGCCATCAAAAGGGAGAAAAGATGATAGCTACTGTGTATATCAAATATAATAAAGTTAATGGATCGTTAAACGTCCATTAATGTTTTTAATGCTGCCCTCCCTCTCAGAGCAGCCTCAGAGATGGGGGAGACTGACTGGACCAGCAGGAGAAAGAACATCTTTGGGCCTATTTAAGGATTTCCTCACCTCCTTTTGGGTGCTCAATCTCTTCATCAGCTTGGGGAGATGAAATGATTGGCTGAATAGAATGGTGCAGTGGAAGCCTGTGCACCCCGGGGAGGGAGGGTTTATAAGCCCTTCCCACAACAGAATGATGCCCTTGGATAGGGGGAAGAAAAGCACCTGCCATCTCCTTCATGGGATGAGAATAGGACTGAGTTTTGGGACCTTGCTGAGGGCATCATACTAGTTGCCATTGGGGGTCTGAGAAGGAATTTTCCCTCACTGTCAATAATCCTGGGTAGCATGAGAGGTTTTCATCTTCCTCTCAGCAGCTCAGAGATCCCATGGGTAGGTTAGGTCATAATGTGTTCATGTTGTCACACCCTGGCAGGTGCCCAGTATGACAGATATGGCATTTCCTGCAATATCATTGAAAGACTTTATTGTATTAAGTTTGTGGGAGCCAGGATTGTATGTAGCCTCTCTAGGGGGAGGGGTGAGAGATATTGCAACATCGTGCAGTATCTTTGTAGTCCACAGTTTTAAGAGATGGTTTATGTATGATTGTGTTCCATATGCTATGGGGGAGGCTGCCACAGGTCCTCTGGGAACTAAAACAGTGGGTGGTGATTAAGGCAAATCAGCCAGGTTGTAAATGGCCCCAAAAAGAGGTACCGCTCTCTGGGAAGGCTCAAATATACTGATTCAAACTGGGTTCTCCAGAGACCAACGGACAAAGAAAGGACTTTTAGATAAATAGCCTGAGTTTAAACTGACTCAGGGCCTTCTTTCTGATCCAGCAAACCAACAGGACCTTATGTCCTGGGGGTGCCCCAATCGTTCCTGGGAAGGGTTGAATGGACTTGACCTACTAGGGCCCATAACACAGATGGGTGGCTTCTGGAAAGCTTTTAGCATGTGTATAAGAATTTGCTATTGTTTGTACATGTTTCCTCAGTAATGCTTTTACCTTAAGAATAAAAGAGCTTGCTTAGGAAGAGCTATTTGGTAACTTATAGCTGTGAGTAATTAAGGTGTCCATAACCTTCAAAGAGAAAGCAAAGCACAGATGCTGGCTTGCTGGGGAACTCACAGTATAGACAGGGGGTTATGCCACCTTGAAAATCTCTGTCAGGAGGCAGAGAGATGTAGGGCACTTCCCAAGACAGGTGACATCTGGGAGCTAGAAGCTTAAAAGTTAGTTCCCTTGGTGGACCACGGAGGGGGAATACAGGTGCATTTTCCCTGAAACTGTGACACCCAGTGCAGATAATCATTCAATAGGACATCTGGTTCCCTGGTGAACTGGAATTGGAAGCAGGATTGGGGAGAGCATCCCCTAAAGAAGGTGGGGAATGGAGTATGGGTTCCTAACATCTGGTATGGTAAGGAAACCATCCCCTTTCCCCACCCCCTTACCCTGTGCATGATGGGAGGGCGGTGGGCTCCCAGCAATGGTGCTGGGACTAGGTTAAAGGCGTGGAGGGGGTGCCAACGGCAGTTCTCCCTCACGGTGATCTGGGTGATATGCACTGGGTGAGGTATTGCCAGAGAGTTTCCTACACTTAGTGAGTTAATAAAGTTGCAGCCTAGATAAAGCACATTCCTGCTGTCTTGTCTTCCTGTGGGGTATGGGCTAAAAAAGCCTTGCAAGCTATCCAACATTCCTATGGCAGTCACTTTTAGGACTCTGGCTTTGCCCAGATGTGTGCATATTAATGTGTTTCTAAAGGATTGTGTGTAGACATTATAATAGTTATTTAATTTTATACATATATTGCATTTAGGTATAATATTGCCCCTCAAAAAATTAG
This sequence comes from Platysternon megacephalum, assembly GCA_003942145.1. Classification (NCBI taxonomy): domain Eukaryota; kingdom Metazoa; phylum Chordata; order Testudines; family Platysternidae; genus Platysternon; species Platysternon megacephalum. The sequence goes on along the minus strand of QXTE01000054.1, from coordinate 10,056,856 downwards.
CCAGCATATAACTTTCAAGGGTTCTCTATTAGAGTTATTACGTGTGTGTACAATAGAGCTGACTCAGATTACAAGAGAATAGAGAAAGAGACTACCCACTTTACAGAGTTATAAACATTCCTGTATTTCAAGGAAGACAGAACAAACAGACCAAAATATTGCTCTTCTCTCTTTGCCCTCCCCCTTCCCAACAGAGTATTTGTGTTTTCTCAGGCTTACAGCAATATTTCATGAAGACCTATTTACAAATGCCACTCTCTTCTGGTCAATGTTTTTCAAACCTCCTTTATGACCATTTCAATTGGCTGATTCATCTTGGCTCCTCAGTTCTAAGTGATAAACATTTGCAGTAGTTGCTATCTCCTGACTAGACAAGGGTCCAACAAGGTTTGTTTTGCCAGAACTCATATTCTTGGAGAGCTCATTGTTGTTCTGCTATTCATAGCAGTAGCTCTTTGGCCATTACATGACTGAAATCTGTACCTAGTAAATGGCTGATCAGCTGCAGCTTATCTCCCTTCATCTCAGTTAGCACTAAGTGGAATAAACCAGCACAGCAGGAGTAAATGAACCATGGCAAAATTGATCTTAACCTCCACCCCTTTGATTTAGCAGCTATGCACTAGTTCAAGAGACAAGATCATTTCTGTCAGCTTCACCAGGTTTTGTAATAGAAGTTGACAGAGATAATGTATCTTAACATAACAGACTGAATTATCACAATTAGGAAAAGTGGATATTGGTCTAACTTGCTTTCCTGCTGCTTTTTCAATTTCCCTTGGATTTAAATTCAAGCAACCACTGCCTGAGATATGAAATTGTTCTAATTCATAGTTCTGGAGTTCCCCTACCCCAAAAACCAACCATTTAACACTGGCATAGCACCTTGTCCCATTTCCAGGAAAAAGCAGGGGAGAGAAAATGGACCTCTGAGGAAATATACAGAGCTACTGATAAGCAATCCCTAGCTATCACGTAACTCACTATTCAAATCACACCACTACTGTTTTGGCGTGGGAGAGGTGAAACAAAACCAAAACACCCCAATAACCAAACAAAAAGTCCCCCAGACCAAAAATATCAGGGGCTCCCATATTTACTTTAGATCAATTACACAAAAGAGAGTTAAAGTGACTTACGGCAACCTTATTATACAAGCTTGCCAGCAAATAAACAACCTCCACTCTCCTCAGCAGTGCAGAATAGTTCCACTACTGGAGTAAGTTGGTTTCTCATAGATTCATTTTATCTCAATTTACCTCTCTTTGATACTCCTGTATTATCCAAAGCCGAAAGCACATTGGACCATCACCTAATTCTCCTTCCTCAGACAATACTGCTCCTGAAACCAAGACCATAGGTCCTTACTAGTTGCTTGATCTGCAGCCCTGACTTAAGAGAGTAGTCTCAATAATGTCAGTGTCCCATTAGCTTCTTTACTCAAAGCCAGATTCTGACCATCCCATATCAGGTGTGCGCTAAAGGTGATGCCCCTGCTCAGGAGCTGGTCAGAATCCCATTGAGCAGCAGAAGCCTTACTCCCCGTTGGTATCACTGTTGTTTTCATCTGTCTAAATACTGATCAGGAGGGAAGACTATGGGGCTATAGTTGTGCCCCTGCCTTTCCAATAACCAGTTCTGTTGGCTGGTAGAGGAGTGCCATACTCTCTCTAGGGGGATTATGGATGACTCAGCCAGAATTCTTCCTGGAGACCCCATTCACAATGTTGTTTCTGGACATCCTCTCCAGCACATCTGAGGGCAACTAGAGCAGAATCTCTCCATCATAGCTTAGTCCTTCCTCAGGCAAAAGTCACATATAGTCAGATCGGACCAAGGAAGCTGAGGCACATGATGATCTGTGCTTTTGATTGGGGGTCTATATGTTCTAACATAAATCACGAGTAGTGGGATGACTGGATGACGTAGACTCAGAGTAGATGGGAGGGACACACAGGCCTAGATTTTCAAAGATGCACTCCTATTTGTAGTTGCGCTTCAGGAATTGTGGTTGTACAAAGCGCAGCCTCAAGTACTTAGGCTACAATAGATTAGATGAGAAGAATGCATGTGGATAGGGCAGATGACTGAGTCCAACTGGAGTGAGGCTGGGGAACACAGCGGGGTCAAGCCTGAGGCCAAGATATTAAGAGAACTGGCTGGTCAGGATGGTTGAGTCCTTTCCTTATTGTCTTGTTTTACAGATCTGGAAGAGCCAAGAATAAATTCAAAATTAAACTATTAGTTAAGCCTAGGAAATATTGTAGTAAATGAGTTTTATTGAAGTTTTAGGCAAACACTTACGTAAACCTAAAAACAAGAGCATCAAGAGCTCTGAGGCACCAGGCCTCCATCTAACCTCTGTGCCTTGAATGGAAGTTTCCTGTGTGCTATTTCTGCACCTCATTTTATTGCTCAGGGAGGCAATAAGAGCTGGCAGGAAAGAGAAGTTACGCTTATATGTGAATGTCTTATTGTTTTACAGTTATCATTGAAGGTCTCACTCTCCTAGGTGGTTTAACAAATTGCAGGATAGCAAGGAGATGGAAGGATGGGAGGCAATTCGTATTTCAGTGTAATTAAACTTGGAAGAAGATGCACCTGGAAATAGCCAGTGCATACCTGGCAGTGTAGCCTGGAGAAAAAGAGCAGAAAAAACACAGTAAATGCTATATTGGAACAGACTCTGGGTCTGGCTGGGTTATCCAGTGTCTTGCAATGTGAGGGCAGATATTTCCTGAGGTTTTTTATAGGCTTAAGAGTAATTTTCCAGAGCCTGGAATGGAATCCACATCTAATGACTGACTCTCCATGCTTTGTCTCTTTTAAGACAACAGAATCTGAAATAAATCCTGAAGCCCAATCATCCTTGATTTTATACTTGACTATGAAAGCTAGATGACAAATACACTTTGATCCCTTCACTTCCTAGTCAAGATTAAACGTTAGCATACTAATCATATTCGTGTGTTTCAGGATATGGCCCCATTAGCCCTTTCTCTTCATGCCTCCATTAGGTTTAGTGTGTTTTTTCCAGCTTACCAAGAGACCATAAATACTCTACAGAAGCTGTACATGATGACAGCTTGCGGTATTAGGCAGCCTTGTCGTTCATCTTATTCACTGTTTGCCCCGGATCCATTTTAGAAGCTAATTCTGAGTCCCGCTTGCTCTTTTAGTTAATTAAAATCCAGGAGACCTTGTAATTTTTTCCAGCAAAACTTTTGGAAGGTCTATTAATACTGGTTGTGGGTAATGGATGTTGTGAGTAGACACATATTTATACAGCAGTAAAGCAGGGGTGCCTTCGGAGCTATACCACAAGCCATGTTTTAGTATATGTGTATATTTCAATACAGCAAAAATATCGCAACTATTCAGCATTCACAGGTACATGAGCATTCAAAGGTACAAAGAGATCTAATGGATTGACTTTTAAAAAGTCTAGGAATAGCTCACCCTCTGTAATAAAGATGTGATATACAGGGGTGCTAGGAAGACACTAGACTTTATTTTCTGGTCCAAATCATCCAGCCTGGGTCAGGGTTACAAAGGTTAATGCACACAGTAGTCTACCTCTCCTTTGGCAGCTGTGAGTGAATATCTCCACTACTCTATTACCCATCCCTATTCCTTCACTTGAGTCTCTAGAACTGCTGTTCAGAACTGTCCCCAGACAGCAGAGTGAAATTAACTTGGCTCTTATTAGTTTCACTGCTGTTCACAGGATTCTGAATAGCACCTGCAAACACTAAAAAGACCAGTTGGTTTTCACTCTTTTGCAACTTGGGAAAGCTCAGAGCACAAGCAGCAACCCTGGAACTGTCCATCAGACACCACTATATAGGTTACACTAGGCTCATATTTGGAAGGTTGTAGTCACAACAATTTTTAAAAAAAAACAACATAAAAGCTTACATTTTGCAGCAGCTAATGCCACTCACATGGGAAAATTATTAAACTCACCATAGGCAAGTGGCTTTTTCAAGACCTGTTTATCCACCAAAACGCATACCAGCAATTTCACAGGTTACTATAGCAAGCTTAGATATAGGAAGTACATTACTAAAAAGTGTACAATTGCAATACTAAGAACTGAATACTAATAAAATACTATCTGATAAACTAACACTAAAGTCAAGTGATGGAAACATTTCATTTTTATATGGGATATTGGAGATCTGCACTAATAAGTATTGCGTCAAGATCAAAATGGAATAATTAAAGAAACTTCTGTATAAGGCACTATAAATAATAGCAAGTGTGACATTGTCTAATTAAAATATGACCATGCAAATCATTATTGCTACCACTGTTATATAATTGCAACGAATCTTATACAAAGTGTAACACAATGCCAGAAAGGGTTAAGCATCCTGCAGGCTAATTAACCCAGAGTCAACCTGTAGAGACATGTTAGATATGGTAATTAGGGCCATTCCCTGGTAAATAGGCTAGAACTTTGAAATACAAACCTATGTTGTTAGAAATAATACTAATTGTATGTGTGTATTCATAAATGTTAGCCATGTAAACAGACAGCTATTGATTCAAAGATCAAAAGGGAATATTAACATTTAGATGAATTTTGGGTGCAGTAATGTCATTGTCTATATGTCTCTTTAAAGTTTATGATGAACTGCTTAATGGATAGATTATTTTATGTTAATCCATGTCGTTAATTACTGGTGAGGTTTACGAAACAGAAGGTTACATCAAAAGCCTATTGTTCGCCCAGGACTGTATGGTCATGTGGCTGCTAGAAAACCGGTGGTTCCTGATCCTGTCATCTCAGATCTGCTTAAGCTTCATCAGGTGAAGTTTGAGTCACAAGATTGAGATCCCAGTCCTAAACTGGAACACCCTGAATATGATATTGGACATTGGACTGTAACCTATGGACTAAATTCTAAAAGAACTCTTTGCAACTACAAAGCTCACCATCTCTGCTATGAATCTGAACCTCAAGAATTGAACTCATGTCTGTACATATCCTGATCTTTTAACCAACTCTCTCTCTCTCTTTCCTAATAAATTTTAATTTTGTTAATAAGAATTGGCTGTAAGCCTGTATTTGGGTAAAATATGGAATATTCATTATCTGGGAGGTAATGTGTCCAATCCTTTGGGATTGGTAGAACTTTTTTATATGATGAATACGATTTTCAGTAATCGTCATCATTTTTGACTTGGGTGTCTAGGTGGAGGCCTGAGACTGGGTTACTTTAAGGGAACTGTTTTGTTCGCTTCTGGGCAACCAGTGAGGTAATTTAGAAGCTGTTTTGTGCTGACTTGGTAAATCTAAGTATTGGAATATCCACCAGCTTTGGGGATTGTCTGCCCCATTTGTTGCAGTTCACCCTAATTGAGTGATCTCAGTTGGCTCCCCTTGGGAATCCGGTCCCAGCAAATAGTACTTGAAATCATCCATAGGTAGGCTATTTATAAAATACTAGCCTCTCTACATTTTGGGGGAGCTATTGGCATGTTTTCAAATGTCATGTGCAGAGCATTGCTGAAGGGTCTTACAGAGAAACTGTATTGCTGGATGGAAATAGGAGAGAGACTGTAGCTAGGTTTGCAGGATGGAGAAAATCTGATAATGTTGTACTTCTACCACTTACCAGAGTCTCATGTGTGCAGAATAATGGCTCAGTGGGGCATATTGCCAGCTCCTGTCTCAGAAGTGCTAGATACCAGAGGCCAAGAGCTAATCTCCTTTCCCAGAAGCTTCACACACTCGAAGATTCCAAGAAAGCTTTCCCTATTGCATGCTAAATCATAGTCTCTTTCTTCAGTCTTTTTTTACTTTCTCCAATATAGGAATTTCTTTTCCTGTGTTCTTCAGGCAGGGCATTATCTCAGTACGATTCTGAGCTGACAGGGTATCATCTGAAGGGGGGAGAGATTACATGAGCAACAGTGTAGCTTTCATCAGATTTGACATTGCAGAAACGCTAAGATTTGGGCATTAAATTTTCTTTTTCATGGCCCAGCTCGACTGGACTGGCATTCAGGAGTTGGAGCCCTGACAACAAAACAGTAATACCGATGCCTTTTTAGATTACAGATTTGGACGCCTAAAGTTAGGCATCCAGGTTTGTATCTCTATAAATGTTGACTAAAATGTCCAAACACCCAACTCTGTTTCCATATGTTAGATGTAACATCATGTGATATCACTGCTGAAACTTATGCACATGGCAGAGTTAAGGACTGACGCCAAATGCTCATCTCATACACTAACTCTTCTCTGCAAAATTGCAATTACACTCATTTTTAAGCCCTGTCACTTACTACTGGGTGGTGCCACCTTCTGGCTATTCTGGGGATTAGCTCCACCCAGTTCAGCACCCTCTTTCTTCTCTTTAACCAGCACTGCCTCGCCTGCTGCTTACATGATAGCAGTACAGCTGCTTTGTGACTCAGCCATCCATGGTGACAGCAGGCAGCCTTCCTGTTCACTGCCTCTAGCAATACCACTCTGCAGTGGATAATAGGGGAACCCAGGCCTTCCCTCTATTCTAGGTTCCAGTCCAGGGCCCTACAGCAAGCATTTAAGGTCTCACCTACATCTACCTTACTGCTCTCATCCCTCATACTTCCTATCATGCTTCTCTATGTTTTTCATTCTCCAGCCCTCCTAATCAGACCCCTCTCTCTTAGGCCTACTAGATAAACCCTTCCTCATAGGTGCCTCCCCCCCCTTTCCTTCTCCCTTACCTCAGGAAAGGAAACTGAAAGCTTCTCCTCTCCCACTGGTGCCAGCCTCCTGGCTTTATAGAAGCCATGCCCGTTCCCTCACAGGTGAGCTTCCTCCTAATTAGTGCCTTCCACAAAGCCTAACTCTCCCCCATTTACTGGTTGATTGGACCCACTTGGCTTAATTCAACTCCTCCAAGGCTGGTGTGGGGAGTACACCCCATAACACACCCTTTTATACTGCCAGAGTAGTGTAGAGGAGCTGGTAGTGTAAATGAGAATCTGGCCCTGGAGAAACTAAATATTGGACCTGGAAGAGGGTAGGAAGGGAAGATTGCAAGGGCTACTGGCAAAAGCTTTGCTGTTTTCTAATGCTGGGGTCAGGTTGAAAGAATCTGGGGAACAGTGCCTGCTTTATTGGTAACCTTTATTGCTGGAAGTGCTAGAAATTGGGGAAGGCAGAGTAGCAATCATCTATGCGTTCGTCAGTTTGTTTGGAAAATTGCTAGGGACAGACTGTGTGGACATCTCCAAGCCTGGATTTTTATTGGACATATTTGCTGCTTTGCCTTGGGTACTGTTTGTCTAGGATTAGTTCTCTATCCCTGCTCCCACCTTTCACGGCTTTTTCTTCAATGAATAACATTAATCATAAAGGTTTTGGATTTCATTTGGCTTTGCTTGTGGTATAATTATTATACATGGTTATACAATTGTATATTATATTATTCATTTTATAAAAGCTAGATATTATTTAAGGGTCTGCTCCCATTGAAACCAATAGTGAACTCTCATGGAACTGACGGGAACAGGAGTGAGTCCTAAAATAACCTGTCCTTTTAAAAAGGGGTAGAAAGAGAACCCACATTTAGCACCTTTTTGCTGACAATAACAAATTAGTTACATTTGGGCTTTCATGTTCAGCTAGTCAGTACAATGATAAAACAGACCTGACCCTTACCCAGGGATGCAGCGGTAAGGATCCCATGGAAGTCAGTAGCTGCCAGCTATGCATCACTGAGGATAAAATATGGCCAGCAGTGAGGATGAAAAGCTGGGGTGGAGTCATATTTACCATATCACAGGCAATACAGTAAGGTTTATAAAAAGCAAACTTCATCAATAATTCAACACCTGAGCAGATTCGCCTGGGCATCAGAAAGCTCCAGCAGGAAAAATCAAATTTGTTTCCTTTATTCTGCAATTTGATGATGTTTATAACTTTATTAGAAATGGCACCAAAAGCTCTGGTCATCACATGTCTTTTTATAGAGGAACAAACTGAAAGAGCCATCAACTGGTAGCAAGTTCTGGTCATTGTTACTGACCTGGGCTGGATTTGACAGTAAATCTCCTGAGCCATTCAGTCCCCAAACATTAGAACTAATAACTGTGCAGCCATCCTTGTAATGAGGGCTAAATTCACAAAGGGATTTCATCACCTACCTTTTGGGCACCTAGAAAATCACTGGGATTCACAAAGCCTGACTTATCTGCCTACCATCCCTGTACAATGCATGGAGAGAGAGAGATGCCTAAGCCAGCACCTTGAGCGGGGAGCTGCCTAAGATAGCTAAGGGGAGATGCTGAGGAGATGAGTGTGTCCTAAGCCTTGCCCCTCTCTCAAAGTTAGGCATTTAGGTGCCTCCCTGAAGTGTGGGGCTATCTCTGGTGGGGATTCTCAGTCGTAAACCCCTCTACCAGAGGCAGGGGCCTAACGTGTTTCGTGCAAGAAATGGTGGTGGTAGTAGTGGTGGTCACTGGAGATGGGGAAGTGGATCTAGGTTTCTCACCTCCCAGGTGACTGCTCTACACATCAGGCTCTAGAGTCATTCTCACTCTCTTTCTGGCCCAGTGACTATCCAACCACATATCTACAGTGGAACAGCTTCAACAGGAGAGATTGAGGCAGTCCCACATCAAAATATCCCATAGCCAAGTGGTTAGAGCACCCTCCTGAGAGGTGGGAGACCCCTGTTCAGTTCCTTTCTTCCCGTCAAACAAAGGGGGAAATTGAATCTGGCTCCTTCATGTCCCAGAAAAGTGCTCCAGTGGTCTAAAAGAAATTAAAACAATGGGAGGGGTAAGAAGAAGACCCAGAGACCTTCCAAAAATGGAAGAAATCAACATAGTCTGCTATATAAAACAATAGACTAAATCCAGCCTTGAGGGGCATAAGGGCAGAGGGAAATAGATTGCTAGGGAGCATCCCCCACCACACTGTCCTACTCAGCACGAAGGAAGGTTAAATCTCTCAATAATTCACTCAGGCCAATAGGAAAGATCAATGGACCTGGCACTGGCCAAAATCTGCAGGTTAAAGAGCCAGTTTCCACATACCATAAAGCAAGCACATGCCAGGAGCACTCTTTGCTTCTACTCAGAAGAGTAGCAAAGTGTGCTCTAAAGCACCCAGCCCCAAAGAGGAGCACTGCCTTCTCGAGCTAGGTAGAGTCCTCCTGAAAAGGTCACAATGGGCAGCATTTCTGTACCCCTCTTTTGCCTGTGTGCACAGGGCTGAATTTATCCTTATAGGAAATCACAAGCTTACAAAATGTTCAGAGTTTCAAGTTTGTATTTAAAAAACAACCAAAACCCTGAATGACAGCGCCAAGACAAACTTTCTCCAGTCACACACCTACCGCGCCATGAGAATCACTTCAGTAGGAAACACAGATGAAAGGTTCTAGCAATAGGTCTCCATTCATACTGTAGCATCGTGAGTGTCCTAAAGAATGAGATGAAACTACATTGTCTAAAAAATCCAACACACTTCAATGCAGCCGAAGTCCTTATCTAGAGCTGGCCACAGGCAGCTCCATTCACAAGAACACTTTGTCACAGGTTCCATTCCCCAAGCTCTCTCTCAAACCACACCCACCTGCAACCCCGCCACTAGAGGTTGGAGGAAGCTGATTACAAGGAGATAAATTGTTAATTTGAACACTAAATAGTTTTTTTCCGCCAAAGACTCCAACTCTGAGCATTTAGTTAGAGTAACATAATTTTGAATCAGGTAAAGTACTTAGTCCTTATAATGAGTATAACACTTTTTTTTTTCAAGACCCCGGATGATCAAAGAATACTACCTGTACAAAGCTCCGGTGCAGAAAGTAGACTATGAAGAGTAAATTATGGTAAAGCTAAACATGCAGGATATGTGACTGACACTAATTTGCAAAAATGAGAGAATTCCGTTGTAGCCAATGATCAGTATCAAATGTTTATCCTTGAACAAGTGAAATTATATTAATTTAATGGACTAGTGTCTCTAATACCGCTATATATATCTTCAGTTCATTACATTAAATACCTTTACCGAACCTGTGAGCTGAACCATTGCCACAGGACACACACAATTGACTCTGAAAAGGAATATTTATTTGGGAAAGTCCACAGCAGTTTGTAGTAGTCCCCATTTTTAAACATACTAAATAGAAAGCTTAATAGTCATATTAATCCGAGGGTCTTCGCTTACTGAATTGATTTCCCTTTGCTGAGGCCAATATCCTTTATTTGGCAGTCTGTATGGAAAAGAGAATTTTACTTCACCTACTAACAGGCTTCCAATTTACCCATTCCTGTTAACCATTAGAACTGAACTGAGCGGCTCAAACAAATCATTCTCTGTATATCCTGCAGTGGCAAAAATGGTTTGCCAGTCAGTTCAGGACTAATGGGTACCTCCAGCGCTTCACAAATTTCATGGAGTTTAAGGCCAGAAGGGACCATTAGATCATCTAGTCCAGGGGTCCACCAAGACAACCTTTTGTGAATCACATCCCACCATAGCCATTATTTTACTTGGAACATTTCCCCTCACAAGAGTGAGAAGGACTCTGATACCTAGCATTGCTAATGCGTTTGTGGTATTAGGTAGCCTTTTAAAAGCATGTACCTTGATATCCACAAAGTTTTCAGGGCAATGTTTCTCAATTTCAGCAATGAAGCGTGCCTAGCAGGCATTGTTACCCTTTGTGCCTGTTCACAAAGCCACTCGTGCACAGGGTCGCAAATATATAGTCATGAGAGAGGGCCAAATTTGAGTGAGTGGTGTTGCAACGTGGCACGCAGGATCACAATGCCACGCAAATGTGGCCTGGCTGCACCTCCGTCGTGACTATACATTTATCAACTATAAATACTGTATTAGAAGGCTCACCATGCACCCGAGAAAGCTGGGGGTACGTGCCTCTCATTGAGAACCTCTGATCTACTCTGAACTCCTGTACATCATAGGCCATTAAATTTCACCCAGATACCCCTAAATTGAGCCCAATGACTTTAATTAGACTAAAGCATTTCAGTCCTCAGGGGACTAAACTGTAGCATGCCACAGGCAGAGAACAGGAGAGACCACAGGGTCACCAATACATGATGCCCGTGCAATGGCAGGGAATTGATTAGTGGGCTATGCCCAGGTGATCCCAGCAGGTGATCCATGCACCATGCTTCAGAGGAAGATTTTACCCAATCTGAGCTGAAGGAAAATTCCTTCCCAACCCCAAATCTGGCAATCAGTTGGTCCCTGAGCATGTGACCAAGACACACCAGCCAGGTATCTAAGTAAAAGGATTCTCTGCACTACCTCAGAGCACGGGTCCACCCCATCTGGTGTCCCATCCCCAACTGTAGCCAATCTCCAATGCATCAGAGGAAGGAACACCACCCTACACCTAATACACCAATTATGCATTGGGGGAAAGTGGGGGATTTCTTCCTAATCCCTGCAGACAACCAGCTGAACCCCTGAAGCATGAGACATCCTTGTAGTAATTTTTAAAATGCAAAGCTGCTAGTGTTGTGAGTATGTTGAGGTCAGTGTAGGCAATCCTGTTCTCCCCATGGCCCATGAAGGAAGGGCATGAACAGGGGGATCCAAGTGTTCTTTTGGCATACGTGTTTCCCAGCACCCCAGAAATGACTGTTTTCCAGTGGTCAGAAGTCCAGTAACAAAAGCCAAAGTTATAACCTGAACCAACAGTGCCTTTGCCAAACCTCACATTAAAATTCTACAGGCAGACATGCACTGCCTCCAATGGGTTATCAATGGAGGACATCAGACCTCCCCATTGAGAGAGATTCAACCAGCCACTACAATTTTGTCCTTTATCATGCAATAGTGTGACGCTCCCCAATGACTGCAGAACTGACTCCCGTCTATTCATTTGCTTTTGGGTTTGTTCAGCAACTACACCTCTGTGGCTGACCTACCGGCTGGACAAAGAATGCACATGGTAAGCAAGTTTGGAAGATGTTGGCCAAAATTTTAGCAATTGGATCAGAGGATAATCTAATAGAACGTGTAAAGAAAGAGATCAGGTTGATTTCATTAAAAAGATAAGCTTCCACTAATATTAGAATGATACTTTTAGCATACGTTCTTTTTCTGCTTTTGGCATGAGGAAACTAAAACTTCAGCATGAAAAATATGATAGTCAGCAACTTCTTTTTCTGAAAAGGAATGGACCTATCCTTCCAAATATTTGACAAGTATTTACAAATAAACACACTATAGACAGTGTTCCAAAATGAGCAGAATATCCATTAATAATTTGCACTACATTAAATATAGCCATCTTGTTAGCTAGATACTCTCAAAATAACATAGGCACTATCAGGAAAAGATGTAGTAAGGTTTTAGTTTTATCCTTTTTCACTGTACTCTGGATCCCATTTAGTACTTAACTTTATGTAATCTTGAAATAAATTCCCAAACTCACCACATTCACAACACCAGAATGGCACTGCAGATCAAAGATTTGCACAAACTTGCCATGACTGAGAGTCCAGACTGGAATGGAATGGCAACCATTCATCTCAAAAGTGCCAAAGCAGTTCAGATACTGTGTGTCTTGCTGCAGCATCATGAGTGGCTAAAAAGCAAATGAGCAATTGAGGCCTGCTGCGCTTTCCTCTCTTTCAACCACCTCTCTTCAGCCTACTGACTTCTTGGTGCAGCACAGCCTTCCAGCATAACCTGGTGCTAGCTGCATCTTCCCAGCTTGCAGATTAGAATTTGAAAGTTTTCAAGTCCCTCTTACAAATGCCCTTGAATGTGAACCTAGGTCAGCTCAGGGACCTTGGAGCATTCACAAGTTCTCCATACAGAAGATCCTTTGGAATGCATCCATCATCCATCTGGTGAAGATGACCAAGCCAATGGATCACTATGTTTGAGAATAGTGATTACACTTGGTAATTTTGCTTTATCAAGTTCTTTGTTGTCAGAACCTTTGGTTTCACACTTGATATTTAGAACACAGCAAAGACAGCAAGTATGGAAGATGTTTAACTTTCTGTTATGTCTGCTGTAGGTGGAACAGGTCTTGCCATCATAGAGCAGCATGTTTTGTAGACCCAAATCTTGTTGTTCAGTATCAGCTTCCTGATATCCTTCGTGCACCAGGTCAATTGGCCGAATGTGGTGGTTGCCTTTCCTGTGTAAAAATTAAGTTCATCATCTAGTGATAACTTATCAATACAGTAGATCCTAAATAACAGAACTTGTGCACAATTTCTAGAGTGGTGCTAGCTATTAAAACATCTGGTGTAGTCAACACACCTTGTGCCATAATCGTTTTCTTCTTTAGACTGATGGTTAGTCCAAATTCATCACAAACTAGCACAACAAAGTTGCTGGAGCTCCTCTTCACTGTGTACAACAAGTACTGTGTCATCAGCAAAAAGAAGTTCTCTGGTCAGCAGTTGTTTGAGATTGCTTTTTGCTTTTAGACATGCAATGTTGAAGAGTTTTCCCTCTTATTTTGTATGGAGATGCACACCCTTGGTGCTAGATGAGAAAGCATGATGAAGCAGCAGAGAGATGAACAGGCCAAAGAGTGCTGGTGCCAAAACACATCCCTGTTTGACACCACTGCAGATTTCAAAGTTATCAGATTGAATACCTTCATACTGGACTGTAGCCTTCATGGCATCATGCAAGGATCATATCAGATCGAGGAGGATTGTGAGGGCAACCAATTCTCTTTAGCAATTGAAAAGGGCCCTTTCTGCTGACCAGGTCATAAGCCTTTGTAAGATCTATGAAACCCATGTAGGCAGGTTTTCTTTTTTCTTGACATTTTTCTTGCAGTTGCTTTAATGTGAAGACCATATCAATAGTTGATATATCAGTGTGGAAGCCTTACTGACTCTCTTGATATGCATGTTCAGCAAGGACTTGCAGTCTTTGGGAATGACTTGTGTACAAATGCCTTGCCAGCAACACTAAGGACAGAAATTCCTCTGTAGTTGTTGCAATCACTCCAATCTCCTTGGTTTTTTATAGTTAGGATGCTGGCAACGTTCATGTCTTGTGGTACCCCTCCTTCCCTCCAGCAGGCCAGCAAGACATTGTGCTTCCTTGTTTCAGTACCTCAGCTGGATTCCATCTTTTCCTGTGGACTTTCCTGGTGCTTGGGAGGTGATTGCCTTTTCAAGCTCATTTATAGATGGTTCTGTATCAAGCTCTTCCATAGTCTGGAGTCTGGGGAAAGCATTTAACACTACTTCAGAAACAGTGGTTTTATGGGAACAGAATTTGTGATAGTGTTCCACCCAGCATTGCATCTGTTTGCCTCGGTCAATGGTGATGTCTCCACTAAGACATCTTGGCTGAAGGACCTATTGCTTTTTGATTCCTTCATACATACCTCTTAGCTCACCATTCTCAAAGGATGTTTGTATCTTCTTGCTACTCAGGTCAAGGCAGTATGATTGAGCACATTGCCTTCTTTGTTGTAATGTGATCTTGGTCAATCTGAAGTTGCTGATAGAACAAGTCCTTCTCTTCAATGATGCAGGAAAGTGTTGGAGCATATGTACTGATGTTTTTGGCAAAGCCACCTGTGGTAGATATTCTTATTGATCTTATACATTCTGATGTTGCACCATGTCATTCGACCATGGGTGCTAATGAGTTGTTTTGGGGTTTTTTTCACTGCAAAACCCACTGCAGGTTTGCAGAGGTTTGCTTTTCCCAGGATAGAAAAAGGTGTAATGCATCTCATGTAGAGAGCCTGTGTCAGCTGGTTGGGTTTCAGAGAGAGCAGCTACATCCGTGTCAAGCTTCTCCGGCTCTTTGTCAATGATGGTGGACAGCCTAGAGCCACTGACACTCATCTCTAGATCATTTGATATACCAGTGCACATTGTCCTCACATTTCAACAAGCAAGTTTGAAGAAGGCGACCATCGTACCTGAAACTTGGGCGCATACACCTAAGCAGAAAAAAATAGGGAGGCAGAGGCGTCCCTTAAGACTAAAGCCCACCCCTCACCCCCCTTAGTGGTACTGACCAGGCCCAAAGGCTTGAAGACCAAAAGGTTTGGAAGCCAGTGTACCTGCAGGAGATGCCAGAGAACAGAGCTGAGTTGCTATTTTCTCCACAGCAGATTTGGTACAGGGTTTTCTGCCCTACCCTTTGTTCAGCCAACCATCTGCTGCAGCTGCCTTGCAGCTAGTGCAGTTACTCCTTTGTGGATATTGTTTTTCATTCCAATGGGTGTCTGGCATAACCCCCACTGCTCAGAGAAGGATGGGGTTCTGGTTTAGTCACTGAGCACCTGACCTGTGGCAGGTTGTACTAGGTTATATGTTACCAGTAGCAGGCCTAACATGACTATGAAGACTATAAATACAAGTTATAATAGTCTGAATACTCTACCAACAAATCTTCATGCCTTTTATGTGTGGCTTCTCTTCCCCTTAGGTGTTTGTGGCCAAGCACCCTAAAAAGATTCTGGTTGTGATCCTACATGAAAAATAAAGATATCCAAGATATTCCTGTCTCTAACTCAAAAATATCTTTTTTAAATTTGTGCTCTCTACACTATCCCATTTCATGTTAGCAGTTTGTTTCCACAGCTAATCTGGTACCGAAGACACCAAGTCATGTTTAGTAACTAGCAAAGTAATTGCCCCTCTATTTTGCCCTGGCCTAGTGGAATGCCAGGTTCTCTGTAACATCTATAATACCTTCGAGCACCGAACAGAATCTTGACCTCTGGAAGCCACTCTGGGCTGGAGTCACACAAGGACTTAGGCACCTAACTGCCACTTTTGGCACCTAAATCCCAGAATCAGACCCCACTGGGATTCAAAGTCCCCACTCAGCTGTCGCCAAAGCCTTAGGCACCTATAATCGCTCGGTGCCTAAATTTGTGCAGTGAAATTCCCTCTGTGCCCTGTGTTTCTGCTTCTGAGCATAGGCACTGCAGCCCCAGGCCAGGCATCCAGGCGCCTAAGCTTCAGAGCGATGCATGAACCCAAGGGAAGACAGGCGTTCCTTCCTTTGTGTAGGTGAGCTCACACAAAACGCCAGCAGCAGCAGGAGAGGAGAAGGACTTCCTCCTTCATAATTTTTTAGCCGGGTGGTGGTTGTGGGAAATGGCAATGAGATCCCTCATAACTCTTAGCCACTTGTTAGAGCCCTCACCTGTAATGTGGAAGACCCCAGGTTCAAGTTCCCACTCATGTGGAGAGGGGACTTGAGAGGAGAGATGAACTGGGCTCTACCACCTCTCAGGTGAGTGCCCTAATCATTGGACAATGAGATATTCTGAGGTGGGCTCCCCCAGTGTCTCCTGTCGAAGCTGTTCCACTGTGTATAAATAATTTTAGAAAGGAGCAGGGGATTGGATGCTGGGTCTCCCATGTGAGTGCGCTAGCCACTAGTTTACAGAGTCATTCCTATGTATGTCCTCCTTCTGGCACAATGGCTCTGTTGCCTGGTGGGTACAGCTATCTCCTGGGAGGTGAGAGACCCAGAATCCACTCCCCCTGCTCTAATGACTTTTTTTTAATTAGTTATCCAAACTAGAACAGCTTTAACAGGAAAAACTGGGGGACCCCGTATCAGAATATCTGATAGCCCACTCACCTGAACAGTAGCAATTCCCAATACAAATTCCTTCTTACCCTCAGGCAGAAGGACTTGACCCAAGGGTCTTACACATCCCAAGTGAGTTAAACAAACTTGTGCAGCCAATCGCTAAGAGAAACAAGAAGTAGGACTGAGTGGACTTGTAGGCTCTGAAGTTTGACATTGTTTTATTTTTGAAAGCAGGTTTTTTTGTGCATAATTCTACATTTGTAAGTTCAACTTTCATGATAAAGAAATTGCACTAAAGTACTTGTATTAAGTGAATTGAAAAATACTATTTATTTTATTTTTACAGTGCAAATATTTATAATAAAAAATAAAGTGAGCACTGTACACTTTGTATTCTGTGTTGTAATTGAAATCAATATATTTGAAAATGTGGAAAACATTCAAAAATATTTTAAAAAATTAATCGCGATTAACCACGTGATTAATCATGCTGTTAAACAATAATAGAATACCATTTATTCGCGCAATTAATCACAATTTTTTAATCTCTTGACAGCCCTAACTTAAATCCTTCAAAACCCTTTTTAAAACTCTCCTTTGCCATGAAGCTACAAAAACTTGACAGTGGTTAGGTTCCTGGTGTGCTGAAACCACTGCCTATCATGCTGACCAATACTGTCTCACTGTATCTTTGTACTTGCCCACCTGTTTGTATCCATCCATTGTCTCTTGTCTCATACTGAGGCCATATCTATACTTAGGGCCCTACCAAATTCATGGCCATGAAAAACGCATCATGGACAGTGAAATCTCATCTCCCCTCGTGAAATCTGGTCTTTTGTGTGTTTTTACCCTATACTCTACAGATTTCACAGGGGTAAACCAGAGTTTCTTAAATGGGGGATCCTGACCCAAAAGGGAGTTGCAGGGGGGTTGCAAGGTTATTTTAGGGGGATCGGGTTATTGCCACCCTTACTTCTGTGCTGCCTTCAGAGCTGGGTGGCTGGAGATTGGCGGCTGTTGGCCAGGCACCCAGCTCTGAAGGCAGTGCCCCACCAGCAGCAGCGCAGAAGTAAGAGTGGCAATACCATACCATGCAACCATTACTTCTGCACTGCTGCCTTCAGAGCTGGGCAGCCAGAGAGTGGCAGCTGCTGACTGAGGGCCCAGCTCTGCAGGCAGCAGTGCAGAAGTAAGGGTGACAATACCATACCATGCCACCCTTACTTCTGCGCTGCTGGTGGTGGTGGCTCTGACTTCAGAGCTGGGATCCTGGCCAGCAGTCGCCGCTCTCCAGCTGCCCATCTCTGAAGGCAGCGCTACCGCCAGCAGCAGCGCAGAAGTAAGGATAACANGGGGGATCGGGTTATTGCCACCCTTACTTCTGTGCTGCCTTCAGAGCTGGGTGGCTGGAGAGTGGCGGCTGTTGGCCAGGCACCCAGCTCTGAAGGCAGTGTCCCGACAGCAGCAGTGCAGAAGTAAGAGTGGCAATACCATACCATGCAACCATTACTTCTGCACTGCTGCCTTCAGAGCTGGGCAGCCAGAGAGTGGCAGCTGCTGACTGAGGGCCCAGCTCTGCAGGCAGCAGCGCAGAAGTAAGGGTGACAATACCATATCATGCCATCTTTACTGCTGCGCTGCTGGAGGTGGTGGCTCTGACTTCAGAGCTGGGATCCTGGCCAGCAGTCACTGCTCTCCAGCTTCCCATCTCTGAAGGCAGCGCTACCGCCAGCAGCAGCGCAGAAGTAAGGATAACGGTACCGCAATCCCCCCTACAATAACCTTGCAACCACCCCACAATTCCTTTTTGGGTCAGGACCCCTTCAATTACAACCCCTTGACATTTCAAATTTAAATAGCTGAAATCATGAATTTATTTTTAAAATCCTATGACTGTGATGGACCAAAATGGACTGTGAATTTGGTAGGGCCCTACCTATACTACAAAATTTGATCAACGCAAATTATGGCAGGGTCCAGCCACCAAAGTTTGTATATCGCTCATGTGCATGCACACTTGACTGCTTGCACCAGTGCTGTGTGTACTCACCGGGAGTACTTGTGTCGATGCAAAGCGCGGTGAATGCCAGGCACAATGCTTTTGGGGAATTTTTGCGATGTGTTGTGGGATAGAAATGATTTACCCAGGGATCTCTGGGTGCTTGGGGACACATTCCCAGCATGCAACTTTCTCTGTCCCATAATGCCATCCACATACCATAATTTTGGGGTCTTTTTTTTTTAAATCCCACAAACCCACATGGCACTTTTCACTGTCCACCATCTCTGACAGAAGCATGGAGCTCACAAAGCACTGCACTGTTCTGATTAAAGCTACAAATACAAAGCCACAACAATAGGGGCCAGGATGATTTCTAGGAGGGCAGTTTGTGAAGGGACATAGCGAAAAACAATTCAAGGTTGTTGGTGACGTTCATGGAGCAGCTGCAGACATTGGAACACCACTTCTGGGCCCGAGAAACAAGCACCGGATTGCATTGAATAATGCAGGTTTGGGATGATGAGCAGTGGCTGCAGAGCTTTCAGATGCAAAAGTTCAATTCCTGGATCTGTGTGCCGAGTTTACCCCAGACCTCCAGCTCAGGGACATCGAAATGAGACCTGCACTGACAACGGAGAAGTGAGTGGTGATCGTGCTCTGCAACACCAGATCGCTACCGGTCAGTGGGAAATCATTCTGGAGTTGGAAAATCATCNCATCATTAGGAACACAGGACTGTTCAGAAAGCTGCAAGCAGGAACATTCATTCCTGACCAAGAGATTACCATTGGTGATACTGAAAAGCCAATAGTGATTCTGGGGGACCCAGCCTACCGCTTGCTCCCCTGCCTCATGAAGCTGTACACCGACCACCTTGACAGCACCAAGGAAAGCTTCAACTACCGGCTCAGCAGGTGCAGAATGACAGTCGAATGTGCTTTTGGTAGATTGAAGGGATGCTCAGGTGGTTTACTTGCTAGATTGAATCTCAGTGACAAAAATAGCCAAAGGATTACAGCTGCCTGTTGTATCCTACATAATATCTGTGAGGCAAAGGGGGAAAAGCTGCTGCCAGTGTGGATCTGGAGCAGCTCTCTGCTGACTTTGAACAGCAAAACACAAGGGTCAGTACAAGAGCTCAAAATGGAGTTGTGAAGTTGAGGGAGGCTTTGAAAGAGCACTGTAGCAGTTGGTCACAGGAGTGGCCTGTGCTGGAATGTTCTCTGGGCCTGGAGCTTTGGATACTGCTAGAACCTGGCAGTGTTTGCTTTACATTTATAAATGTGACTGGGTGTTTTCTGGAATCTGTGAGTTATGTGATGCTGTACATTTGCAAGGACTATGTGCTTCGAGTACCACTATGCCTTCTGCAACATGTGTTGTGAACTAGTAAGAATAATTTTATTCTCCAAAAATAGAAATGTATTGAGTGGCAGGAAAACAGTGTGCAAAAAACTACAGGCAATGCAATACACACTTTTGACATAAATTAATGGAATGGAACTTAGAAATTAGAAAAGCAGCAAACACATCTGTCCATTTCAGTGCACAATGTCATCCATTGTGGCTACACATGGAGCAACCATGATTCCCACAGGTCACTATATGTGTGAGCCTGTGGTTTTCCTTGTATCCCCTGGCCTGGAGAGGTAGGAGTAAGGATGCAGCCCATGTTGCCACGTGTTGTGTTGGGAGGTGTAGGGAGCAGCAATCATGGAGTTCTTCAAGGACTAAAAGGGTGAGAAGTCTGGGATTTTTTGATCTTTAGGTGAACCAGGATCTGCAGCATATTGGTTTGCTGCCTGAGAAGACCCATTATGTCCTAGTGCATATCCCTCTCCTTTTCCTGCTGGCACTTTCTCCTGTCTGCTCTTTCCTTCTCCATGCTGTCTGCTGTATCGACCATCCAGGCTCTTTGCTCACAGTCTGAGGCAGCACTGGATTGCAAGATCTTGCAGAACATGTTCTCCCTAGTCCACTTTTTTTCTTCTTCTCATCAGGGTCAGCCACTCCAGGGGTGTGGAGGAGGCATCCCTCAAAGCCGCAACGGCGGCGGCTGCTGATAGAAACTGACAGCTGTGTCACTGGATTTACAGACCCAATGGAAAGGGAAAGGTAAGTTTCAAAACTCCCTTCCCTTATTCCCATCAACACTTTTAATAAGAAAAGTTATTGATACTTCAGCTTTGGCGCACTTTGGGACAGCACCACTCTCCAGCCCCAGCATGGCGAGTATGACCCCACAGGGGTGAGCAGGATTTTCAGATGCATGAACGAACTAAATGTTTTGTCCCTATTGCATGGGTATGAGCACTGGGCAATGACGCTGAGTACTAGCACTATTTTCCACCGGGGGCAATAATTTTAGCTGACATCTCGCTCCTGAGAGTAGTAAAGGCAAAAGAAAGCACAGCTGCTACTGCCACACCTGGGCCCATATGCTACTAGCCTGTTTACTGCAATGGTGCCAGCTGAACTCATTGCGGAGTGGAGTGGGAAAGAGTCCTACTGCAGAGGAAGAAATAAGGCTGCC